>UELW01000012.1:11560277-11595277 GCA_900490495.1 Danionella dracula | reverse complement strand
TATTTACAGTCCAGAACTACTGTTATACTTTTCAACCCATGTTTTTCTTCATATCTTTTTAAAGAAAAATTAATTGTGTTTTCCATTTAACATCTGCCTGTTTTTTTGTGGACCTTTCTTTTTTTGCTATTATTTACAATGTTTTAACTCTGGATTGAATTTACACTTCCCACTAAAATATCTTAACATAGGTCAGCTACTGTACTCTCACCATGGTGTGATTGTTTTTCTGTTTGCTCAAGTATTATGCAATCTTCATCCACCCAGTGACTAATGTGGATTTTGTACCCAACTAATAATTTTACAGTGAGCTAAAAATGATTGGGGGTTGCTAGGAAAGCAATATTTATAAACACATTTTTGAAAGCATGATATATAAAAATAATATATTTATACAGTCCGTTTTGATCTTTTGTTTATAATAAACACAAAGCTGTTTAAAGTGTCCACATCATCTTTGTGTCCAACGGTTCGCTCCAAACAGGGAGAGTCTGCTTTCAGTTACTATTCTGCCCGCAGCTAGCACCAGCTTCCAGAAGAGATTAGAAGAGCTAAAACTTGAGCCACATTTCAATCTAGACTAAAAACCCATCTATTTAAATATGCATTTACTGCCTCAACACTGCTGTCTGAACAATACTGCCCTTGTGAACTTCTGTTTTTGTTTTATTCTATAAATGTTATTGTGTGTATTGTCTTATGACTTGCTTTTTTTTCTCTGATCTGTTTTATTGTTTGGTTTACATGATCTGTTTTATGCTTCTGCAAAACACTTTGAATTGCCAATGTTTATGAAAATGTGCTCTACAAATTAAATTGCCTTACCTTTCCTTTTGCTTCCCATTGTTAACTGCACTTGAATAAAAAAAAACACAAATATTTACATCTTTTATTTTGACTCAGAATCAACCTTAGAGCTAAAATCACAGCGCAACCAACAATCGAATTACCAAATAATTAACATTTAGTATACTTTGATACTAAGAATTTTACTAGCAGAGTATACCTGAAAGTCTGCCTTACTTTTATTAAACACGGTTTCATGTGTCGAACGACCTCTAGCGGTAAGAATTTACATACTATACCTTCAAACCTGAAATGTTAATAAACTTGCCTTCAGCAGGGTCTCAAATTTTTTTACTAAACATTAAATGGCTCACAACCTTATGAGAGGTTTTCCCTCAATCAAAAACCAAAAAAATAACTAACTTTAAGACGTATGTACTAATCAGAACATTAAAAACAGATTGCGCTTGATGCTAATGAGCAGGTGTCGTCACCGCGCCCCATATAAAACTCTCGCGCAGGCGTCCTAGGGACAGACAGAGTTCAGACTCCAGAACGCACACACGCAGATAAACCACAACTCACCGGGAAATAAAGTCACAAGTTATCCTTTAAACTTCCAGCCAGCATGCCGGCCACAGAGAAGGACCTTGCGGACGACGCGCCGTGGAAGAAGATCCAGCAGAACACGTTCACGCGCTGGTGTAACGAGCACCTGAAGAACGCGAGCAAGCGCGTGGCCGATCTCCAGACGGACCTGAGCGATGGACTGAGGCTTATCGCCCTGCTCGAGGTGCTGAGCCAGAAGAAGATGTACCGAAAGCACCACCAGAGGCCCACTTTCAGACAGATGAAGCTGGAGAATGTGTCCGTGGCGCTGGAGTTCCTGGAGAGGGAGAACATCAAGCTGGTGTCTATCGGTGAGTGCTCCGGAGGGGAACTCCGGGATGAGGGAACCGGTCCTACCAAACACAATATCCAGAATATGTCCCATTTCAACCGAGTATAACGATTAGTTTGATAAAAGCATGCGTTTTGGTATATAAAAAAGCTTGGGTGGAATTGTATTGGTTATAAAAGTATATATAACTTATGAAGTTGTAGCAGCTTTAAAAGATTTTGTCAATTCTAGGTAAGCTTTTAAAACACAATATGTCATTAAAAGTTTAATGTTGCTTAAATTTATTTATTATTATAGTTGTATAGTTTATATTAGTAGATAATTAGTTATACCATTAAAATGTGTTCTATGTCCTAGGAAAAATGTTTGCAAAATAACACCTTTCTTTCATAACATATCTTTTTTAAAAGCCTTTGCATTTTTTGTGCTTATTTTTTTGTAATTGATCATATCATTGATCCTGTTTTATGATGCACACCTATAAATTGTTGTACATTTTTAAGTAATCAATGTATTGGGTCTCTTAAATAATGTTTTTAGATTGCAATAAACTGAATTATGCTCATACGTTGGTCATATGAAAGTCAATGAGCTTTTTTATGGAGTAGTATTAGACATCCAAGATCCAAAAGTTTTACTGTAAATGATTAATGTAGTGGTGTTATAAGTTGTTATACTAATTTGTTTTATATACTTGTCTATTTTCTTTCTAGGAATAGGGTTTTACTGCTGGTGGTAAACTCAACCACATTCTTATATTCGTATTGTGATTTGAAAAATCACTTTCATTTTAAGGATATACATCCCCTGTTTGATTTGCATGTAAGTTGCTTCCAAATTCCAAAGATAGAATAAAGAGTTTGAGTCAGATTCACCAGAGAAGCTCAGAGATCATGGGTGCGTTCAGCAGTCAAGGTCCTCGTTGGCAATATGGTTCCAGTTCTTTAAAATGTTACACCACAGAAAATAAATTCAGTCTCAAGTAGATAAGCTATAAGCTTACCAAAAGATGAATTAATTAGTCAGAAATGAGTGGATTTTCTGTGTGCCAACAAGCAAAACCCAGCAGGAGTTGTTGTGGAAGTATGGTAGTGGATGGAGGGGATATACGATTTGTTTGGTGGCACACAATCATTTATGATGATTCAAAGACAATTTTTATGAAAAGTAATACTTGTTGAAGTTTTTTTTATGGATGCAGTGATAGTCTTGACAATGACCCCTTTTAAGTACATACTCAAACTGCTGTTGTTTATTTAAGTATCTAATAAAAAGGTTTGTTGAATGATCTGCTCTTCTCTTCCGTACCTGTAATGTTATGTTTACCAGTCCCAGATTAATGAACCGCAGTGTTGATCTGATGTCCGAGAGTAGGCGAGATGATTGATGTTCAGTCAATATTTGCTTACTTCCACCCACTGTCCAAAGATGGTCACCTGTCCCTGATACGGCTTGGCATGAGAAAGCGTTTATGACATTCTTGTGTTGGTGAAAGAACAGAGAGTTTTAGGATTAGGAGTTAAGTTTCAGGGAGCATTATGTTAGGTGCTGAGCATGTCTCGCTGGCTGCTGAAATTCTTGAAAATGATCCAGATTCATCAGCCGCTGGTTTTCTACTAATTGTTTTGTTTTTTATTCAGAAATGGAGGTAAAAATTATTAGCCTAAGCAATCATGGTTTGCGATATAAAATAAACAGTTTTTAAATCTTAAGAAGGAAATTTATTTATTTTTTATTTTACTTTAAATAATTGTATTTGTTGTATGTTTTTTATTAGTTTTATTATAGCTTATTATATTAGATTTTTATTATATATTTTTATTATATTACATAAAAAAACTTATTGTACTTTTATTTTATTGTACTGTTATTTTATGCTGTGTTTTATTTTATTAATTTATATTGTATGCTACATTTTATTTTATATTCATAACTTCCTGTTTTTGTCAAGATAAGTCCTCTTTTCTTTCATCACTTCTTTTTGGCTGTTTACTTTCAAATGTAGCCAATTATTTTTAATGTAGAGTTGTTATACATTTCTATTAGATTTTTTTAAACATTTATTTAAATATGCACACATTTATTTTTTATTTTATGCTTTTATTTGTAATTGATCAAGTTCTAACACTTTTACTTATTTGGTCATTTATGGTATGGTATTTTTTTGTTTTATGGCACTTTTTTTTTCAGTTTGACTAATATTCTTTGACGTTTCAGCTATTTGTTGTTAAATTTTTTTTTAGACTTTCTGCTGGTGTTCTTAATATTTGACAGAAGTTGCTCATAGTAAAGTACACACACTTATCGCCATGGCAACTCCAAGCTCTTGGTTGCTGTTTGAGAGCAGAGTGGTAAAGGAAAATAAAATGTGCTCTGTGATAAAAGCTAAAAGTGAAGTTAGGGGAGGTTACGTTTAGATAAGACATTTGCTTTCAACCATGTTTCTGTGTGTGATTCATATATAAATTAACTCTTGAAGTTGCATCACTCGTTTATACACAGGAAGTTTATATCAAAAGTGATTTATTTTTTCTTCACTCCTCCTGAATGACGCTAGCTTCCTGTGTGAGGGGTGTTTCCATGGGCTTGGATGGGGTGTGTGCACGCAGCCTTGTTTGGAAAGGTTGAGTGTTATCACGAGGGCCAGATTTTCCACCGATTCAATAGAGACAGAGAGAATGAGAGGGGAGCGAGGAAACGTAGCTGGCAGCTACATCAACACTGAAAGGTCACTTCGTAGATCTCTTTCTTTCTCTCTCGCTCACTCTCCCAGTCTCTCTATTTCTCTCATTCTATTTCACTTTCTCTCTCTTTCAAATTAAGTCCTGGAAGGTCTCAGCTCTGCACGTTTATTCAACCTTCACACCTGTTTGCACTAATAAAGGGTCTTGTAGCTTGTCTGAAGATAGAGTAGTATTCTTAGAGCAGGTTTGCAACTAAAATGCGCAGGGCCACAGCCCTTCAGGACTAAATTTGGGGACTCCTGCTTGGTTTCCATTTCTATTAAGCATTATCCTGCATTTGTAAAATGTTCATAGCTGCTTGAAATATATAAAAAAAATATTTTTTATATATTTTAAATATAGAAAATAATGGAGAAAAGTAAAAAAAAAAAAGTTAGGATTTTACTAGTTGTACCAACTTTTACCAACCTGTAAATCCTGTAAAAAATTAATGGTTTAAACGTAAATGTAAAATTGTAAAAAGTTGTGGAGTTTCAAGCACTCATCACAAGAATATTATTGTGCCTTTATCAAAAAGTTGTTACTTTCCAAGTTGACCGAATGACACAAGACAAATTAGAGCATCGGACCAGCAGAAGAATTCAAAGTGAATTCAAAACAAAGAAAATTATTAAATTACTGTCACAGTTGGAGAACTGTGGTCTGGATACAATTGTTTCCTGAGATCACACTGCATCATTTATTATTTCACTTTATTTGCTTGTATGTTAGGTAAATAAAGGACTTTGGTGCTATTTTTATGCACATTTTGGACAAGCGAAGGCACTCAAGTTATTCCCTCAATGTCATAGCAGCTTGTTTTCAGGTTTTGATCCTGTTACCCCATCATTTCCATCCTTCTTGAGTGTTTCATGGTTTCCCGCAGACCTCAGTGAGTGTGGTTTGACATGATCGCTCTATACCATATCAATTTTCCCAAAAATATGTCTTTGATCATCATGTGGTCTTCAGCCACCCTCTGGGATAGAGCCAGTGGTTCTCTTGATGTTGTAACAGTTCATCTGGGAACCTGAGCTAACGCTCGTCCAGGTTTTTCCACTGCGGAGAAGAAATGATGGGAGTGAGTTTTTGAGGGCTTGCATAAAGTAGCTCAAGGGCTCTTTAGTTGCAAGTTTCTCTTATACAGTTTTATTTAAGAACTATTTGTCGGGTAAATGTAATCGATTTAAGTTTATTGATTCTTTTGTGTCAAATGAAGAAAGGAAACAATAAGCATGGCACGAATGTTAAAGGTAATGTATTTGGTTGTATGGACTAAAATGTTTGCATGTAAACGCACTCATGTTAGGGTAGTTTAGGGTTATTTTAGTAAAATTAGTAAAAAGGAATCAAATTTCCCAGCTGTTTTTTTTACAGAGTGGTTTGTAAAGTTACAATCAGTCTCTCCCTCTGACCCCAGGACCCCAATCACTAGGGATTGACTGGCGCATTGGTCTACCAAGCAAAGACCATGAATATGAATCACATGCTCAAAATGATTGGAAAACTCTCAAAACTGATTTGATGTGCTTATTTAGAAATAAGTAATCTAAATTTATAAGAGGAGTGTTAAATAGTTGAGTTTATACAAGCGCACAATGGGCAGCTCAGATCCTTCAACCAGGAAGTCAGGTACTTTTTTTTTTTTATTGAAAGTTAAAATACAAATGTAAATACAGAATGCATCGGAACAAACAAGCATGAAAGAGATGGAAAGGAAGAAGAATATGAGGGGGGGGGGGTAACTAAACACTTAAATTTATGAGAAAGAAGAATGTCTTTTACCAATATTAAGAACAGAAAGATTGAGATGCAGGTTTGAATTTATGAAATTGCTTAATAAAACAACTTTCAAGGAACGATTGGAGTTAGAGGAAAGTCATGTGAGGGAGCATTCTAAACAAAACATTTTCCTGAGAGAAAGATTTCAAATTTGCTTAATAACCACTATTGAAAATCAAAGAATTCAGGGAATACGAATAACATAGTCAATTAAACAATCAGTACTTACTGTCTTTGTTGTATAGACAATCTGTCAAATAGTCCAACTATGATCAGATTCTGCTTTCATCCATGGTAGCTGAATCACATTTAATATCCTCGTAGTGCACGTATTCTGAAAAAGGCAACATTAGTGGCACTACCTTTCATTAGAAAAAAACTTCTGCAATGTTTGACTTTATAAAACGTTATAGTAATTTCTGCTGTGTACTGAAACTTAACTGTGCATGTAAACCTTTAAATTAGTATTACCCTAGGTTAAAAGATTTTTGTCGTCTTAGGGAGAGGATTGACATTTACTTGGTATCATTTGATTGCTGAATTTATAAAAAAAATGTCTCTTTGTGAAAATATTTCTAAATCCGGTTGACTTGTGTTGTATGCTACGCTAACATTTCATGAAAATTCTACATGCTTTAAACCCCCCGGTTTACTGGATCATTACAATATGCTATGTTAAATACCAGTCGGTGTAATGACTAATTAATATTAGAACCAATTTTATTTAATATCTTAAGCTCATGAATACTGAAAAAATTACTTGTGAGATATTGGGTCTACACAAATTTTTGGTTTGTGTAGACTGTCCGTTATGATACTTATATTACAAAATTTATGCATTTTTTTTTTCTTGACCTTAAAATATAAAAAGTGAGCCATCTTTGATTTCTCTTTTTTTGCTTTTTGGATGGCACCAAGGTTGGTTTTTGTTCTGGCTTTTATTATTTTATGTTCTGTCAACGTTTCATGCTTCTGCCAAACTTGGAGACTTGATGATGGTTTGTTGGAGGAGCAGAAGCTGAGACTCTCTTGAATCTCTGCTGTGATAAACAAATACCTGACTCAAGCCTGATTACATATTTACATAAAATGGAAATGTTAATCCATAGAAATCAGCACTTTATTGATGAAAAAGAAGCTGATTTTTATAAAGCAACATACACATTGAAATTAATATTGTTGTTGGGAAATGCTCAAAAATTGGAACCTTATATCATTGTCGATGAACTCTTCAATGTTGATGAACTTCTGTTGGGTTTGTGCTGTGATGCTTTGGTGGTTACTCTGCAGTTGTGGAACTTTAAACATGATTTCAGAAAGGTCTGCAAGTGGGAATGTCTTCATAATCTTCCCTCAAGTGTAGCATCTCTGTACTGATTCTGATTTGTTCACAGAACTGGTTGTACTGGCTTCAGGTCACCCTTTAACACACAAACACATAGAGGGAGATACCTTGTTCTCTCACTGAACCAGCTGCGCTGCCGTTCCTACCAGCATCTTGTCTTGATGATGCTTGTCTCTTTTCATTCCTCCTGTGTAGTTTATGAACAGACCAGGTATAGACAGTAATGCCCCAGACCCCCAAATAAAATCACATAATTTCAGTTTATAAATCTAAAATTAATAGCTTGTTATTTTTTTCAATTGCCAGCAAAAATGGTTGCATTTTCAATTGACTAACTAATATTTTATGTTCATTATTTGTGATCTGATTGTTTGCTTACTGTGCCATCAGGTATGAAACAAAGTGGAATTTTTTAAGCTCAACTGCTTTCAAAAATTGTTTGGATCAAAAGAAGGTAAACATATTGACACGTAAGCATTCAATTTACTGGATTAACTTGGTTTGTTTATTTAGAAATTTTATATATTTAGGGTATTTTTTGTATTTAAAAGTTACTCTATGACCAACAACTTAACCTAAACAAGCAAAATTAACTTTCAACTCCATCTCTTTCTCTTTTCACTCTGCACTCTTTCTCCTCTCTCTGGCATCCTTCCGACACTATAGCTAATATTTCTAAAAAGTTTTGTAAAACTCGTAAGAAGTCAAAGTAAATACCACAATTTTGTTCATTTCAGATATAGGTGCTGTCTTTGAAAAGCACAATTGTGGTGTACATTTGCAAAAACACATGCTGCAAGGTGGTCTGTTGGCATTTAAGTTAAATTGATTAATTAATAAAAGAACGTATTTAGCCTGAGAACTTATCACTTCATTAGTCACTACAAAATTAGGCCCTTATTTGTATGTGTTTGTAGCAACTATATTTGTGAAGAGTTTGTGTGCTATTTGTCCCACTCTACTCAAGGTAAAAGAATATATAAAAATGATAGAAGTGCGATAACGGCAAATAATTTTACCCCAGTTGATTCAAATAAGATGTAAATTATAGCAGCCAAGATCTATCCAAGGATGAACGTTTATCCAAGGAATGACCGCTTACAAAACAGTGATCTAAAAATAAAATAAGTATTATTACTATTAATGTTTCGCAAGGACCAGCAAGAGGATCTGAATCAAAAACACAATTTTGAAGGTTTGTTTCAAACTTGAATTGACAAATGTTCTTAACTAGCTGTTTTATTGTCACACCTCTTTTGAAAAGTATTCTCGTGAACTTGAAAGCTCCCAGTGGATCATTTATCATTACCGGTGTAGAAAATAAGGTGTGTTTGCTCTCTGACCCTCTATTGTGGTTCGAATTGGTCATGTTCAGCGAGGCTGAGGAAGGAAGTGTTGTTGCTGACCCTGGAAACCTTCTGATTCCACTCATGGGTCTTTGCTTGAGACTATTGTTTGGGAGTGTAAAGGTTGCACCAAGATGTGCTGGAGCTTGATGAGGGCAGTGCTGAGTAGAGAACGGATTCCTCATTAGACGCGACTGATGCAGAAATCTCACATTCCTGCTCGAGCTGTTATTGCATCACAGTTTTACTAATGCGTTCCAGATACTTGATCAGTTAATGAGTCGCTCATCAGAGCATGAGCGTGTACGTTGAACTAGTGCATTAAAATTGCACAAAAGAAGTTGCACACCGTAAAACTCTCCAGGAAAATAATATTGAGTGAAAATACCTAATGTAATGAGTTTTAACACGTTGGGTCAAACTCAGAAAACTTGTTAGCATGGCTTTTAAAGTTCTGTGCTGTAAGTATCCTTATTTTAGAAATAAGAATCTATAAAGATATGTTGAGGAAATTTCATTTCAATAGCTACAAATTTTGGAAGTCAGCATGTCCAGATTATCAGCGATCCTAAAATCTTCTCACCGGTCACGCACAGCCTGAGCTCACACGTATTCTGTAGTGACACATTTATTAAAGAGTTTATTACATTTAAATTGAATTTAATTACATTTTCTGATATAAATTAAATAAGTTGATCGCAAAGAAGTCAGGTACAGATGTGGCTGGCGGATGAAGTTGTCTTTTTGTAAAGCAAATTCATTACAGAAAAGTTTTTTTTTTTTAGCATTCTGTTCTTTGGACGAGTGGTGGCCCAAGATTAAAGTTAATGATCGACTCCTCCAGCGTGCCGTGTGACCAGGATGACCTCACCGAGACTCGCTACTTACACAATCCTGCTTCTCAGAGAAGCTCTTCATACTCATCACTCAGATTCTTAAGCTCTGACCTCATTCTTAACTCAGAACAACTTTTCCATCTTCACCTTCTTAATTAAGATTTTTCAAACCAGAAGACAAAATGCTATGAATGTCTTGTTAAAGAGCAGTTACTCTTAAACAGCCAATTACTCACCCCATCTGTTCCAAACGTTTTTTTTTGCGGTCTTGCCCCAACTCTAAATTAATGGTTTTTACTGTTTGGAATCTGTTCAGTCATTCTTCGGTTTTGTTTTTTGTTTCAGTTTTAGCATAGCTTAGCTTAAATCATGGAATCTAATTAGACCATTAGTATTTTCATACCAGTAGCTGAATTTTATTTTTAGCTGTTTTTCCTGTTACTACCTTTTCTATAGATGCATTGTTTTCTAAGGCTTATGTCAATTGAGTTGACCGTTGACCATTTCCTGGCTGATATTGTTAGAAAATATTTTGTATTTTAATCTTCAGTAAGCACATAGACATTCCACTGCACCAGAATTTTTTTTAATTAAGCCTAAATGCTTTGCAAATTTTGTTAGAGATGCTGTTGAGTTTGTGTGTGCATGTATACATTTTTGTATAATATATATATTTTGTATAAAATATAATCATGTATTTACATTTCTCAATTTTTTTTACCTAAAATTACCAAATTAACTTAAAATAACAAAAATTTTATAAAATGTGTCATCCCATCAGCTAATTTCCTCTATAGCTAAATTTGAGACCAAATGTGTAAATTTGATCAAAGTTAGCCATCTTTTTGCAGTCAAGAAATCGTACCATAGAAAGTCTAGATCGTTTCTCACCGGGTTGACTTTTTACTTTTATGTAAACCTTTGTCAAAATCTTTTATTCAGAATCTTGATTTGACCACTGTTGTTTGTCCTGGTCTTGTACTGGTATTGCCCTGTGGAAGGTACTGGAGCTCCAGTTTGATTTACAGTCCAGGGAGTGCTGGGGATTTTACCAGCACAAATAAAACCAGAAAACAAAGGCTCCTATAGAAATCCAATCTGCTTGTTTGGAAGGGACCCAAAAGGCCTGGTGTTGTGCTGCTGCTGTGTGCATTTGTCACTAAGTAATAACTCAAAAGATTTGTGAGGGTGCAAAGATTTCCTGCCTACTATTATTTACTTTGGCTCGACCGAGTTTAGATGACGTCAGAATTGTATAAAAACTTAAGCGCTTCAAAGATGTGTTGTGCTCCAAGGCAAGTTTAGACATTAATAAGGCTGTACAAAAAATTCTTCTTGCTGTTGGACTTTGCTCGACTTGAGTGCAAAACTTGACATGTCTTGAAAGGGTTTAAAAGACTGTTAATGTTCAGACATAACTTATCAGTTTGATGGCATTACAGCTTTTGGATCCTGGGTCAGGTATTAACTAAACTGCTTTGACAATTAAACTGAGACGCCTGGTTCTTGATTATAACCTCTGAATGGGAATGTAGTTCTGTTTCTTTGTCTCTAATATTGTATGATCAAAATATTTGTTCAAAACTTGAAGTAAGTCCACCTCACTGCCTTCATTTACGATGCATAACTTTCTTATAATTTAGGGCTAGGATTGTGTTTGTGCTCAAATGTGCATTTAAATAAATAAAATGTGCATTTTCAGATTTTTTGAATAATCTGCAGCTCAAAAAGATATTAACTTCATGCATGCTTAAACTAATGTATATTAATTAGATTGCATTACTAATTTCAATGTTAGAGAAGACCTACATTTTAGAGTTGAAGTGCTCTAACTCTTTAAGTTTAATGCTCTGGTCATCTTTGGTGATGTAGGACACCTTTTGGTTGTTGAAGATTTTCTGCTCCACAAGTCAGAATAGATCCTTTCAGAGCCATGAGAAATGTCACTCAGGTGTTCTGGATGGCCTCAGAGAGAGCTGTCGGTTTCTCTACCCTCTCATCTTTTATCCATGGCCTTCAGTGGGTACAAAAGACACTTTTAGAGATTACGCCGGCCTTCACACTGGAGCTCTTGTGTTCAACTGCAAGCAGGTAACCGGAGACTCCTCTTCCTTTTGCGGACTCTCTCTTGTGCCACTGTTTGTGATGCTGAGCTGCTCAGGTATTTAGTGCTCACAGTATAAAAATGTTTTTTCACCTGCAGACGTAACTAAAGTCTTGGGTTAATATGAGGAATACGTTTTTCCTGTGAGACCTGTTCCTGTTCATTTAAGAGTTTATACCACTGTGTCGCTGAAATGGTTTCTAGTTTGCTTTGGAATCCCGTGATGGGATTATGCATGCCAGGATCAAAAATCACTGCTTTTTTGTGGAATATCTTGGATATTTTCTCACAGCATTCATTAGAACTCTTTTCCCCAAAACAATCCTATCTTCTTTTGTCAAATCTAACTGTTCTGATTGGTTCAATGGTTCAACTGTATTCCTGTGTTAAGCATGCTTCATACTTAAAAAAGGCTTTCCTAGTGTAAGCGCACTGTTCAAGGAACCCAACCCAAAGACAGCACGTCCCACCCAGGATGTTAGGGGGCCTAGACAAGATTGAACATGGCTGTATAAGCAAACCTTGAACTAAAAATTAAGACATGAGAAGGTTTTTTTAATTTCCTCCTTTATTGTTAAATGATTTAGTAAGAGCCTTGTCGAGCCTCAGTTCGTCCGTTCTATCCTTTAATTATGGACCAGTTTCATGAAAACAACACTTAGTGAGGAGTGTGTTTGTGTGACTGTTTTGCAAACTTTTGATGTTGTTTATATGTATATTTGAGTTTCAGGGTTGTTCCAGGTTGCTTACTGACCTGATTGATCTAAAGAAGTTTGATATTGTAAGGTTGTCAAGTTCGGGGGTTTTTATGCTTTCATTCTCTTATTTTTGATTGGACTGTATCCTGTATTACACAGGAACTACAAAACTATAGGGAGTATTTGAGTCTGCAATTAACCATTTACTTCCCTTGGTAACTGGAAGTTGAGCTTTAATCTGTTTTGAAAATGCTTTTAAATTTAATGGTAGTTTTTCTTCTGTGAAGAGTTGATGCTCATATTAAATTGTAGAGCATAGCAATGATCCTGTGTGGATGAGGTTATTAATTCTTCAGACACTTGGTTTTCACAACCTGAAACCTGAGTTTTTCCGTTACTTTTCTCGGTTTCATAAGTCAACTTCTCCACATTTGACTACGAAAAAAAAGTTGTTCTTCACTTGATTCACTTTTTTGGAAAACTTTATCTGTTACTACAAATATAATTAAACTAGTAGTTAGTATGGTCATAAACCGCAATGAAAAGCATTGGAATCAGTGGATTCCTCGTGTTGGTGTGTCATTAGGACAGGACCGTGATACTGTGTGTAGTTTCTCTTTTAGTCGTGTCCTGCAGCACAGGTGTGTTCAGCAGTGTCTGAGTGGAGCAGGAAACCTCTGTGTAGAGCAGTTGTTTCTGAAGCTTACTGAACAGACAGGCACATGCCGTAAGAACATCCTGTCTCAGCAGTCTTCAGCCATTTCTCAATTAAAAACAGCAGATCGATGATGGTGCAGTGATGCAGAGAGTTTGTTTGCACTGCTCTGTTAACATTTTGTCCTGATACAATTAAGAAAGTATGCACAAAATGGTATTTTTGTAGTTTTGCGTGCATGTTGATAATATTTTACATGACTATTCTATTAACCAGCTCACCAATTTGATTAAATCTTTTATTTGTTTTAATTTTGTGATGATGTAATATAAAGTGTGCGAGAGTAATTTAATATCGATAATTTTGTCAATGCATGTAGCTGAAGTGACTACCATTGGAAATAATTAATTTTCTCCAATATTTGCCTTTGGATTATTTTGGTGCATCCTTTTCTATTGCAGGGGTGATTCTAAGGCGAGCTTTAGAGGTGCCCAGCTCCATGGTTTATACATCGCTATTCCCCCGATATAGTTACTACTATACTTTACTATAGTAAAAGTGATGAGTTGGCCAGAAATGTTAGACTATATAGAAAGAAAACAAAAACACAACCGTTTTTCAAAAGATTAAGCAGGTAAAAAGGATACCTTTTGATTCAATAGAGGAAACTATATGTTAAAGATGTGGAGAGGACTTTTATTGAGCAACTCTGTCTCCAGCAGTCTCCTAAACTAGTTTAAGCTATTCTTAAAACTTTTTACGAGAACTAATTTATGATGGAATGGTTCAGAAATCCATCCATCCATCTTCATGTCGGCTTTATTCCCTTTCGGGGTCGCCACAGCGGAATGAACCGCCAACTCACTGGCATATGTTTTATGCAGCGGATGCCCTTCCCTGCCGCAACCCATCGCTGGGAAACATTCACACACACATTCACACTTTAACACTATGGGCAATTGTTCTTATTCAATTCACTTATTCTGCATGTCTTTGGACTTGTGGGGAAACCGGAGCACTGGTTCAGAAATAAAAGTGCTAAAATTATTGACCGATAACCGCCACAGTTCTGTTGTTGAACGAAACACTTGTAGGACTGCTCCTCAATCTTTGGATTATGAAAAAAATAAAACATTCAGAATTAAAAATGATTCCCCAAAGTAATTAAGTATTAATCATCAGACTTGTTGTGTAATCACTTAAGTTTTAATTTCTGAGCTTGATCGCTGATTATGGGTGATTTATGCGTCTGATAGGAAGCTGATTGTCCATAAACTGGTCCTGCCCCCCTTATTGTTGTGTCGTGTTGTACTCTGTTTCCATGGTGATGGCCTCAAGCATTGAACTCTGTTGCTTAATCATGTTGCTGCGAACACTCAAGCGGATGCTGCTTTTGTTTCAAAACCGGCTTCTTATTCACAGCCGGTAACTTATTTTAGTTTCACTGATACCGAGGAACTGCTACAGATACTGTACTTCCTGCTCTTGATTCGTTCCTCCACATATTTATACAGCTTACAAAGAAGAATTTTGCTCCTGTGTATAGTAAATGGTGATTATAAAACTATTGTTTTTAGTAGAATACCATAGTGCAAGTCTCCAAATCCAGTCCTGGAGGGCCAGAGGCGTACTTTTTTTTTTTTTTTTTTTTTTTTGGTTCAACCATAATGAAACACACCTGTTGTGCTCATTAAAGTCATCTCTGATTGTGTGAAGATAGAGAAATATATACACTAGGCAGAGTTACAACTAAAATTCATGGGGATTTGGCCCTTCAGGACAGTATTTGGGGAACCCTGCTGTGGTGACCTTCTAGTCGAATTGAGGATCAACTGAATATAACCATAAATATAATATAAATATAAACCAACCTGAATATAAACCATAAACCTTCTGTCATTGCAACTTATCAATTTTATTGTCTTGAAATGGAAACATTTGATTTTAGAACATGTGATCACCAGACTTTCAAAGCTTTTTTGCAGTAATAAGGCTGTTCTAGGAAACTCACAATTGAAGACCAGGAGATTTGTTTGAGAAATCACAAGCTTTTATGTTGAGTGCAGCAGTCTTCCAAAAAAAATCTACCTTAGCAATGTGATCTATTTGGTTTTAAGACCCAAAGAGAGACCTTCGTGGGGGGATTGTTTTAAGGCTTCCATTTAAATCTTATAAGCAGGGTCATACAGAATTTGCTATGTTTTTTTGGGGGGGTATTGCTATACAGAGTTTTTGTAAAATATAGGCAGTTAAAGGGTTTTAAATGCATGGAACAAAAAAAATGGGAAATTGTGTCAAGGTTATCAGACCTTGACACAATTTCCAGTTTTTTTGTTCCATAGAACAGAGGGATGAAGCTCTCTTTCAGCCACATTTCTGAATTATAATATCTTTTATCATATATTTGGGCTCATCCCTATATTCCAACGGTCTCACTCATTTTCTGCTGGAGGGCCATATCCCTGCACATTTTTGCCCTGACCATAATTGAACACACCTGACTTCACTAATTAAGCTCCTCTTGGCTCGTTTGAAGCTACAGGTGTACGGTTGAGACAGGATTGGAACAAAAACCAGCCGGGGCTGCAACCCTCCTGGAATTGAGTTTGAGACCTTTGCTATTGGCACTACAATCTTTCTTGAGAACTCTGCACCTGCATATTCCATCTGGAGCTTATATGATACAAAAATAACCAACGAACATGGCTGCTTACTAAAATTGAACACCATTCTGATAAACTTTTCACTGTTTGATTTGCTTTGTAACTGATTGGTTGCCCAAATATACATTTTAAAAAGTTTATATGTAGAAAATGTCAGTCATTGATTTATGGATGAAGCTGGAAACTGAAACATCTGGTTTTTGGTAAAAAAAAAAAAACTGAAGCAAAAACTATGGTGTGGTTAAATGCTTGTTTCATTGATCGCCCATTAAAGATGGTCTTAAGGTTATTGGTTTTGATTAGCATGACTAAAACTCTTGTTCCTCCCCCTCCAGACAGCAAGGCGATTGTAGATGGTAACCTGAAGCTGATTCTGGGCCTGGTGTGGACTCTGATTCTGCATTACTCCATTTCTATGCCCATGTGGGAGGATGAGGATGATGAAGATGCCAAAAAACAGACACCCAAGCAGCGGCTGCTGGGCTGGATCCAGAACAAAGTTCCTGATATGCCAATCACAAACTTCAGCCAGGACTGGAGGAACGGAAGAGCGCTGGGAGCTCTCGTTGACAGCTGTGCACCTGGTTAGTCCTTAATATCATGATTAATCAAATAAAAAAAATTGTTGAGGTCTTTTTTTTGTACAAGTTATAAAAAAAATAATATTTTGGTACCTTTTTAATTTTCATTTGAATTAAAGAAAGAAAAGGAATCTGGAGAAAGGCCTGGAAAGCTTTGAACTTTAAACTCTGTCCCCAATGTGCAACTGCATTTTAACTGTCCTGATTGCTAACCACTATACAGACAGGCAGGACATACAAGTACATATTTACACATCAAAAACCTTTATTGAATCAGACAAGATTTTGGTATTTTACCAGCAGTGAAGGATGCATCTGTGCGTCCTTCAAATACCAATTAAATGAAGATCTCTCAGGAAACAGGAAGCAAAGTTAGATTAGGATTTAGACATGCTTTAACAGCATGAAATACATCCTCCGAAAGTAGCATTTTCCAGCTTTGGGACGCAGCGCCAGTGTTCATCCCTGCAGCTGGTGAGCAGTTTATTGCACAGCTGGCAGCATTTGTTCTGTTTGTCAAGATCTGGCCACAAAACACGACTGTAAATGAGTTCTGAGCCGCTTTTAAGATCATTTAACGTTTCCTTTTTAGACTTGTAGAGGGAACAAACTGGATGTTTTAGGTGATTATGAAGATGGTTAGATTCTCTTTTTTATTCACTACAGCATGTAGAGAAATCCCTAGCAGTAACTCCAATATTTTATAATCAGTTTTGCATCACCTTTTATCTTCTGCTACCACCTTTTTAGTAGCATTTTTAAAACCTGTCAGCCTGTCAGGTAAAAACTGAATAATTCTATATGTAACTCTTCATAATTCCCTTAAAATTTCTAATAAAACCATTATAATACCCCCTTTTATCATAATTCCCTAGAAAAACTCAGCTAATAATTGTAACCAACAATAATGACTTTAGCACCTAGCAACCATACAAAATAATATCGTCATAACATCCTACCTGTAGCAACCACTCAAATTACTTGGTTAAATCAAAGCACTCCCTAAACACCTCTAACATAGGCTTTTACAATTACCTTATTGTTTCAGTAACACCATAGCAACCAGTCAAATCGGTTTAGTTCTTTAGCAATTTGCCAGGGAGGTTATGAGCTAATTCATGTTCTCAGGTTGGTTACTAGAGTGTTACTAAAGGTAAGAAATCTAGAGGCTTATTGGGCTTTACTAGAAGTTTAAGATGTTTTGAAAAACCCAACACATTTAAGGAACAACCTGACAATTAGCTGAGTGTTAACCTCTCCGTTACATCATACTAACTAGTTAAAATTATGAACCATTTTTTTATGTCTGAGAAAAAAAATCCCAACAATTCCCCAACAACCACCCAAATTGTTTATCCCCTTAAATGCTTTGCATATGGTCTTTTTCGCTAACATGTAATATACACATTTAATCTTCTTAAATGTGAGAACTAATTGCTATTACCATGGGAAATCTATAAAATCTTGAGGGGGGAAAAAAGCATCCCATCAAAGCCACATCACTGGTCCTAGCAACATATTCCCAATAATTTCAACATTTCAGAAAATCCTAAAATTACCTTAGCAATAACTGGTAAACTGGAAGTGTAACTATAGAAACGAATCAGTAAGTAAAGTTAAACTTTTGGTGGGGAGCACTGTAATTTGGATTTGTTGATGTTTTGTCTCTTGATCGAATGCAAACTGTATGTGTGCTATATGCTAAAGCTCTTGAAATCTAAATGTTCTTTGGATTTACTCTTGCTCTGATTGTGTGTTAGGGCTTTGTCCTGACTGGGAGATCTGGGACTCAGGGAAGCCAGTGGATAACGCTACAGAAGCCATGCAGCTTGCTGATGACTGGCTGGGCATCCCACAGGTACAGCATGCATCAGCAGAATCTGTTCGAACTTTTAAAGGTCACCATTCGAGCATGGTCAAGGTTTGAGGATTGTGGTGAGCCATATCGAAGGAGCATCTTCTGATGAAATAGTTAATCAGAACTCAGATTGATGACTTCAGGAATAAGGAAGCAGTTTGGGAGCCATAAACTATCCTGAGCTTCAGGTTACTTTTGTTATACCATGATTTGGTATCTTCGCGTTTTCACTTTAGATATGAGATGGATGGTGTTGTTTCAGGCAGGAGAGTTAAAGGTTTGGTGTGTGTTGTATGGATCTGTACAGATCAATGTTTTGCAGAGATAAGAATATAGTACATGGATTAGTTACACAGGCTCCAGTGATTGCTGTTCTGTTTGTCGTGTAGTTAATGTGGTACTCGCCACACCTCAATCACACCTCAGCAAACATACTGAACCGCTTGTGAGCATGTGCTTTATGTTCTTTTTTATGCAACAGTTTTCTCTTACTGAATCCATGAGAAATGTAGCATATTAATTTTATCTGAAGCATTGAGACAAAAAAAGCATGTTCTCGTTCTTTCGTGTAATTGCAAAATGAGGTTACTGACTGAGCATTTACTGATGAGCATTTAGCCCAGACTAGAGATTATGAATTGAGTGCATGAAGGTTTTCAATATAATACATAATTTAAAGGTGCTGTATCGTATGAACACAGCTTTTCAGACTTTTTTTTTACATGTTTTAGTATTGTTCGCTTGCCAATAACATGTCTCAAATTGAATTTAGATTGGTTCATGCATGTTTTTGTTTCCCAGAAAAGGAAAATTGGATTACACAAATAACTTGATGACCATAGCATAGTCTCCTAATGCCGCTCATCTTAATGAAGAACATATGCTCTGACTGATCTGGAAGTAAACCAGAGCCAAACCGTGTAGATAAACAATGAAAATAGTGTTCAAAACTGTTTTGGGCTTACTAAAAGATGAGTAAATAAGTGGATTATCTGTGTTCCATCAAGCAAAATTCTTTAGGGGCATTGCGGAAGCATAGCAGTGGGGGAACAGGGGCTACATGGCTTAATTGGCGGAGCACAACCATTCGAGGTGGATAAAAGACATCGTTTAGGATAAATGCTGACTTTTAAAGTTTGTTAAGGGTAAAGTGACAGACTTGAGGGGTAAAATATTTTTTTATAAACTATTTAAAATGAGCAAATTACTCCATGAATTTAACTGAGTCTGCCACCAAAAACAATAGATATTATGCCTGAACCTGAGATTTTCAGGTTTTGTGACTTAAAGAAAACTGAATGAATACTTTAATTGCAAGCATTCCTTTAAAGGCTCTGCGTATGTTTGTGTCCAGGTGATCGCCCCAGAGGAGATCATCGACCCCAGTGTGGATGAGCAGTCTGTTATGACTTATCTGTCTCAGTTCCCCAAAGCCAAGCTAAAGCCCGGAGCACCTCTCAAACCCAAACTCAACCCAAAGAAAGCTCGCGCATATGGCCCAGGTGAGAAACACCTTCTGGTTTCTACTGAACATGCACAGATGACCATACGAAAGTATATAGTTGTATCATAGGTGATAGGAGTGTCAGTGTCTGGTATGAGAAGTGAACTAGAGTAAATGCTTTTACTTAGAAAGCTGACGTTTGACTTGATTAACATGTTTGCGGTTTTGAGTCGCATATAATTTTCAGATCTCAGATGTTTTCTTTTGTGTCTTACAGGTCAAAAGTTTAAAATTTATTTTAAATCCTCTGCTACTCATTGGGTCATGATGAATAAACTGTAAAATCTATATAATTAATTTGAAGACAGTTTAAAAACTTGGTTTATTTCTCATTGTGAAGCTGAATCTGTTAGTAGGTTGAAATGTATGGATATATAAATTGTATTTATTTATTTTTCACGAAAAGGAAGTCTCATACTGTTTCCTACTCTGAGGATAATAGCTGTGCTAGATCTTCTTTTTTTTGTAGTTTTTTTTTTGTTGTAAATTTCAGGATGTGGACTTTTATTGTGAAAATGTTTTTTCAATGAAATGGCTGTGATCTTTACACTATGTTTATTATCTTTTGTTAGAAAGGCACACTTTCATTACAGATATTCAAGAAACCTTAAGATTGAATATAGAAGATTCAAATACCCTTTCCCCCCATGTGGCCCTTCTGGGATTTTCTTTTTCAGCCCATTTCTTATTACAGTTAAGAATATAAAAACAGAAGAAAAGCAAATGTGAACATACCAACTCAGTCAACCAATCATGTATCACACAAAACTAAAGTATAAATACATCATATTTATTCCAAAAAGGTTTTAACGAAAGTGTCTCTACTGGATGTTAGCTCAAGGTTCAAGTTTGTGAAGGTTTCTGTTTGGTTCATAGCATGATTATTTTGAAGGGTAAATATGTCCCATAATTGAGACAAATTTTACTTCATACATTCACATCTACTGTTTTTACAACAGTAACTAAAGATTGCTTCTGCAAACATGAAGCTTATGGTGTCTGTAGTCCTGGGACATTTCATCCCTCACAGAGGAGATTTACAAGGCGTTAAAAGTGTCTCATTAATGTTGTTTTCCCATTTGAAGTGACCAGAAAGACGTTTTCTGTTGTGTCCTAACTCTTTGGGATCCCTGGAGAGGAGTCTTGCTTTCGCAAGATAATTTCATCACTGTTTGAATATTCTATATAGGCTTGTGATCTTCTTTCAAGCTATCCAGCAGTTGTTATAATCAAGGTTGATTGGCTTGTGTTTTGAGCCTGATTGTTATAGAATTCTCTGTGTATGTCATTGAAGGCATCGAGCCGAGTGGGAACCGCGTTCTCCGTCCCGCCGTGTTCACCGTGGACACCTTCAGTGCTGGACAGGGCCAGGTAACTGTGTATGTGGAAGACCCTGAGGGGCGACGAGAGGAGGTTAAACCAGTGCTCAACGAGGGCAAGAAGACTTTCTGTGTCACCTACATCCCTCAGGTCACCGGCACACACAAGGTTAGGAGTGCCCGAGTCTTCACACTGTTTAACGAGGTTTATTTTTGTATGCAGATATCTTCAGGTTTGTGTAAACAGAACTCGCATTTTAGTTTCCGTAGCCATTTAGGCTTTTCTTGACAAAAATTTGTGGAGAACGTATACTTCATGAGGTGGGGGTCTCAAGGCAGTTGTTTCTATTTGCTTAAACTTGCTGTCCACGTTTGAGCTCCATATATGCATATCTAAATATATTAACAAAGTTTTCTCAAACTAAATTGCATCATGTTTTAGCTAGTTAAAAGCTAACTGCTCTCCAATGAAATCTAATTCAGGCGTAACTTGGGACAGCAACACAAAAAATACCGTAGCTGACCGTAACCCACAGGTGATGGGTAGTCAGATTCAGGACTAATTTGCTTATATATAAATCAGTCATCCAAGCCAACATTAAATCCGAATCTGATCTTTCATTTTGTAATGAATTACATGTAATGTAATGAGATCATTCAAAGAACATAGTTTCATTTTTTTACTGCAGAGCTGTTTTTGACTATTAGCTGTTGAATTTACAGTTTAATTTTGTAAATGTGACTCGAATAGAGGTAGAATAATTTTTTTCCTGAGCATGCTGATTCTATCAATGTTAAGTGACATAAAGCTTTTCTAATCTAGGCGAAGCAATTTGCTGTTTGTGCTAATGTAGCACACTTGTTCAGAATAAATGAGGCTACTTCAGCATATCTTTTCGTTTTCTACTCTGGCTTCAGTTGTCTCTCTTAAATACAATAAAGGATATAGACTGGTGGTGCTTTTTTTTTAGTCAAATATGACTTCCTCATCTTAGTGTCTTCGATCATTTAATACAATGAACCACAGCTCCCTTTTTTTTTTATAATGTCTGTGAGCGTCTCGCTTATCACTACAAACTGACAGAAACTGTATGGCGGCTGACTGTATACCACCCAACTCACGGAGGGATCTAATCTGGATAGTCAGGGCTAAAAGGCTCTTCTTCACAAGGTGCCATTTGGTTTGTTCTCTCTTCTGTTAAGACCTAAAACCAGTATGCTCTTTGCTCTGGTGACTAGAAGATCTGAAGGTTCCCTGTGTTAGAACTGCGATAGGAATGCATTCACTTACACTACCCCTTCAGCAGGGAGCTGCCTGTCTCAACTGCCTTCAATCGATGTTCTTAAATCCATATTAACTATGTGAGAGAAGGTGACTTGTATTTATGCTTGACCAATGAAATTGTTGCTTTAGTAATATTTTTTTTTATGTTGAAGAAATGTCATACAAATATTATAATTGCTTTGTAAATCTGCTTATTTTACGAATGTTTTGTTGATAGATCTAGATATCAAAGGAGTTTTTATCCGTTAAATAAAGGTTTAATTAAATAACTAAAATTTAAACCGTAAATGACATAAGACCTCTGTAAACCAGATTTATGCTTCTGAGATTAGAGGGAATGCGTTAGTTTTATGTACAGCTATAGGAAATGTGATGAACTACAATAATTTCAGTCTCGTTTGTTTGTACTCTCTTAAAATGCTAATCTTAAGTCTGCAAATCCACAGAATCTGTGTCTTTTCTGTAAACGCTTTTCTCCAGTAACTTTGAAGGAGTAAATGAAGTGCTTAATGAAAGACTCCTCTGTGTTCCATGTAGGTTACGGTGCTTTTTGCAGGGCAGCATATCCCAAAGAGCCCCTTTGAGGTAAATGTGGACAAAGCCCAAGGAGACCCGAGTAAAGTCACTGCTAAAGGCCCCGGCCTGGAACCGCTGGGGAACATTGCTAATAAAATCACCTACTTCGACATCTACACTGCAGGTGTGGCTATAATGCAAGATGTAGCTTTAAACACAATGTGTTTAGAGAATGTCTTCAGATCAGATTTATTTAGAATTTTTGTAGAGGTTATAACTACAACTAACTTTTGTTAATATAAGCAATTGTTGCAGTCAGTTTGTCTCTCTTGTTCTCATCTTAAGCCATGCAGGAGCTGACTGGGACATCTTTCATTAAATGAAATCCATGAAATGTGAAAGGTAGAGATCGTTTATTGCAACTTAAATACATAAACTTGAAAAATAAAAGGATAAGTACAATGAAACAAAATTACTGGGATTACTGGGTTTAAAATCAAGCGTCAAGATCAAAAGGCTGCTCCATACCACTCACACACCCTTGACTGAATCACTTCCTATTTATAGATCATTTTAAATAAATAATATTTAATTTATTAGATCGCTGTTAGAAATAATATTAATTAATATAACAAACATGGCTCCTACAGAAATGTTTACATGAAGTAAATAAGCGGAAAGTTTAAATTTAACTGAATGTAGTTTTTGAGGATAACTTGGACCTTTTTAAATGAAATTATATTGAGTTTTTCTGCATAAAATAGACCTTTTACATCAAATTGTCATGAGTTGTGGTTAAAATGGACCATTTAAGTGAGATTGTAATGAGTTCGTTTATAGTAAATTTAATTTGTTGGAATTTCAGTTAAACTATGAGAGTTTGTTAATAGTTTGTTTAAACAACACTGGAATGCAGGTCTGATTTTATAGAACTAAAATAAAGATTAGTGAGTTTTATTAAAGGCCTAAACTATGAATGCCATTTCTTTTTGTACAGGGTCACATTCAACATCAATGTGTTTTTTTTTCCTTTTTTTTTGTTCATTTTATAGAAAAAAATTTGTTTTAATGTTAATATGATCTGTGTTTTAAAGCAGTACATAAGCAAAATGCTGTTTCAAAGTGACATTTTTGGGACTTTTAACTTGAGGAAGGATGATTTTTACTATTAATTGTAAACTATATATTTTTCTTATTATAACTACATAAGTTTCCTTATTTTTGTTTAAATAAACCATATATAACCTGAATTTAAAAACGTGTTTTGGGCAGTTTGAACTCTATGCAGTTACTTAAAAAATAAAAGTTTAATCCACTATCCATTTTTGATTACTATTTCAAGGTGAAAACTCTGAAAGGTTTGTGACCAAATACTTAATTTGGTTGAATTTTAAATAGAAAAACACTTTGTTCTTACTTTTTCCGAGGGCAAATAAAGTGAATAAAGTCTTTTCCAGAACTCATTGTTGCAATCCAATCAATTGCTTCAACATAAAATCTAATCGCAAATAATGAAAACCAAAATTTCCTCATTTTGGTTTGAAGTCTTTCTAAAGTGTGCTCCAGAGTTCAACACTCTCTCTGTTTTGTTTCAGGGGCGGGTGTGGGTGAGGTGACTGCGATGATTAAAGATCCTCTGGGTAATAAGAATACTGTGGAGGTCATGATGGAGGACAGAGGTGAAAGTGTCTTTCGCTGCAGCTATAAACCAGTCCTGGCCGGTCCTCACACAGTCAGCGTCACGTTCGGGGACATTGGCATTCCCAAGAGTCCTTTCACAGTCAATGTTGGCCCAGGTACAGAGCCTCATTTAGTAGTTTAGCAACAATAAAAAATGTTTCATCTAGGTGTTTTACCATTTGAAACGTGTTTTTGAAGCTTAAAGCTTTTTGGGACTGTGCTACTCGCATTGGTTTGCTGTATTTCTAAACAGAACACTGTGATTTCAGCTATTCTGCTTTGTTGTGTTTTCCCTAAACTGTTGTTTTGGTTTTGATATTGACCATAGGACAGACGTTCCCATTATACCAGCTTTTAAAAAAAAAAAAAAGAAAAAAACATAAAATGAAACGCATACTAGCAAGTATTACAACGAACAAATTTTAAATACTTTTTTTTTGCAATCAGCTCCATAAATTAAGTTGTGCTTATATATTTTAACATGTTTTTATATGAAATGGTTTTAATGTATTCTTCCAGACCTCAATTGTCTGTCATGTGTGTTTCGTCAGTGTTTCCAGCATCAACTTTTTAAAGTTTTTAAATGAAGGGTATTTATGTAAAATAAATGCGAGGTGAAAGGAGTTAAGTTCTCACACACACCAGACTGTGCACACTCGCATCTTACACACCGTAAAGTATATACATACAATGTTTAAAATAATTGTTGTTCTCTGACATTTGTTGTTTTCCATGGTCAGTAGCTGCAGTTTTCTTACTTACAATTTGTCATCCACTTTCTATTAACTTTATAAGTGTGACTTTTTTCTTTTCTTCCCAGAACTCCTATTTGTTTTTATTAATTAGATGATATGACTTCTTATCTGTAGTTTTCCTCCAAAATCAAGATCAGACCAAGTGATCTATGCAAGATGCTGAATTGGTCACACCAACTCGAGCACATTTGCTAAATTGTCTAGAAGCTCCACAATGTTCCATTTGACACTGGAGACTTACCATGGAACACATTTTAATGATTATTATCAATATATATAATATATTAAGGACCGTTTTACTGATCATGCAAACCTCCTGAGTATTGTATTGTTTTTGTGTATTGTTGCCTTTTATTATTTATGTGTATTGCCAATATGTATCCTAGCCGCTGAAATCACAATATAAACCCAGTAGCTGTTGTTTTCTCTCAGGATGCTGTTGATCTTATTTCAGTAGAAATTATTTGTTTTAATATCGCTAACAAAACACAGCTCTGTGAAACCCACCATCTGATCCCATATTTATCTCAGCAGCAACTCCTTTATCAAAGCTAGCAGCTTTATAGTTCCCACAGGATGCTGTTGATGGTTTTTGGTCTGAACATGTTCATGGTGGATCAGGTTTTGATGAGCCTGACCTCAGGAACCAGAACGAGCCAGAACAAGCAAACTACTGCGAGAGGAAATCAGAAACATGAGCTGCAAACCCAAAACGAGACCCTCAGGACTCTGCTTAGTGTACTTCAACCGAGATTCATGCGTGGAGAGGATAAGAGGTTATTGCAGAATGTTTTGCAAGCAAATGAAAATAGACTGTCAAGTTTGAGTTTCAAATTGAAACTTGGTTGCTTTGATATTTTAGGTTTAGTTTTGTTTAACATGTGAATAGGTCTGTAGAAACGTTGACCTCAATTTATGTTCAGGGTTTGCATTGTTAGTACTTTAAATTAAAACAGGCTTTTTTTTTCTTCGTTCATGTTGAAATTTTCACAATCAAACTCTGAGTCAGCCTCGGGTTTTCCATGTCTTTTTGTGTTTAGCTTCAGTTCCGGGTGCGTGTCGAGCCACTGGTCGTGGCCTGCAGCCCAGAGGAGTCCGGGAGCGGCAGGTGGCAGATTTCAAGGTGGACACACGAAACGCTGGCAGTGGGGATCTGAAGATCATGGTCAAAGGACCCAGTGAGTACATTATATGGTTAATTGTAGTAAGATTCAGACTTGTAATTTAAAAGATTAAATTGTGAGCTGTTTAACTGTATTTATAAATGCACTTTTTTTCCAATTTGTAAATATTTTAAGAAACCATCAAATACACAGGCAGTATTTCAGTTCAACAGAGTAGATTGAACACAACAAGGGACACGATTTAATGGTTATCCTCTCTTTTATTTTCATCACATTCTCCCTTTTAGGTCGAGTTGTGCTCTCTATGTAAAGATCCGTAATCAGTAAACAAAAGTGTCATCATCTCAACACTTCTAACAAATACATTCCTCCACAAATATTCCATAATACCTGTTCTTGCTCTTGTTACCTTTAAAAAAAATTATAATTTCTTTTATACTATATGCTTCTGATAAAGCTGGCTCTCATCAGGCATTTAAGTTAACTAGCCACAAGAGTTCCTAGAGAAGCATTTGCATAAAAAAGAACCAAGTTTACTTCTAATAACAGTGCATTCTGTGGTCTTTCTCTTCTAAGCGTGCATGTCAAGTCGGAGTTGTTTTGTTCACAAGAAAGATTATTGTTTAAGGAATCAAGTGCATCAAAAATTGGGATTTAAAGAAAATACAGTTCTTTTTTGACCATTAAACCATGCAAAAAGCTTTTGACGCGTCTTCTAACCTCATCCCCAATGAGAGCCTATGTTCTGATTGGACAAGTGTCCCTGTGCTCTGTTCTGAGTGGACAGGTGATCCTCTACTCTGTTATGATTTATCAAAAGCTGCAATTGTATTAATTGTACTGCAGTTAAGCAATCGTGTAAACAGCCATGTTGACTTGAAGCTTAAATTCATATCTTCATCCTTTTTTTTTGTTGACAATGTGATGGAAACCTGAAAAAATTTGTTTCTTAAAATCCATAGCGCTTTGAATCTGTTTTATAGTAGTTTTAAGAGTTTCTTTAACAATAACTGTGTCAAAAAGGAAGTCTTTGAGAGATGTAGTTTATGTGAAGACCTTAGTCTGACACAAAGCCCACTTGTTCGTTAGATTTGTAGGTTTGTTGAGTGAACCAGACAGGAATTTCTGACAACAGATTTCTTTTAGCTCAGAATAACTACTTTAAATGAACACAAAAGCTCCATTTATCCTGCACTCTGTGCTGTAAAAGGCCTGTTACGCCTAAAAGAACATTCACAACATGAAAGCTAATATCCCCCTTTAACTTTAATGGAGTCACCTCATGATCCGGATCATCCTTTAATGTATTCCTCTCTCACAGAAGGTCTGGAGGAGCCGGTAAAACAGAAGGCTGTCTCCGAAGGTGTTCACTCTTATGAATATTATCCTCTTGCTCCTGGCAAATACACGGTCAGCATTACCTGGGCCGGACAGCACATCCCCAAGAGGTGAGAGCTTGCCTCTTGAATCAAGGAATGCTGAAATTAGTTACAAATAACGGCTTACTTGTATTTTATATTCTTACAAAAATTAAAAATATTTTTTTTACTAAGACCATTACTTATTTTTTTTTACTTATGTTTGTGTTTATGACATGGTTTTAGTATACATAAAAAATTTTTATGGTGTTGTACTTTTTTATTTTGCTTGGTGTGTAAATATCTGCCTAATGCCTTTTAGAACACTGTTTCAGTTTAGCAAGCTAAATCGTTTTGAGACTGTATATGACATAATACGTAAAAAATAGTTTTGGGGAATTCATTTTGGTTTGAATTTTTTAGCAATTTAAAAAGGTAGTATAAATTTGTCAATTAAATTATACTGACCAATCAGAGAAGTTGTTGAGAAAGAGGAGGTGATTTTGAGTAATAATTTGCCGAACTCAAACAATATTTTTTATTTGTACAAATTTCTTCTTACAAACGTTTAAAAAGTAGTTTAAATGTAAATGTGCATTTCGTTTTTCTCTCTTTGAAGGCTTATTTTTTTTAGGTCTTGAGTATTTTATTTATGAAAAAAACTGGTATGAATATATATACTTTATCCAACAAGCACCAGAGACCTGATTTTAGCGGTTTTTCCAGATGTATTAAAGGTTTTCTAGAAAGGTGTCTGTGTGTGGCTCTTGGACTAGCCTGGTTTTGACCTGCAGAATGAGGTTTTCTGGTGATCACATGCATGAATGAAATGACTGCAGTGAACACAATGACCCTCCTGTTTGGCTGGACACAGGCACACACTGGGAAACCGAACCGTGACCCCTGCTGCAGCTCAACATTCCCTCTCTATGGTTACTCGCTCGAACACTCACTCCAGCTCAATGAGAGTTTTCCGCTAACGGAGACTGTGGAGCAGATTTATGATGTGTGCTCTTGAATGAAAAGGAAATTTCTCACACTCTGGAGTGACTTGCACTGTGTGTGCTGCTGGATCTGCGAGGCCGTAACACTTGTTTGGTTTCACGTGTTTGGCAAATAATAACCTGACCAGCATAAAGATAATTCTATGTGAATATTTTTTATTATATAAACTAATAAATACAGACATCTTAAAAAAAGACAGTATTAGATTTTATATGTTATATCATAAGAGAGGGCCATTCAAACAAAGACTATATGTACGAAACTTTTGTAAAGTTTTGAATTTTTTTTTGTTCTAAAAAACATACATTTTTAAACATTGTGTTATTCCATCTCTAAGCTTAAGGTGGCTTTTGCAAAAATTATAATGAGCTATTTTGTTTAATTAGACATTTTTAAGATATTTTGGTTGGTTAAAAAGAAGTTTATTTAAAATATTATCTAATTAAAATGCACACATAGTTTCTTTCAAAAAAAAATTTCATTTTACATGTAATGTTTTATATGTATAATTATTTTGTTTAATTGTTAGTGACCTGAAGGAAGAATCTTATTTTCTTCTTTTATCTTTTTATGACATAAATTTGACCATGTGGATGTTTGTCGCTGGCTTTTACACAAACTAAGTTGGATTAGGTACAAAAGTCAGCAGGTATAGACAAAATAAATAAATGAAAAGAAGTTGCCTTTTAATTATTAACAAAAAATGCAAACTATTAAATATTTACGCTGCACTTTATCATCTTGTTTTGTTGGGTCATTGTTGTTCTAATTTTCTATGATCGTTTTAATGTTTTCTGTTTAACAGCTTTAGCATCTCAACTAAGTTACAGCTTTCTTACAACCAAATTTACATTTACATATGGATTGGATGTCCTTGTTATTTCAGCCCTTTCGAGGTTCGAGTTGGCCCTGAAGCCGGGCCCCAGAAGATCCGTGCATGGGGTCCAGGCCTCGAGAGTGGGATTGTGGGTAAATCAGCAGACTTTGTGGCTGAATCCATTGGGACTGACGTCGGTGTTCTCGGTGAGGAGTGTCCCATCTCAATTTTTCTCATTTGTACCCAGAATGAGAAAATATTATTAACAAACATGAAATCTGCAGATTTTAACATTAGAATGATTTATATGTATAATTTTTTATTATGTATTTGGACCGTTGGAAGTGGTAACTGCAAATAGTGTATTAACTTTGTGAAAGCTCAGCAAATCCATACATTTGAAAGTTTGTTTTAGCATATCTTTAGAAAAGACTATAACTGAGGGGATGACTGCATAGGGCAAGAAGGGTTTACAGGTTGCTCAGGTACTCCATTCTGACATATCTGGCTCCACAGGATTTGCCATTGAAGGCCCATCTCAGGCCCGGATTGAGTGTGAAGATCAGAACGACGGCTCTTGTGACGTTCGATACTGGCCTACAGAAGCAGGAGAGTACGCTGTGCACGTTATGTGTGATGATGAGGACATCGAGGACAGTCCCTTCATGGCCATCATCGTTCCTGATGACCGAGCCAGTCACCCTGACCTGGTGACCACATGCATTTCTCATAAACACTGCTTTGAAAACCACCGACCTCAAATCAGTGTATTGCTACTATTTTAGTTTTACCTGCGACAGAACCATTGTCACGTTTTGTTTTGAAGATTCTACAGAAACTATGCAAGCAAAAAGTACTGCACTTAAATCTCCAGCAACACATATAAAAGACTTGTAAAGTGACACAAAGTTAAGAAAAAACACGTTTGAGTGGAAAGAACCTTGATTTAGAAATGTTGTAGACATGCTGGTAATTGTAGTTTCAGTTTGCATATACTTACTTGTAGTTAACTTGGCTTCATTTTTAAATGCACTACCTACTCTTGGTTTGCTTTGAGGTTTACACAGTGATTACATTATGCTGGTCATAAAAGTCTGAACTCTCTTCATTATTTGTCAGGTACAATTGAAGTATATTCAAATACAACTTTCCTGTCTGTTATTACAGGTCAAGGCATATGGTCCAGGTCTGGAGAAATCAGGCTGCATCATAAACAAACCTGCAGAGTTTACAGTGGAGGCCAGAGAGGCTGGAGCCGGACCCTTGAAGATCTCTGCTCAGGTCTGCACACACTCAGAGATAATGTATGGGTGTATATACACCTCAACTTACTTAACCTAACCGGAGCATAATAAAAATAAAAAAGTTGAATGTGTAAAGAATTCTTTAAACACCATAAAACATTGTAAAGTCATCATGTGTAAATAAATACATAGTATAAATAAGTCGAAACAGCCCTAAGTTCTACGCATTTTAATTGCTTAACAATTATTCAGAAGACTCCTTTGTAGTCTGTTCTCCAAGCTTTTGAGGACAATGTTTTAAAACTTGATGGTGAATAATTGCTATCAATTTATTTATTCATTTTTAATCACTTTTAAAATATATATTACAAAACATATCCTCATTATAAAGTAAGTTTATACTTTAGAATAAAGTAATTGTAGAATAAAGTTTGTTGCTGGTCCTCAAAGCACAAGTCTTTTCTCCGCTCAAAGTTCTGGATATCCATCATCAGCTGGCTCTCTGACGCTGTTCTCTGAGCGATACATCTCCTTTGTCTGCCTGCGATCACTGTCTCTTCACTTTTTATACCCTTTATGATCCATGGTCTAGGTCAGGGGTGTCAAACTCAATTCCTGGAGGGCCACAGCCCTGCACAGTTTTGCTCCAACCTTAACTGAACACACCTGATTCCACTGATTGAGCTCCTCGGGGTTTGTTTGAAGCTATTTGTGTGTCTCCTGAAACAGGGTTGGAACAAAAACCTGCAGGGTCTGCAGCCCTCTAGGAATTGAGTTTGACACCCATGGTCTAGGTGCATGCACAGAGTATGTCAAATTTATGGTTGCTCACTAGAGCCCCCTCTGTCCATCAGGCAGTCTCATAGATGGTAACAGCTGACTTTTCCCCTCATATCTGTCCTTTCCCCTTAATGCTGATTAAATACATTTCTTGCCAGATAACTTTAACAGGCTTTGGATTAGTACTACAGTATCTGTAATATCCTTAAACTGTTCAAAAAATACAGTTTACAAAAGAAAAGAGGATTGCAAATTTTTTAACTTATACATTTGGCCAGTATGAATTGTCAAATTGTATCTTAAAATTGACCAAGACGAAGATGAGAGACGGTGATTATATTCTTGCTAAACCATTGTGTTCAAACGTGACTATATATTATTTTTGTTTTTGTTTTGTTTTGAAACGTGTGCGACCGGTGAAAATTTTGTGCTTGAGCAACATTGAGCCTTGATCTAAGTGGTTCTCGCAGCTAGCGTTAATCCTCTACTGGTTCTACATTTAAACTGTCTTTATTGCTATCGTGTCAGGATGCTGAGGGTGCCCCGGTGGAGGTGAAGTTGAAGAGCCAAGGTGATCAGATCTACTCATGCTCATACACTCCGACCGCAGCGCTCAAACACACACTAGCTGTGAGCTGGGCTGGAGCCAGTGTACCCAACAGCCCCTTCAGGGTAAGAGCTGGGCTTAGGGACTCACACACGCTCACCCCGATGCCTTATCCTCTTTCATTGATCATAACAGAGGCTCCACTCGCACGCAAACCTTTAATCATCATAGTAACCTACACTATGAAGCACTACAGTGTTTACATCAGATAAACTTAAGTTTTACTTTTTGATGGATCAGGTTAAAGAGATCCTGGTTACGAGATGAGGAATGTTATGGGAAAGTTTTATTAAGAAATCGCTCTCAGAATTATATAAAATATACAATTAGGGGTATTCTATTTCTCTCCCTTGGTCCTAACCCTTAGCAATCAGCCCTTTGACCAAGGTAGGTAATATTCTAAAATCATGGACTCTTTATTTAAAAATGGCTATTCTTTGCATAGGTAATAGCTTTGTTTTTTAATATATATTTTATGTTAACTTATTCTGACCTGCACTTGACATTAATTTTAACATAAACGCCTGTTTTTTTTCACATTTTACAATAATATTGTGTTTAACAAAATTGTACTTCCCCAAAGCAAGTCTATTTTGTATCATTACTGTTGTATGCCTCTATCATTTAATATACTATTGTATTTAACATTTTCTTGATATGCCGGGGAAATTGGTATTTGATTGTTTTTTCCCCTTCCCCGTTGTTCAAAAAAGAATTGGGGCAACGCTGTGTAAAATTAAGGTTTAGGGGTAATGGTTAGATCCAAGGGAGAGGAATAAAACACAGCTTTTATGTACATAGAAGAATTAATACTTGCTAATAAATAATTAACAAATTAATGAATGCTCTCTGTGAACATTAACTTGCCAAACACTCTTGACCGATTGAAAGCACACTAGAATAATCCAGCAATGAAGGACTATCATTTATTACTTTTTGTTTTATTCAAATTTCATTATTTGAACAAATGTGTTCTTTAAATCTTGATTTACTGCTTTTTCTTCTATGTATTTTTTTAATCATTTGTTCAAAGGTGTTCTGTTTATTGAAAGGTAATTTTGAAAATCTAACATTTTACCGTAGTAAATTTAAAAAAAAAATTTAATTGTTGATGTTTTTCTAACTTTGACACATCTTGCTTTAGAGAAGGATTCTCCATTCCATACTTGTTCATTTTTCTTTCTGTTGAAGTGACTGATTATTTAATTATTTATTTTTAAATCAGTTTGTAGTATTTTGTAGATTCAAAATAAAAGATTTCAGGCATTAGTAGCTACATGTGATTTTATATTACCTTTGATGTGAATCTAGATGAGACTTTAAAGCTTTAGTTAGAAGAAAGTAAAATGTTGGAACTCCCTGGTTTCGTTCAATGAAACTGCACAATATGATCAAACTTGAGTTCATGTTTAAAGTAGTTGCTGTGAAATCCTTTCGGTGTCTTGAGACGAATTAAGAATTTCTGACTGACTCAAAAGTGTTCTGTGCCGACATAATCTGATGACTCTGATTCATAAATCACTCAAACTCTGTGCTCATAAATCCAACATGCAGTCTTTCTGGCTGCATTCAGACTTTTGTGTGTTTTCCAGTTCATTTCACAGCATAAACTTTGTGTTTTTAAGGAGTGTATAGAAAAGATTTCACTTGAATGTTGATTCAATTCTTTACAATGAAATTAAAGAAAGTCAGCCCTCGAACAAACTTCATATGTTTAAAAGTGTTTGATTAATTATTGAAATCATGTTCACAAATATCACGCTCAATAAACTCAAACATTGGATGTTTTCATGGTGTTATGTGATTTATGGCTCTTTTAATTCGTTTGGTGGAAAATTAGCTCATTTGTTTGTTTAACCCTGTGTGAACTTGTTTCCTCTAAATCACAAATGAATCGAGAAAGTCTTTATAATGTTTGATGCTTTGTTAAAGATCACCTAGAGAAACATATGAAGCGTCACGGTCATGATTTTCAATCACCTCGTTTGAGACCTTCAGGGGTTTCTCTCCAAGATCTAACAAGTTTGGACGAAGGTGTTTTTTACTCACAAAAGTCTCTATGCTGAAGAATGGTATCCGAGTATGTTCTAGCTATCTGTGTAGGACTCCCCTGATCACACACCAAAAAAGTATCATCCTTGCTTCTTTTTTTTCTGTTAGTACTTGAAACTAATAAAGTGAAGTTTTCCTCCTATTTAAGAATGGTCACAGTAGCACATCATTTATTATACTCACATCTACTTTGTCTCTCTTGAATTTGGTCTCATCAAATAAAGTCACCACTTGTATAAATCTGTACTAACTTGAATCTGCGTCTATCTGTTCACTGTGATATTAACCCTGGCGAGGCTCTCTTCCTGTAGGTGAACGTGGGGAAGGGCAGTCACCCCCAGAAGGTTCGAGTGTTTGGTCCTGGGCTTGAGAAAACTGGATTGAAGGCTCAGGAACCCACACACTTCACTGTCGACTGCACTGATGCTGGAGATGGTAATACATATTCAAAGAAACGTGTAATTTTTTATTACGTGTTTATTCATTTGTATGGATATGTCATTAATAATACCATTAATAAAACCCTCTCCCTCATGTAACACACCTCTGAAGCAATAATGTCTCCACTAATTCTGAATTTAAAAAAGGGTCTTAATTCTGTTGAGATTTCTTTTTCGTCTGAACTCCTCAACATCTTTGATTTAAAAGCAACGAAAACTAGAGAATATTTCAGACC
>UELW01000012.1:11132777-11555277 GCA_900490495.1 Danionella dracula | reverse complement strand
ATGCGTTTGGACCTGGACTGAAAGGAGGTCTCGTAGCGAGTCCTGCTGAGTTCACCATTGACACCAGAGGAGCTGGCACAGGGGGTCTTGGGCTCACCGTCGAAGGTCCCACTGAAGCCAAAATCGAGTGTTCTGATAACGGCGACGGCACCTGCTCCGTTTCATACCTCCCCACCGAGCCTGGAGAGTATCTGGTGAATATTTTGTTTGAGGATGTTCATATTCCCGGCTCACCCTTCCATGCCGATGTCCAGTACCCATTTGACCCCTCAAAAGTGTTGGCATCCGGGTCTGGATTAAGGCGGGGTAAGGCTGGGGAGGTCAGTGTGCTGAATGTGGACTGTAGTCAGGCTGGACCGGGTCGGTTAATTCTCGAGGCTGAGTCTGAATCAGGTGTGAAAGCCAAGACAGAGATTCTGGATCATAAAGACGGGACGTACACGGTCACTTATGTGCCGCTGACTGCTGGTATGTACACACTGCTGCTGAAGTACGGAGGGAAGAGTGTGCCGGGCTTCCCAGCAACGGTGAAGGTGGACGCAGCTGTTGATACTAGAGGAGTGAAGGTGTTTGGACCCGGAGTCACTGGAGAAGGTAATCTGTGCGAAACTGAAATTACAACATTAAACATATGTTTATTGGTTTCACTGGCTTTCAGCTGGGAAGGTTTTTAGCACCAGACCCTGTCAGAGAGGCTGCCTGTGATCTCTCTGAGGGGTTCTTCGATAGGGGAGATCTTTTCTCTGCATTAATATATTTTGCCACAGAATATGCTTAAGCCCGGGCTTTTTTTAGTCAATGTTTACTGGTCAGTTTAAATCAATTCTCTCTTCTTATTATTAAATTACTGAACTGGAATAATTAAATGTCCTGATCTAGGAAGAAACTTTACCATCCCTAAGGTATCAGCATATGGTAGTTTTAGAAAATCTCACTTTTAATCCACATTATGTCTGCTAAAAAGAAAACATATACAAACAAAAAATATCTAAAAATTGGGAGAATTTATGAGCAAGCTGAGATAGACTTTGACTATGTAACAAAATGCATATTGTGTCTCCCCTTCTGCAAGTCGTTTTGGACAAAAGCCTCTGCCAAATGCGTTAAATGTCAACACTTTTTGATTGTTTTGTGCTGCAGTTGAATTAACGTAGGCTTCAGGTAGAATTGTAATGTTGTCTGCTCCTGAAATAAGATGTTAATAATAAGATTATAACAACTCTTTCAGATATCCCCATTAATGCTCCACCATAAGGGAATGTTTTTTTAATGTTTTGTGTGGGGTTTTGATCACAGGAGTTTTCAGAGAAGCCACCACCAGCTTCACGGTGGACGCTGGGGCTTTGGCCAGAGTTTCTGGAGAACCTGTTAAAGCTTTGGTGACGAACCCATCAGGTGGAGCTACCGAGTGTTTGGTTGAGGACAAAGGCAATGGCTCCTACTTTGTGGAGTACACGCCATTTGAGAATGGTACAGTAATTATAATTCTTTACTTTAGTCTAGCTCTTATCTAGCCACTGCTATACAGTATATCTCTCGGGGTGGGTGGTAAGACTGCTCTCTTACTGTGCCGGAACTGGTGGACAGCAGATTAATGTTTAAGTTATTTGGAATATAAAAACTGTGATTAATTCTTCTCTGTATTAATCTACACAAAAACCAAAAACTCATCAGCCACACATTAAAGTAAAGGGGCTGGCAGAACGGCTACAGCAGACCGAGGTGATGTAGAGAATGGATGTTATAACAACTAAAAAAATGACAGGGAAGTGTAGTGAACCAACATGTTTAACATTTTTACTGAAAAGTTACTACATGTAATTTTTATACCACAATGGCATTTTTACACACTTAAATATGAATTGGTTAAAGGTAAGATCCCATAAAATGTCATAAGTTGATCTTTTTCCAAAAAAATAACATGTTTATCCACCTACAATAAATTGCATTCAGGTGAGGTCTATGTCACGTATGTGCAAGATAACACAAGAACTCCTTTCTTTTTACCTTAACCACAGTGGAACACAGTTATTAGCTGAAAGACAATGTCACTGAATCAGTCCGGTGACTCCAGTGCTTCAACCTCAGAATTGTAAAAGAGGAAGTGGTCTTTGTGTAATGCATAAGCATTTAAACTTCATTTTGTCTCCTTTTCTGGAGCTTTGAAACAGGGACACGGTTTTTCATGTTTGTATTTGGAGCTGGATGTGGATAGTTGTAGATATTTTTCTTTTGTTTAACTTATTTTTGTCTAAATATTTTACACTTCTATAAACTCCATTGCCTGGCTGATTTCAGACGTGTCTCCTTGTTCTTCTCATGCTTTCCTAAAGAAACTCTCCTAGCTTGTCATGTTGTGTGCTTTTTTTTTTTGTTGCTTGAGCAGTACAGGTTTCTTCTTGAATGTAGTTATTGTCTCTTTAAAGTGCTATAAATTGCGTTCGCTCAAGTTTATTAGCAGTCAAGCTTAATCTCAGGACAGCTGAACAATATCGGGCAAAGGCAAGACCGTACAGAGGGAAAACATCTGTGATGAAATCACAGATGATGCCTCATCTGAAAAAATTTGTGTTCATCTCTTAAACTGAAATCAGGGAGGTTTTGACTTTTGGAAGCTTTGAATTTTTTTTCTTTGTGCAGGAATTCATCGTGTGGAGATCTTATATCTGGATACCCCGGTGCCCAGGAGCCCATTTTCCGTGCCAGTGGGGGAGGGCTGTGACCCCACACGCGTTCAGGCTCAGGGTCTGGGACTGGTGGAGGCATTTACTGAAAAACCAAACCACTTTTCCATCATCACCAGGTCTCTAAGATGCAGCTAAACATTACATTTGTCGGTTTAACACTGAATACAGTTAAAAAGGTTACCAAACAAAACCTGGTTAAAAATATTTCTAAATATTAATAGTTCTCAAACGCAAAATGTCCCTTGGATATTACATTTTTTTAAGTGAATAATTTAATGTTTGTTCTGCAGTGATGCATTAAAATGATAACTCATGTAAACACATATATTTATCATAATACATATTTATTATTATTATACTAATTGAATGAACGTCTATTAATTTCTAGTTTTTATTTTAGGATACTCCGTTCAAACAAATGTACCAGTCACTTGGAAAACAAGCATATTTAAATCATTTCGAGAAGATGATTTGATAGTGCTGAAAATCTAGCTTGGAAAAATAGAAATAAATAAATGTTTGTAATACTCAATAAGTGATTATTTTTCAATTGTAACATGAAACATCCTTTTGGAAATGTCTCCATTTTTAATGTTGTAGGAGTTTTCAATCAATTTTTCTTGGATTTAATAATTCTACAGTAGTGGGTGCATGGGATGTCAGTAATGTTTTAAATTAAACCATAAACCTGAAACGTTCAGTCTTTGAATCACCTAAGCAAGCTTCTGTTCCTCCCAACAGAGGAGCTGGTATCGGTGGATTGGGGATAACTGTAGAAGGGCCGTCAGAGTCTAAAATGTCTTGTAAGGATAACAAAGATGGCAGCTGTAATGTGGAATACACCCCATACGAGCCTGGACTCTATGATGTCAACATCACGTACGGAGAAGAACACATCCCAGGTACACGAAAGGCGTTTCTTGTTTTAGTTTTTTTGTCTGCTGATCAAGTCACTTAAAAAATTTACCTAATAAAATCAATACATTTACATGCAAATTGTTGATCTGTCTTACAGTATGTTAGATCTGATCTGATACTTAAAGCTCTGTCTGTGTCTGTGTTTGTGTTTCAGGGAGTCCCTTTAAAGTTCCTGTGAAAGATGTGGTGGATTCCAGTAAGGTCAAGGTTTCTGGACCTGGAGTCGGGTCTGGAGTCCGAGCCAAGATCCCACAATCCTTCACTGTGGACTGCAAGAAGGCTGGCATCGCTCCTCTTTCTGTGGTCGTCACTGGACCCAAAGGTCAGATCATGATTCATAAGGGCTTTGGTGTTAAAGATTTATTTTAATAAACAAATAAAAACCTTCGTCAAATATGGGAAAGGTATGTTTCTACGACAGAGTATTTTATTTTTGTAGGTTTGTCATTTTTCATTGAATTAACCTTCTTGGTGTTTATACCTAAAAGTTATGTAGTGTAAATGCAGTATTTGTAGGTTAAACATATGTTACTGTATGTTATCAAATTTTTTTATTATAATTCTTAAATTGACAACACTTTAGGTTGCAGTTTGCGAATGGCATGGTTTTGTTAGTAATACAGTGCATTTGGTTAATTATTGGTAGTTAATGATCATGCGCACATTTACGGCAGTAACAGAATGGCAAAACAGCAATAATAAGCATATGGATCTCCTGAACAAATCTAATTTCAGATATTTTATTATCACTTGTTTATAAAATTGAGGGTGTGAAGAAACAGCACATCTTTGTTAGTATATCTCAGCATGCTTAATCAATGTAACAGCTCTGAATGTGGATCGACCCAATACATCATATTTGAATTTGCGAGTTCGCTCTTGCTCATAATTGCCATTGTATCACTAGGGGGTTTGGCAAGCAATGGAGAAGCATACTAGGCAAGCTCAATCAATTAAGTTTATATAGTGTTGTATTTTTAGCCATTACTTTCAAAGCAGCTTCACAAAGTCCTAGTGAGGATCAGGTGGAGTAAAAAGGAGTTCCCTCTGAGGACCCTGGGAGCCTCGCTGACTGAGGCAGGTGCTAGTCACCTTCCCAGCATAAAGAATATGCAGACTTAAGATCCATCAACAAATAGTACACCAGACAGCACTTGAGGGGGGGCTAAAAAAAGATGATCCTTAGAAACATGTAATACAGACCACAAGTAGGTGATCATCATCAGCTGCAGAATGAGTGATAAATGATGAGGAGAAGTTAGAGAGGCACTTTGAACCACATAGTTTTTTCAACTGTTTGTATGTTAATGGCCCTCTGACACCATATACGTTTCAACACATACCAGGAGCCAATTATTCGAATGCTAGATTAAACAGAAATGTTTTTAATTTAGTTTTGAACTCTGTGAGCGTAGCTGAGGTCAGAACAACATTCGGGAGTTTGTTCCAAAGCTTGGGGGATGTATATGAGAACGCTCTTCTCTCTCTGGTGGATTTACTAATCTTTAGAATAATCAGTAGTTCTGCTTTTTGCGATCGAAGATAGCGAGCCTGAATATATCGTGATAAGAGACTGCTTAGGTAGGCCGGAGCCAAGCTATTCAGCGCCTTAAAGGCAAGGAGCAGTATCTTATAGTCAGGAAGCCAATAAAGAGAGCACAGATGTGTAATGTGGTCATATTTCTTTGTTCTTGTGAGAACTGCTGCATTCAGCACTACCTGTAATTTATGAGTGGTGAAAGGGTGGAAGGAGGGAAACCTTGCACCTTGTAGATGTTGGCTCATTTGTCGTGTCTTATATACTGGAGATGACATGTGTAGGGGGGACCACATGATTGTCAATTATCAGCCCAGCTCCTCCCAAACGTATGCTAAGTAGAGTCAGTATGGCAAGCCATGTTAACATTTAAATATTTGACCTGATCTATTATAACCTAATGTTTTTTTCTATCTAATGAGTAACAGTTTTCATCACAGTACAATTATATCACCATTGTTACACATTTCTTTTCAATCTTTTTAAACCGATATCTAAAATACACAATATATCAGAGGTGTCAAACTGGATCTTTGGAGGTTCAACCCCCTGCACAGCTTTGTTCTATCACTGCTTCAACAGATAGACCTCTAGTTTTCGTGGTGATGTGTAATCAAAGTTGCAGTGAAAATGTGCGCTCTTGGCCCTGCAGGCATTCAGTTTGACTTGTGTTAAATGTAGGCAAGGTATTTAGGTTTTGTTAATTTTGGCCTTCAAGATAGTAGCTAATACAAAAATTTTCCATTAGTGTGTTTTGCTGTAACCTTTACTTCCATAATCACTTTGTTGTGTGTGCTTGAGTATAGAAGTGATAGTAATTATTCTTTTGTTGTTTGTTTTCAGGTTTATCTGAAGCTGCTGACGTGAAAGATAATGGTGATGGTACTCACTCTGTTGCCTACACACCTTCTGTTGAGGGCCCTTACTCTGTAGCAGTCAGATACGCCAACGAGGACATTCCACGCAGGTCTGTTTTTTTTTGTGTCTGTCGAGGGTTCTTGCAGACTTAAACTCTTGTGTTTTGCTGAAGTGTTTCTTTGTGGAAATATATTGTTTTTTACTCCGGTATAAGATACATTTTTGCGATAATCAGCTTTGGACTAAACTGCATTAGCGAAAACTCTATAAAAATGCAAGGTCATTAAAACGTTAAAAACCTTGGGATTTATTTCGTTTTTGACTGGGATAATGTTAGCTAAAATTGCATTAAAATGTATTTTGTTGAAATTGAAAATTCATGACGTTTATTGAACGTCTAAATAACAAAACTTCATTATCTGCAGTCCGCTCAAGTTTCGTGTGCTGCCCACTCATGATGCTAGTAAAGTTCGTGCCAGTGGACCGGGGCTGACCTCTGGTCTGAGTGCCAGCTTCCCAGTGGAGTTCAGCATCGATGCCAGAGAGGCAGGGGAGGGACAGCTCTCCATCCAGATCACTGTAAGTTTGCTTCAAGGAGGGGCTCAACAGAATAGTTTGCAGATTTAGATTTGAGAACAAAAACGTTGCTTGTCATTCTAGGTTTGAGAACACCCTCTACTGCTCAATCGAGATATTACTGAGCGACAAATACTTTTTTTAAATAAATCTAGTTGGGTTTGGTTTCTGATTTAAAATTCAAACATTCTGAAGAGAAGCAAGCAGCAATGCCATACAATTTTTAAGCGAAGTGAATCAAACTCTTTACTGGAGGACCTCAGCGCTGCACTTTCACTTCAACTCGCTGATCTACATCTTTCCAGCTAGACTGAAGAACTTAATCAGGCGCTCTTTGTTTAGGTTACAGGAAAGAAACTGAGAAATGCCTTTTAAGAGTTTACATAAAGTTAATGTTTTGTATAGGATCATATTTGAGAATTTCTATACCCTTGATTATTAATCCCCTTTTTGTTTTTAACTTTGGTTTACTGCAGACTTCACCGGCTTATCAAGTGTGTTGCTGCGTCCCAATTCGTGCACTGTTCACACTTTTCTTGGTGTGAAATTAGAATTTGGGTCTCCCAAACCGTAGTGTACATTTAAAAAAAAGTGTCCGAGCGGTGCCCGGATGTGTGCTTTTCCTGGTTAGATTCTGAAGTGCAGATCGATGAACGCTCAACCAGCTGATTATTACCCACAATCCACAGCACTCGAGCGGAAGGGGGGCCCAAACAAATGTAATACGACTAGTTTTTAAAGAAGAAACACATAAATAAACATTATCTATATAGAGTGTTATATTGTTTTCTTTAGTGAAAGAATGGAAAAGAATGAGTTAAGTTCTTGCTCATATCATGAGTAATCAGATGATCATAACTATTTCAGTCCGGTAATGTTTTAATGCATCTCAGATCGTGCACAGTTTTGTCTCACACAGTAAAAAAAAATGTCTTCTGAAAATTAATATGTACTTTAGGGTTGCAGTGTGTAGTCTTAAGATTGGGATGCAGCATAGGTCTTGTTAATAATTGAGGTGTTTTTTTTTTTTTTTTTTTTTTCAGGATCAGGATGGCAAACCCAAGAAATCCAGCGTTCACAACAACGGTGATAGTACTTACAGGGTCTCGTATGTCCCAGACACTGTGGGTCGTTACACCATCGTGATTAAATATGGTGGAGACGAGATCCCTACGTCTCCTTATCGAGTCCGAGCCATGGCTGCAGGAGATGCCAGCAAGTGCACGGTCTCTGGTAAATCTTCTCTGTTCTGTCTGGATATGACGATGGATTGATTAAGAAAGGAGGAAGTACATAAGGATGAGTAAAACAATGGCTGAACTTCAGGGTTTTTTTCAGAATTAAAATCTGTCCTACATCAGTCTCAGAGACTCATTATTAAACATAATAAATAAAAGAAATAACTCTTTCAAGAGAATACTGAAGAATTGGATGTGTATATACGTTTTTCCAGAATAGATGGCCTCTTAGTCTAAAGTTCCACGTAATTGACGTTTTTGAGTATATATATATATATATATATATATATATATATATATATATATATATACAGAGCAAATCTTCATGCACATGGAAAGAGACAAAAACTTTGTACATTTTAAATTAATTTACACTTACTGGTAAAACTTGTTTGTTGTACACAGATATTCATATGTAAAACGCTTGTATAAAACATTTCTTATCGCATTACTCATAAGCTGTATTCAATTCTACTGTGTATATATTAATAAAAATGCAAATCTCAATTTTAACTGTAAATGCCTGTTCCTCCAGGGCCTGGCATCGGTCCAACCATCGCCATCGGACAGGAAGTGGGTTTCATGGTGAACACTAAAGGAGCTGGGAAAGGGAAGGTAACGTGTCTAGTGCTCACTCCTGAGGGCTATGAGGTGGAAGCAGACATCATCGAGAATGAAGATGGCACCATCGATATCTTCTACACCGCAGCTAAACCTGGAACCTATGTGGTGTATGTGCGCTTTGGAGGAGAGAACGTTCCCAGGAGCCCTTTCAAAGTTATAGTGAGTTGCTCAGTCTTCTCAAATATGCTTTACCCACGAATGAACATTTACTGATCATTTGTCCTGTAGAAGATTTAAAGTTGGTAAGGTATACGTGTCAGCAAAGTACTGTAGTCACAAACTACAGGAATGCACATAGTAGTTCAGTAGATGTTTGCCATGACTTAGAGGTTCAGGAGACAACACTGTTAGCACATAGTATTTCCTCAAAGTGAAAAAAAAAAAAATCTAACGAAGTCTTAGTTCAATCTCAAGTTCAAATGATCCTTGACGAAATGAGTTTGCATCCCGATTCCTCAGGCTACAGATGAAGTTCCCATGATTCAACAGCAGGCGGTCCAGCAGCAACAGGCGGCTGCTCCAGGCCTTGGTTTCCAGCCTTGGGTACCACCCCTCACTGCATCTTCTGCACCATTCACCCTTTCACTCGTTTAGCTCTGTGCTGAGCTGCAGCTTCCTCAGGGGGACTCGTGTCCTGATGGCAAACGCTTCACTGTTCAGTTAAATAGGCTTCAAATACACTGTTTAAAGCACACGGGTGATGATTGGTTCTAGCTTGGTACAAGCCTTTAAAACACATTTTTTTTAAATGGTTGGAAGAAATAACGGTATGATAAATGCATATATGAATAAATACTAGCTTTATAATGTGAAGTTGCTCTGAAGATTGAGGTGTTCCCTAATGATCACTCTTTCTGTTATTTGGTGTTTCGTTCTTTATTGCTCCAGTGGCCAAAAGCTTTTTTTACAGGAGTGCTTGGGTTGGTTTCGTCTTTCTGCCTCTCTTTTCCTCCCTCCCGCTATTTTTTTTCTTTTATTCTTTCACTCCCAGTTCTCTTCATCTCTCTTTCCCTTTAGCATTCTTTCTCTTCCCCCTTTTGTATTTCTTTTCCCTTTCTTTCTGTTTTACCTACCTCTCTTTATCCCCCTTTCCCCTTTTTCCTCCCTTCATTCTTGATAATCTCTGTTAACCAAGACGAGATATGAACCTCAACACTTTATTTTAATTATTGCTTGACTTGGGGCCTGTTTGAGCTGGACCTTAAGCAAGTATATGAGGGTTAAGAAAATGGATGGTTGAATGATCATTAGAAGTTGGGACTGTTACTTTCAATGTTTTGGTTCAAGAATATAATGTTGTCACTATAAGTTCACTCTCATGCCTCTCAGGTGTTTTCTGGGATTTTGTCGTCTTAAAACACATTTCTCTTGCTCTCGGCTGATGCACTACATCTATTAACATCTCTTTCAGATCAGACTCTTCTCTCTGAATGAACACATCAATGCTTGTTGTGATCAAAGATGCATCTTAAATCTCACAGAGTCTGACCTCTCTTTCTCAGGTGACAGACGGAGAATTTGTTCCTGCCAACAGTGTGAACGGGACGGGCTACAGACCCTTCGATATGGTGATCCCCTTCAACATCAGGAAGGGAGAAATCACTGGTGAGGATCAATAGACAAAATCCAAAATATTCAACATTTCTGTTCACTGTAATGCACTAAATGCGCAGTTAAGTATTCCAAACTAAATATTTTGCTGTGCAGGAGAGGTTCACATGCCATCAGGTAAAACTGCTCACCCTGAGATCACTGATAATAATGATGGGACTGTGACGGTCAGCTTCTCTCCCTCGGAGGCTGGATTACACCAGATGCACATCAAATACAATGGCTCACACATCCCAGGTCAGAGGTCGTGATGCTCCCTCATTCCCTGCTGGGTTTGGGTTTGTTGTAGAATTTTTTTATTTTCAGAAAGCTTGTTTTGATAGCCCATTTTTCTTTTGAGGTATCTATAAGGCTATTTTCAGATATATAAGTGATGCAGAAAATATTTTGAAATATTTTGATGGTTTCCATTAATCTTTAACGGGTGCTTACATTTAATGGAATGTATTTTCGAGAATATTGAAGTAGAACAATGGTTCTTGAGTCAGAAATGAGAGGAACAGCAAAGCAATGATTTATTTACATCATAATCAAATATGATCCAATCAACCTCATGACGATTATTTAGAATGCCTGCAGACACTCGAAGACAAAGCTTTATTTCTGACCAAGCAGACATAAATAATCGCCAAGCTCCCAATCTTGTGTCTAAAACAACACTGTGCTTAAAATTCTCTTCAAGCAAGTATTATTTTGCAATGCCAGATAAATGACTAAATGTCTATTCTAAAATAAGAAATCATTTTAAATCATTAAATCAATTCTGCATCAATATGTTTAAGCTCTGTTAAAGGCAAGGCAAGTTTATTTGTATAACACATTTTGTATACAGGGTAATTTACATTGAAAACAACGAGTAAAAAGAAAGTAAATTTAATATAATCAAGCATTAAACAAGTCATATAAAAGCATAGTGATTTTAAATGAGGTAAATTAAGATAGTGAAGTGCAGAGATAAAATAGTTGTTCGAACGTTGGTGCACAGTCGACAGAAGCATGACTCAACAGATGAGTCTTTATCCTGGCTCCTCTGGTTCCATCTGTGGGCTGCATGGTAACTAAAGGAGTATTTACCCTGTTTGGAATTAACCCGCAGTAGATCTAATTCATTTGATCTGAGGGATCTCAGCACCTAAATACCTCAGACAATATCAGTGAATACACACAAAGCAGGGAACTAAGTTATGTTTGGACTTGTATACGAGCAGCAGAACTTTAAAATCTATTCTGAAGGAGTTCGGCAGCCAGTTTAGAGACTTAAGAACTGATGAAATGTGTTTTGACTTTGTAGTTTTGGTTAGAATTCGAGCCGATGCATTCTGAACGAGTTGTTGCTGTTTAGTGTGTGACCGTGACAATGCAGCACTCTTCTCACCATTCTTCCCAAAAAGACAATTAGACTTAGTAATTAGTAAGGGCTTAAATATTTTATCCACCGTTGTGCTCTGTCTGATCATTTCTGTGTTTTTGTTGATGCGTCAATCTCCCATGTCAAAATTGCAAAATCAATTTCTATTAGAAAGAGATACAAACGATAACACCAGTAGGATGTTTATGCATGCCATATCTCAAACACTGAGCATCACTGCTGTTACAGCAGACTTTCTTCTGGATGCATTTACTTTAAAAATCTAATCCGTTATAGACGAAATCGCACCTGTAACGGTTAAGAAGAAACCTGGCAGACCGTAAACACCCTGGAGAAATTCAACAAAAGTTCAAAGTATGAAAAGACTTTGGATTTTCTCCACCTTCTTTCAGCCTTCCTGCAAACTTGTCACCCACTATGACCTTTATAAAGAGAGTCTTCGTGCTTTTAATTCAGAATTAATCACAGCTAGGCAAGAGTTTTTCTCAAACTTAATTAATAACAACTCCAACAATACTCAAACTCTCTTTGCAACAGTAGAGAGGTTAACCAACCCACCAAACCAGACTCCAAGTGAGCTTCTGTCTGAGCATAAATGCAATGAGTTTGCTTCATTTTTCATCAATAAAATCAGTAACATCAGAAAAGGCATCAGTGCTTCACCCTGCAGGGCTGGGGATAGCCTCCACTCGCAATGTGCACCTTTAATCTAATCGATAGCAAAACATTAAAAGAGCACCAACGTCCGAACAACTGTTTTACCTCTGCACTTCACCATCTTAGTCTATGTATTAATCAATGTTTTACATTTTCAGTTTTTAATCACCAATGTAAAGTACTTTGAATTACCCTATGTACGAAATGTGCTATGCAAATAAACTTGCCTTACCTTGCCATTAGCCCAGCCTGCTGGAGATGAACATGAGTCAGTTTCTCAAAACATTGCAAGAATCAGATGCTTTTTTCCAGGCAAGATTTAAAGCTGGTAATAAGCTGATTTGGTCATTGCTTTAAAATGGCTATTGAAACTGAGATTAAAGCCTGGAATCGAAACAGCATTTATTTAATTGTTCATGTTGCTATTGTCAATTTATTGTTTGTTATTTTCTTGGTTTTGTATTTTTGACTCTGTTCATCTGTATTCCCCATCAGAGAGTCCTCTGCAGTTTTTTGTTAACCATGCTAACAGTGCTAATGTGACCGCATATGGCCCCGGTCTGGTCTACGGTACGGCTAACAAAACTGCCATGTTCTCCATCTTCACTGAAGATGCTTCTGAAGGTATGAAACATCTGATCTTCCTTATAAACTTCCTTATAAACTGTTTTCAGTGCTATACAAGTTTTTACAAAACTTGGAATTCTAATGATGGAAACTTTTAATGCATGACAAGTGGAATTTTTTCTTGGTTGATGATGTCATTGTTAGTTATCTTGGTGCGCGAGCTGAGAGATTAATCGGCATGCACAGAAACCCTTCAGAATGACGCTGTCAGACATTTCTTTTTTTTCAGGTGGCCTAGATCTGGCCATCGAGGGCCCATCGAAGGCTGAGATCAGCTGTGTTGATAATAAAGACGGCACGTGTACAGTTACGTACCTCCCCACACTTCCTGGAGATTACAAGATCCTCGTTCGATACAACGACAAGCACATCGCAGGAAGCCCCTTCACAGCCAGGATAACTGGTATACACAAAGCGTTTAATGACAAACCCCTCACCCATGCTGAATATTTTATTGTTTTGAATACTCTAACAAACAAACAGCACATCAAGTACATCAAGGGTCGAACCTGAAATGTGCAGGGCTCTGGAACTCCTGGAATGAATTTGGTGACCCCTGAAAATACTGTTTACTATTTTTTTAAAGTCATCAAGTTTTAAATGGTTATCAAAAAATGTGATCGTTTTTCTACTTCTACTTTTACTGGTATGAAAATCCTGCCTGTCCAATTCCAGGGTCTCGGTTTTAAAATTATTCTGCTCTGCCATTTTTAACAGATTTTAAAATGGAAAACTACTGATTTAACAAAAAATTTACAAAAGAGTTGCTGTTTTTTTTTGTTTATAAAAACCCATATATTCCTTCCAAGCAAAAAAATATTTTGGTCTTTTTACCCTGTAAGAGCTGGTGGACAAAAGTAAAAAATAAATAAATAAATAAATCTAACCTAAAAATGTTAGCTATAGCTTTTTACTTTTATTAAAGAAAGGTCTGGAAATGCTCGAGTGTATGTAACCAAGCAAAGCTGTTCATGACCAGAAAAAGCATCATCTTTTTTTTTCATACTTCATTTTTAAGTTTGCAATTAAAGAAATAACCTGATGATTGTCCTCTCCTAACATTTATTTATTCTTCACATGCCAATAAAGCGACTTACAGAAATTAATTTGCTTACAGAACTAATAAAAAATTAATGAAATCTGTATGTAATTTAATTATTCACTTACAAATTTCTCTCATCTTTGTGCAGATGAGCAGACCCGGCGGTCTCATGTGAAGCTGGGCTCGGCTGCAGATTTCTCTCTGAACATCAGCGAGACTGATCTCAGTCTCCTCAGTGCTAGCATCAAAGCTCCGTCAGGACGAGACGAGCCCTGTCTGCTCAAGAGACAGCCCAACAACCATATTGGTGCGCCTCAAAACTATGTTGTTCGAATGCTTGATTGCGCTTGTACAGAACAAAACTGTGTCTAAGTTACATTCAGGTATTGGTTTCTGAAATGTGGGGCTTCATTTTAAACAAAAAGTTTTTTGCCAGCCCAAAGTGAGTTTGAACCTTCAAGTTTTCTTCCATCCATTGAATACAACTCCCTCTCCCTTTAGATTATAATCTTTTTAGATTAGAATTTTTTTGTTATGATATCCTGACATGGGTCAAAGGGGGGCAGGAAATTTATTCTGCATCAAATCATTTTAATTATTTAGAAGTGCGAGGTTTATTTCTGAAAAACACATTGAGCTTTAGCTAACTTTTTTTTTTGGTAAATATCTATAGATACATATACTTGTTGTAATTGATTGTGAGTTGTCATGTCATCACTAATTGTTTCTTGGTGATTCTTGGTGTCAGGTATTTCTTTCATCCCACGGGAGGTGGGCGAGCACCTGGTGAGCATTCTGAAGAGTGGGCGGCATCTGCCCAGCAGCCCGATCAGCATCATGGTACTGCAGTCAGAGATTGGGGATGCCTCACGAGTGCAAGTCTATGGCCCGGGTCTGCAAGAGGGGCGCACCTTTCAGAGCACCCAGTTCAGAGTGGACACCAGAGAAGCTGGTGAGGGGACTGTATCAACCTTTTTAGATTTCTGCTGCTTTTTTTGTTACATTTTTAATCTGTAAATTATTACATTTAGTTAACTCTCAAATTGGAGTTTATGCTCAAGTTTCTTTTCCAAGTTCAAATAGCTGTATAAATTCTCCTCATGAATGAAACCGAGGCGTGAGATGAAGTCGTTTTTCTTCATTCCTCAGCTCTGATTCAAACATTCGCTCGTGTTTATTTAAGAGTTATAAAATCACAGAACACGATTGAGACGTTTTCTCTGATTAGAGCAGTTTCCTGTCTAACCTGTAGGTCCGTCTGACATAATCCCTGAAAAACCCACATCTGCCAAACGTCTGGTGTTTAATGATGCATCTTCAAGCTCTCGAATTCACTTAACTGCTGCAATAATTCAGACAGGTTGTGTAAAGTGACTTGAGGGAAAATTGTAGGGGAAAAACTATTTCCCACTTATACAAATACCTTTAAATACTTAAACGACCTGACCCTAATTGATGCGATGGTCTAACACTACTCTAAATGCAGAATCTCCTGCACCAAGCTGAATATGTTGAGGTGTGATGGGAACATTATCTCATTAAGCTTAGTTTTCAGACAGTGTTCTAAACACAGAACAACATTAAAGTTTAATCTACTTAGTTCCTTTGCTATTTTTTTAGATAAATGTAAGATGATTTTAAATATACATTTAAATTGTTTATTACACAGAACAAAGTCAGACATCCTTAAGATTTTGAAGAGGCCAGGTTCTGCAAACAAGAAACAGGACTCGATTAATGAATGCTTTTCTGAAACGTGAGCCAGAACACAAATGTGCATATTGTAGTTACTGAATATCTGTTCAGCAAATTCTTGTTTGATTTGTGCGTCTGTAAGGAGGTGCGTAACTGACGAGACAAGATATTTAATAATAATTGTTAAAGAAATCCACAATAACCCTAAAAAGCTTAAAGTCCAACTTATGTTCAACTTTCTGAAATTGTAATCAGATGAACAAGACGAAGTGAGTTTTTGTAGTAATTTTTTTTACTCTGTCCTGATCCTCATAAATTTTGAACCTTTGTGAAGCTGAAAAAAGTGCTATATTAAACCACTTTGATTTATTTAATTGATTGATTAACACTTACAAAAGAAATTATTTTAATTACCCTTTTCCTTATTCCACTAATGAAGTTTATTCAGCATGCAGTCAAATACACAAACCACTTCACACTGGTCTCTGAGGTATCCCCCATGGCTCCTTGATTACTAGCTGCTGCTTCCCTTGTTGAGATAGGTGAAGTTGTAGCGTCTGACTCACACCAGAGTATCATAGGATTTCCTAAATGGTTAAAAGCAATAGTGGAGTGGAGTAAAGCATAGTGTTACGTACTGTATTTGTAATTATCCTATCTACAGGGATCTATACTTAAATCTTTTTTTATCTTGATTATAGGCTGTGGGGGCAACATACGAGGCAGACTCAAATTCTCACACACTATAATGTCATTGACCAATAAGATAAATTACCCTGATGTGTTAACCACGTAAACATGTTGATCAAAAGTTGCTACATCTTTAGAAAGCGCGGCCGCTGATGGCATGGTGTGGACCCTAATTGAGTTAAAACGCTATGTAGAAAAGCCGGCCAAACACAAACTCTATCTACATTATCAACCACCATCCACAAGACAAAGAGGCTGCTTTTTTTTTTAGATGGCACCTCGTAAGTAGTTTGTGTCTAACAGCTGAAGAGGAATGATGCAAAACAATTTACAAATGTATCATAATTTTGACTTGGTTTCTCATAACCAGGGCCAGACAGAATCTGAGTTTTTTTTTTTTTTTTTTTTTTTTTTTTTTTGTGATTTCAAAGCAAAGTTAGTATACATTCAATAGAATTTTGTAGAAAGTTTTAATGTGTGGGAGAACACATCCGCAATTCTGTCTGGGTCATCTCATAACTGAGACACTCTCCATAAACACGTTTTGGTGAATGCAATGAGTCTTTGTTGCTCATTACAAATTGTGTTAAAATGATGTAAAGGCTTGATTTTAAATCATATTATCTCTTGGGTTGATTCACGCTTAAAAACATCTAAAATGGTGAATGTTTTTAAGGTTACGGTGGCCTGGGGCTTTCCATCGAGGGTCCCAGTAAAGTGGACATTCAGACAGAAGACATGGAGGATGGCACCTGTGGTGTTTCGTACTGTCCCACAGAGCCAGGAACATACATTGTGTCTGTCAGATTCGCAGAGGAGCACGTCCCAGGTTGGAGATCATGCATTCTACATAACTATTTGATATTTGGAAATATTTAATTTGAGTTGGTTTAAAACTTAAATATTTAAACAGCTAATGACAAACAAATTCAACTTAATTTTTAAGAAATATAAAGATTGAAAAATAAAAAAATATTTGAGACCGTTTAATAGCAGTATTAACAGCTCTTGTGTTTTATTTGCTTTGGTTGTTACCAGGAAGTCCATTCCGTGTGAAAGTGACCGGAGAAGGTCGCATCCGTGAGAGCATCTCTCTGCACCAGAAAGCAGCATCTGTTTCTAGCGTGGGGAGCGTTTGTGATCTCAGCCTGAAAATCCCAGGTGTGTACCACTTTAAATTTTCAGCTTCAGCTCTGATGTATGTCTTTTCGCAGAAGATTTCTAGGTCTCCTAATGGGACTTGGGTGTGGTGTTTTATGATTCATGGTCCCTTAAATTCTGTGCTCTTTTCTTCACTTTCGGCTGTTTCCGTCTTTCCTCTTCAGCTGTGACTTCTCCACGTGTCTGTTTCTTCTTCTCTTGTGTTTGTGTTAGTGAGCTGGTTTCTCCTGTCTCTCTCTGCTGATCTTCTTTCTCGTGGTGTCTATCGCTCACGTCTCTCTCTGTGGCTCCGGGTTCAAGGCAGGGCGCGCTACTTCTTTGTCAGCTGTTACAGCAGGACCAATGCGGAGGGTGTGTGTTAAGATCAGCCCTGGGCATGTGAAGCTGGAGGTCTGTGGGCGTCATCTGCAAACACGCTTCTGACTTGTGCTTGTGTCTGGCAGAGCTGCACTTCTCATCTGCACTGCTTGCTTTACAATTGTTGTTTATTTTTTTTTATAAATGTGAATAGAATTAGTGTGAAACACATGCATGGACAAAAGGAAAAATTGTGTACAGTAAAGCACAAGGTAAAGGAATGTTGTATGTTATTTTTAGCTTCATCATTCCTTAAATTGTGTGCACTTGTATTAAAGGTCTATTTATGCATGTTGCTGTATGTCAGACAATGTCTTTTAAACGTTACTTTTCTTTTGCCTCCTTTCTTTCTTTATTGTTCCCTTAGGTATCGACCTGCAGGATCTGACTGCTCAGGTTTGCAGTCCATCTGGTGCCACCGAGGCAGCTGAAGTGGTTTGCGTTGGCAATCACACATACAGCGTTAGATTCGTGCCACGCGAGAGAGGCGTCCACACTGTCAGTGTGAAATATCGCAGCCAGCATGTTTCCGGAAGCCCCTTCCGCTTCACAGTGGGGCCGCTGGGAGAGGGAGGGGCCCAGCAGGTACTCGCCGCAGGACCGGGCCTTGAGGGAGGCAAGGTTGGTGAACAAGGTAAATAATCACGAGTAAATAATTTGTAGTATTGACTGTACGATATTTTATTCTCTCTTTAGCCTGTTGTGTTTAAAACTTGAAAGTAAATGTTGATGTGAGCAATTTTTTATGGAGTGGACCCTTTTCACAGTTGTCTCAAACTACCGTTTGGCTGGTGATATCCTCAGCGTTATTCCATTAGAAAAATTAATTGTACTGCCTTAAACCATCCTTAGCAGATAAACCGTTTTTGGTTTTATCTGCTTTCTAATATTTCTATTCAAGATGAGAAGTTAAGCATTTGAACTACAGTCTCTAATCAGCAAAGCTGTCTAATGAATAGACAAAGAGGCATTTGAACAGTGTTTTCATCAATGATGACTAACAAAATTCTTTTGTCTTTTTTTCTCGACTATAACGAGATGTTGACTAGCTAAATTTGTCTCTGTTATGATGAAATGTTGACGAGACTTGCATGAGTTTTCGATGACGAGACAAGAGTGGACAGAAAGGATATTAGAGGGGAGACGGTGACTCATTCAAAAAGCTGACATTTCTGCTTGTCATGATTTGTGACAATTGCTTGGCTTGTTCAAAGTAAGGAAGACTTTTAATTAATGCAAACTAAAGTGTTATCAACAATCTCAATGTGAAATGGAGTTTCATGAATGAATGTGAAATTCATTACATACAATTAAATACACAATTTCTAATACTTAAAAAAAAGTTAAACTTGTTAAAGTACGTTTTTAATCATCCAAATAATAATTTACATAAAAAAATAGACTAAAAAACTTGATTTTAAACCGTGACACAAAATTATTTTATTTTTTTTAATTACTAAAATCAACAATACTAAGACTAAAACTTAAGTGGCTGCCAAAAACAACAATGGGGTGTACACAACAGACGACGTTTGAATTGTGTAAAAACAGGCAAAATAAAACCGCAAGCTCTCTGAGGACGATTGAGTCTGTCTGTCAATCTAGTTGTTAATTAAAAAAATGTTATTGATTGCCAGCTCAAAAAAAACATACTTAACCACAGAAAAAAAAGTGAAGGAGTAAAGAATTTATTAAACATCTTAAAACAGTTAGGCTTTTTGTTTTTGATGAGTCTGGTTCAGATGCTTAACTCCTCGGCTGTAATACAGCAGAGGATACAACACGACTGGCCAAATGGGCCTCACTTAAAATAACTTGATGGGGCAAAGTGTGTGATGAGCAATGTAACGCTAGTGCGGTTGACCGAGTGAGACTACTATTACTACTATTAAACTTGTACATTTTTGGACCACACATCTGAACCATTTTACTCATTGTTGCTCACTCACTCACTCACTCTCGTGTGCTTTTGTTCAGCGGAGTTTAGTGTCTGGACCCGTGAGGCCGGTGCTGGGGCCCTCTCCATCGCGGTGGAGGGTCCGAGTCGAGCGGAAATCTCCCTCGAGGAGAGAAAGGACGGCTCCTGTGGAGTCTCCTACCTCGCCCAGGAACCTGGTACATGTCCACTCAGTCTGTCTTGTAGCAACTTGAAAATTATTTGACAAATTGTGATACTATCTAAGCAAATTATATGATCCAACAAACTTCCATTCAGGAAAGCAGCAACACTGACCGCTTCCAAAAAGCAGCTGAAAACTCTTCTCTTCAGGGAACACCTACTATAAAAAAAATCTTTAAAAATCTTATATAAAAAAAAAAGAACTTCTGTTATAAGCAAACTGAGATAGGCTTGGACTGTGTAACAAATTGCATATTGTCTCTTGCCTTCTGTAAGTCACTTTGGACAAAAGTGTCAGCTAAATGCATAAATGTAAACTAAATAATAGAATTAAAACTAAAATGAGGAGAGTACATTTTTGGATTTTGATGTACTAGCATGATTAGGATGATTCATCTTTATTCACCTGTCTCTCTCTCTCTCTCTCTCTCTCTCTCTCTGTGTGCATCTCTTTCTTCTCAGGTGATTACGAGGTGTCTGTAAAGTTCAACGAGCAGCATGTTCCTGAGAGCCCATTCCTGGTCCCTGTGTCCGCTCCTGTGGATGATGCTCGTCGCCTCACTGTTGCCAGTCTTCAGGTGAGGCTCCAGGGAACACAACATGCACAAGCTTGGCCACAGCTAACAAAAAAACTTTTTCAGCTTAGACAACAGTTGAGCAGAAATTGAATTAGATAGAACTTAAAACAACCAACTGTTTTATATTAATATTATCCTTAAGGAAACTACCCTTAACTTTTTTTTAATCTTGTTTTACATTTAAAGCTCCAATCCTCTGAATGAAGAGTTATAGGTAACATAAGTATTAGGTCTAAATATTTTTGTCAGGCATTTATTTCATTAGCCTATATATTCTTACCCTTAACTGATCTTTGTACAATGTTCTTACACATTGTTTGATTAAAAAAATTATGTATTTCCAAATATGTCAACTTCTATATAACAATGTGTTTTATGTAACCTAAATTCCTAAATTCCTTTCCTGTTTAATCCATTTAGAGGACATTCATGTTTTTCATAGGACTCCTTATCAACACTTGATATGTTCTCTAAAAAGGTGAGTTTGGGATTTTAACAAAGTGAAGAAGACTTTGATTAGCTGTGGCCTTTAGCGTAGTGTGTGCCTTCTCTGGTGTTTCATTTAAAGACTCTTAACAGAATCTGCAGCTGACAAACGCGCAGTGGATTGGTTAAAGCCGAGAGAAAAACTAGCGCCAAGGTTCCCCTGTAACTTGACGGTCTTTCCTCTATCGCTCTTTTTTTCTCCTCTCTCTCTTTCTTTCTTTCTTTCTTTCTTTCTTTCTCTGTCTCTCTCTCCTCTCGCTCTTTCTTTCTCCTCTTTGTTTTTCTCTCTTCCGCGCTCTCTTTTTCTCTCTCCACTCTTGCTTCCTCTCTCTCTCTTTTATCTCCTCTCTCTCTTTGATCTCCTCTCTCGCTTTTTTCTCTCTCTACTTAATCATTGCAGTTTCTCTCAGCTTTAGCTGATACTGCATGAGCTCAGGTAAGATTGATTGGAACATTCAATTGTGAATTTTCTAAATTATTTTATTTGTTTTAAAATGTGTTTTAATGTTACTGTGTGTGCATTTTTGTGCAAAATTCTTGAGTTATTGAGAGCAGTTCAGTTAAAAATATTTATTTGCTTTGTATGGATTCTCAGACCTTAATCCATAAGATCAGCGAAAGATTTAAGTGATTCATTGTTGGAAATGGAGAGAAAAATAAAGTCTGGCTCCGTTGTGTTTGCATTTTTGTTTCTGTCTCTGAATGCATGTGTGTGTGATTCAGGAGTCTGGTCTGAAAACCAATCAGCCGGCGTCGTTTGCTGTGCGTCTGAATGGGGCAAAGGGGAACATCGATGCCAAAGTGCACAGTCCATCTGGAGCACTGGAGGAGTGTGTAGTGTCAGAACTGGAGCAAGGTCAGAATGACACAAACCAGAGACTTCTAATCATTTTAATAAATATATGTTGGCCTTGCAGACACTCGTCATGTAGTATTATAGAATACCATTGACTTCTACGTCATGAAGTGTATAAAGATGATAATAATTGATGTTACATTTTAGTGGAGTTTTTTTTAGTGGTATCTGTGAGCCAGTTCCATCTTTTTTGTTTTTAGAATCGGATTTCATATTCTTCTCTTTGTTTTCCAGATAAGTATGCTATCCGGTTCATCCCTCGAGAGAATGGTGTTCATCTAGTGGATGTGAAATTCAACAGTGCTCACATCCCAGGAAGCCCCTTCCAGATCCGAGTGGGGGAGGTGGGACAGAGTGGTGATGCCAGCTTAGTGACGGCATTTGGAGAAGGACTCCAGAGAGGAACAACAGGTGCTAATAATCAATCCAGCTTCAATCTGCAGCTATTTCTTAACAAATGTTGTATTAGATATGGATTTTAACAATTTATCTTGGATTTTGATTGCTTTTTACTTTTGTATATATATATATTTTTTTTTTACGTTTGTTTATGCATAAGGAAGTATTCCAAGCTTGAAAGTTGCACAGGAAGTTGTAAGTTTGTAAGCTATCTTACTCTTGTTCTGAAGCTCTCCTCTTTCGTTTGAACAGGAAACCAGTCAGAGTTCATCATCAACAACACTAAAGCAGGACCTGGCACACTCTCGCTCACTATTGAGGGCCCTTCAAAGGTGAAGATGGACTGTCGGGAGTGTCCTGAAGGGTATAAAGTGCACTACACTCCAATGGCTCCTGGAAACTACATCATCACCATTAAATATGGAGGCCCAAACCACATCGCTGGAAGCCCGTTCAAAGCCAAAGTCACAGGTGGGTAACCCAGCCAATCAGATTTTCCCTGCAATCATAAGATTTCCCACTTGCTTCTACCTCTCAACCCTTTCCCTTCAACCCAAGTGCTTAGGGGAAGGGCTGCCAATTATATTAGTTTGGGCAGCACTAAGAAGCAGTTAAATAAAAAAACACATTAACAAGCTTTTTTTTGTATATTAATCTCTACTCTTCTCTTTAACGATATAATCAAACTTAAAAACATAACTTTCCTCATTTTAACTTTTTAGAAGTTACAAAGTGAGTTTTTTTTTTCAAACATTTTTGAATATGTACCATATTTAGAAGAAATGATAAAATAATTAAGATAATCAGAGAGTAAATAAAATTGCAAAGACTAAATATCTTGGTGCCTTTGGGCAGGCATCTTGGCAACATATGCGCGCACGTTTCATGCATGCATGTTAATTTCTTTTACATCTAAAATGTATTATTAACTGATTACTGATTTGAAAGACAAAAAATGATTTCAACCATAGTTCTTGTTTTTGTTCAAAATCATATTTCGTTAATCTTGTGCAAATACAACAATTAAAAATGGAAACCAGATGTAAGTGAAGTTAATATAAATGCCAAAATGTCGTCAGATTTTCTCAGTCTATACATTTACCAAAGTTAAAGGAATGCTTTTGTATTTGTTGGCCTCTAAGTTGTTTTTTTTTGTACATTAAGGTGAAGTTTGAACAGTCTTGAATAAGACATTTTACTATTTAATGTAACTTTTTTGTGTGTTTTAAAAAAGTAGACTTTTACAAAAATCTGAAATCAGTCAATTTGGTTGTTTAAAAAAAACCCTAGTCTGCCATGATGAATTAAATTCGGTGTGCAACTGTGCAAATTCTAACACCATACATGATTATTTGTTATCATAAGAGTAGAACTTAATGAACACTGTGAAAGAAACAAGCAACCAGCAATTTGGAGAAGAGATCCTAACAGTTTGAATCATGAAGGTGATGATGATGGTGTGACTTGAGATGTTATATTTTAAGTAGGTAATATGTGATTTTTTTTTAAGCGAATTCAAAAGGAGAGAACCCCTCACCATGTGATGGCTCGGCTCATAAATCTCTATGTATACATCTTCAATTAGCAAAGAGAAAACAGGAACACCTGCTATCCGCAGATATCAGATACTGGTGACAAGTAGCGATTCAATCTATTTAGCCTTGTGAAATGGGCTTTTTATTGTTTTCACTTGTCTGTCAGGAACTTACAAATGAACAGACGGCCTACTTTATCATTTTCAGAAATCATCACAAACATTCCAAATGTGTGCAAGCAGGAGTAGATTTCACATCTGATTTGTGTGTTGTGTTGCTCAGGTGCCCGTCTGGTGAATGTGTCGAGCATCAGCGAGCTGTCCAGTCTGCAGGTGGAGTGTGTGAACATCTCCTCTGACGCCAGTAAAGTTCTGAGCAGCGGTGCAGGCCTGAGCAAGGCTTTCGTGGGTCAGAGAGCCTCGTTCACCCTCGACTGCAGTAAAGCAGGTCAGAGTTAACACTGTCATTTACGTTCAAATAGACAGCTGGAGCATCGTCATTGGGGTTTTCTCGATTAGGCTTTTTTGCTCCTATTCGATCCCGATCATTTGAATTTTAATAGCTGCCGATCCCCTTATTTCCCGATCCCTTTTTTGAAACTGATACAATTTGGATCGTTTTTCCTGATTAGACATTTCCTAGTTATAGTCCTCTTTTATGCCTAATGTATCACGAGTTATCTTGTCCCAGGTTTCTTTTTTAATTATCTATTTATGGACTTTGACAAACTTGTATTTCTTTTTTTTTTTAACTATGTAATTGCATCAAAACAAAACTTATCACTGGCGCACTACAAAATATAGAAAAAAATTAACTAAAGCAAATTAAGTGCAGAATAGTGCAATTGCAATCTTCACTCAGTACACAAATAAAACAAATGAAAGAGGTTAGTTTATTAATATTAACAGAAAAAGCTGTCTGTGCTGTTAAGTCCTCAGTAGGGTTGGGCAATATTTTCTTTTTTTTAATATCCATCAATAACGATGTTTATCATGATATAACACATTTTTACAAAGCAACTTCTGCTCTGGAGTTAGTGTTATCTTGTCCATTACCTTTTATTTTCAAAATGGCAAACATTTTCTAAATTCATTCATTCATCTTCATGTCGGCTTTCTTCCCTTTCGGGGTCGCCACAGCGGAATGAACCGCCAACTCTCTGGCATATGTTTTACGCGGCGGATGCCCTTCCAGCCGCAACCCATCGCTGGGAAATTTTCAAACTTCAACAGTTTATTGTAATGTTATTGACTTATTAAAATCATTATAATTACAAAAAATATTTGTAGACAATTTCAGATCAATTGTTATGAAAATGTATTCACTGCCTGTAAAAATAGCACAAATATCTTTCACAAAGGTTGGAAAGAACTGTATCTGAGTTCAATAGTTGATAAACGTACACAAAAACTAAGACTTTATATATATATTTATTTTCAGTATGTCAGAGCGGTAGATATACAGATGTACAAAGTGTTGTCAGTGTAAAAAAAAATCACTGCCATTGTTTGGAACAGCGCCCTCTACAGTGACACCACTCTTTAAATCAACTATGCTAGTCTCCTCTACTGTGAGCTTGTATCTCCTTAAATTAAAAAAGAAGTCAACGAGCAAAACCAATTCGAGTTCCTCATGAAGCATGGCTTCTGATTGTTCTACAGCCGATTGTCTCATGTAACAGGAAGTCTTCCACAGATAACGGATGGACAGAGTATAGCTTTAACTGAGATAAAAGTGAGGTGGTTGCCATGTCCCAATAACCCCCCCCCACCCCCAAGTCTGATTCTTTGAAAATCGTGATTGCACCCAGTGCAACCCTAATTGTCATTAAAATTAAACTTGCTAAACAAATTAAATCACTTTCTTGATTGCAAATTAAAAGTACGTAAAAAAAATGCTTTTTGAGAACTTGAAAGATTGTGACTTTTTGCAATGTTCCATTTCCTTGTTATGTTCCAGCGAATGCTCTTTATTTAGTCTGATACAGAATTGTTGCAGTGTAGTGATTTAAACTGTTATTTGATGTCAAACCTGTGTTTTCATTAGGTAAGAACATGCTTCTGGTGGGTGTCCATGGCCCTCAGATGCCCTGTGAGGAGATTCTGGTCAAACATTTAGGAAACTTGCAGTACAATGTCAGCTATGTCCTCAAAGAGCGAGGAAACTACGTCCTGGCTGTCAAGTGGGGCGAGCAACACATCCATGGGTCACCTTTCCAGATCACAGTCCCATAATGCACTGCTGCTCCAACCAAAAACACTCCTCTGTTATCAGATGACTGTAAAAAGATTGACTCAGAGTTTCTCCTAGCTTTGACTTTGCACTTGATCGGGATCTCAACAGGAATGTGATGCGTTGCAATTCTGATGCTGTTATAATGGAGGAATTGTCAAAAAAATTAGTTTGCAAATTTTTTTTAAAGAAGTGAAATGATGTGAGAACAAACTGATTTGGGTTTCAAACCCAAATGTCTCCTAACTACTGACATTAACTACTTCTATCTGTTGAAACTGTACTGATGCATATATAATATGTCTGTGTGTGATTTTCTGTGTATAAATCAGAGCTGTGATGCTAATCAAAGCTTCATCCATTTCAACACATCAAGTCATGCACTTTTGTTTACAAATAAGCACTCTTCACTGATTAATGTATTGCGTAGATACTTGGGTAGTCACTCAACACTAAAAAGCAAGATTCTTGCATTAAATCGGACTTTTAAAAGCACTAATATACAGATGTTACCGCTCTAGGAGTATGCAGAACTTCACTGTTTTAATGAATGCAAGTTTTGATCCTCAGATAATGTGTTTTAAGGGGCAAGGGGAATGTATCTAATGTGTTTTTCTATTCAGCCAGTGTGCCTTATTGAGGAAAACAAACATGAATATATTTGATGTACATTTGCTTCTTATTAATAAAATAAAGTATTTTCAAACCCTCTCTCTGAGTGTAGAGTGATGCTTTTTCTGTGTTTACAAATAAAAGTTTAATTGGAACACATTGTGCTTTATTATCAATGTTACCGTTCAGGATATAATCACTGTTAAAGGTTCAAGTTCCTACTATCGTTTCTATTGATATTATTAAAAGTACATGTCAAAAAGATGACAACTTGATATTTAATTTGTCTCCCAAGTGACTCTTGGCAACATTTATACATTTTAAAGATCATTAGAAAGTGTTCTTACTGTCCAAAACTGTTCACTCCTGTAAAAAGTCTTGTACGTATGCATTTGTTAAGCTGTACTTTAAAAAAATATCTTTTAAATATAACTCCCACAAACTTTCTATTCAAGTTTATTCATGCATCATACATTTATTTGTATTTCCGAATCATAGTAGCAGCCAAAAAAGTATTTAATTTTTTTTTTTTTAACGGTTTCCTCTCTGCTGTGGAAAAGTATTATTCTTGAATAAATTCAAGTTTCAAAGCAAAAAAGATATACAAGCAAAAAGGCAACACTTAAATCATGCCTGCTGCACCATACAATATTATGAAAACAGCTGCCCTGTTCAGTCTTATTTGAAATAACTTCTAAACAGGGCAATTCCTAAATGTATTTTTTGTTAATTCTTCGATTCAATGCTAAGTTTATTTAATATATCTTTCGACAATCCGTTTCATTAAATGTCACAACTTGAGTTGAGAAAATGTCAATCCGTGAACTGAATGAACTTTCCAGTACTAAACCTATTTTCAACCCAGTGTTTCAAAATGGTTTAAAGCTTCACAAGCCTCATTTGCCATCACTAACAAACTCTCAGCATGTGTGATCAGAATAGAGCTGGAGTTCTAAAACAGGGGTCATTTTCTGTGTGCTAAGAAGCAATACCCAGCAGGGGTGAGGCGGAAGCAGTGGAACAGGGGGTACAAAACCATTTCAGACGATTCAAAGACAATGTTCAATTGAACAATGAGTGAATACTGCTCCTGCCCTTTAGACACTTTTACTGTTTTCTGCACCCAATGACGACGTTTCAGTGTAATCGCACACATTTTGGCAAAGCAAGCAGGACGTAAACCAATAGTTTGCTCAGCTATGAAAAGGGATTGTCTTATCAAAGAGTGTGAAATTTTTAATAGAATAGAATAGAATGCCTTTATTGTCACTATACACATATACAATTTGCATTATAAACATGTACAATGAGATTAAGATATAATATAGATGTGTGTATATTATTAGTGAATAAATGAATTATTATATTCAATTAAACGGATAAATAGGTGATTAAAATTGTGTGTTAATTTACATTTGGTATTTTCTTTACCCCATACTGAGTGAGTAAGTGAGAACATATCGGTTCTCTGATTGGTTGACTTCAGGGATCTGTTCTCTGATTGGTGGACTTCAGGCATCTCGGGTGTCCGGCTCTCTTCATTTCAATCAGTTCGTTTTCCACTCTCTCTGTCATCATGAGGAACCTGTTAACCACCAACGAGCAGAACTTCTACCGTGAGCTCATTCTAAAGGAGGCTTACACTCGGCTTGCTTGGAAGATGAAGTACAACCAGGAGCACCCCAGTACCTCCACTACAACAAAACCCAAACTCAAAAGGAATGTCAATCCCTCAGTCACACTGATGGGCAACCTCACCCTTCCACCGGTCGTCCCGATTCCGAAACGGCGGGAACCTCGTGCCCATGCGCAGGAGCGGCAACAACAACTCAACGGTCGAGCGCCCCTAATCATGAGGCCCCCAAGTCCTCAGAGCAAAGTGTCTTTGTATCAGGGGGTCTCCAACGAGGGTAAAGGGCGGCTCCTGTACCTGAGGAAAAGAGCCCAGAAGGGCCCTGAGGAGAAGTTTGAGCACCCCATTCTCTCTTCGTGGGAGTATGGATGGAGACAAGGTGAGCAAGAGGAATCGGCGGTATTCAGACACATTCATCTGGTACTCAGAATCATTTGCACTTTAAAACTAACGGGTGCCAACCAGTAATATAATTTACATATAAAATATTAAAACGCCTCAGCTTCTGAAGAGAGTCACTTTGCACTCAATTTACCATTGTCATGTTTTTGTACTTATTTCATTTATAGTTTCTATCTTTAAGCGTTTAAATTGGTGGGGTCTTGAGGTCAAACTTTAGAAAAGCACATTTACGTTACTTCTTTATCAAGTTTAAACTGTAACGCACGTTACTTCAGAGGGTAATGTATTGATTTGAAAAAGTAATACTAACTGCCATTAAATTTGCGGTATGCGATTTGTAAGAACGAAGTGACCTGATATCCAACACTTTCTCTCCAGAGTGACTCCGTACAGTTCTCACGTGACTTGTATATATCTTGATATAAATTAATTGACTGAAGTTATGAGTCTTTGGTTGACCATTTAAGGCTGGTTCCAGGCTGGTTGAGCAGATTGGCCGAGAGGTACAAAACAATTCAAAGTTCCGAAAGCAAATTAATAAGCTAAAAAACGTCAAATTAAAAAAAGAAAGAAAAACACAGCGATAAAGTCAAAAACAAATTAACAATTTCGGAAAACAGAACAATAAATTCCAAACAAATTAACAATTCAGAAAACACAATGATATTTCGCCTGAAACAGAAATCGATTGTACCATTTGAGAACTGAAAACTTGGCACTGATTGGACGAGACTTCTGTCAATCATACTGTATAGCAACTGACAGGGGAAATTTGGAGCAAAAAGTTCAATACAGAACAACACAACACTAGTTCTGAAGTACATGTAGGAAAATAATGAATCCCATTTCAGTAATTCTAAGGTTATTTTTATCGAAAATCGAAAAATTTAAAGGACCACTTGCACTAGCGCTCGTCGTGATTGAGATAAATGTCATCGAATCGTTTTATGAAGGGTTTTCTGAATTGTTAATTTAATTTGTTTTCTCATTATTTTTGCAATTTGTAATTCTGGTTTGAACTTTTTTTTCTGACACCTATGTTAAAAATCCTAATTTTTACATCATTTTCATGTGTTGTTATGTTTTATACATTTTCTTCATTTAGTCAAACTCATCACTCAAATTTGATTGGATGAAGCCTAACAGATGTCAACAAATCAAATCAAAACAGCTCCCTTACAAAATACATCCTAAAACCGTTCAATACATTCACTAATATAATAAAAAAATATCCCATTATCGAAATGACATTATCTCAAATGTTGATACATCTTATAAAAAATGTTTTACCATTCTGAAATGTCGACTTGTGAACAAAAACAGAAACTGGGTCAGAACTTGGTTTAAACATATGTGGCTGAATTTTGTCAAAATTTCTGCTACTCATGAAGTCATTGATGATCTCGTCAGCTTGGAGCGGGTGTGCTTAATTTAAACCAGTTTTTTTTATGTCCGGACTTGTTCAACACCAAAATACGTTTTTGAAGCCACCGTATAGTTACAATTTCTTTAGTATTTTTTTTTTAAATCAGGGACATGTAAAGGCTGATTAAGTATAGGAATCCAAGAGTACATGTAAAATTGCTGATAAGTAAATATGTCTAAAATATGTCCTTAATTCTGACTAACTATCCTCAGGAGACTATGATGTGGACTGCAGGACGCCAGCGAATGGTAGATCTGCAATTGTGAGGAACAATTTCTATGCCAGAAACGGCATTTTTAATATTCCCACGTCAACCGATCAGCTTGGATGAAACAGCTTTGAGTGTTTTTCTGATTTCACCGTACTCAGCATGTCAAATCTGAGACTCTGACACAAGGGTTGAGAAAAACCAGTGATTTAAGAGAAGTGAACTATTTCAGCACATGTTAACTAATGAATAGCAATAGAATGAGCATGGTTGTTTAAAGACTTGATCTATAAATAAAGTGCACTTATAAACTATAGTTATTTGTAATTGTTTTAAACATATTATGCATTTGAATCTCGTTGTTGAGTCTTTAATGTGAAAAATGTAATAGTAATCATGTGGTTGTATTAAACCTCCAGCTAGCTTACAAGAGTTTAATTTTTGTACCTGTCTAAGTTCTGTACTTTTCTTTTCACTTGGGGATCAACTTTGTGTTTCAGTATCTTTAATAAAGATCAGATATCTTTTTAAGAGGTTTATAAAGAAAACAGAGCAAAGCTAATCTGTGTTTTAACGTATTCAGGTAATTAATGCAGAAATTTAGATGGGTCAAAGCCTTGAAACAAAACCTTCCTGTCTCCTAGGAGCCAGTAAACCATACCACAAACAACTCGTTCATAATTAACAAAAGCTTTCTTCTTCTGGGATACAATATTGAAGTCAGCAGTCAGTATTCTAGGATTCATCAAAAACAGTTGAGGAGAAGTCTTAAGTTTGACACAAAAACTAGCTTGATGAACGAATGATGCACTGATTAAAATGTTTTGTAAATAAAATGTTTAATTAGCAAATTCAAAGGCGCTAAAAAAGACAAATATTTAGCAAATATTTATTTTATGTTTATTGTTGTGCTGCTGATTTTTACTTGCAGTTCCTCATTTCAGTTTCAAAACACTTTTTATCTCCCTTATTTGCATTTTCATTTACATTTTCTCAAAACTTTTGACCCTATATTGCTTACATAGGAATCGAATACCAGAATAACATTAGATGCTTAATTGTGTCTAATTGTTGCAGAAAATATAGATTTGTCTAAGTTTTTCAGCTGCTTTGTAAATTAAAAATGCCAGACATATGTGCCTGTTGTTAACATGTTATTACAAACAACTGGTAAAAGGCTAGAGATGCTTTTTGCTTGTCCTCAAAACCAGCTGCAATTTAAAATGCAAGTCTGAACGGTAGCATATGAAATATACATTAAAACAGCACCTAATGTTCTGCATTATTTATTTAATAACCATATAGAATAGAGTCTCTCTGTGACATTTGGTACATGTTAGTTTTAGATTTTCAGGAGCTGGTCTGGAGTACTCTCTCCTTCTTTTAGAAAAAGAAGAATTGCGGTATAATATTAGCATCAGACTGAGCAAGGCAGATGATGAAAGCGATAAAGCATAGTCTGTTAGCAAATTCCTCAAAGAAATGATCACATCAAGCTCTGCTTTCGGACTTTCAGCAAGGTAATGACTCCTTCATATTTCAAGGAACATTGTCCTTGGAAGGCTTTGTTTGTCACACTTTAATGTATTACTTGTTTATTCAAACAACTAAAACTGTTTTGAAGAATTTTAAGCGCATAAATTATAATGCATTCACTTCAATCTAATCTATGCTAATGACTCTGGGCTTTCTCCTTTTACCTTGCCTAAATCTTTTTTAAATGTTAAAAGTGCACTTTGCGATTTCTGAATTTCTAAACAAACACAGCCCTAGAAATGTTGTTTGACAAATATATTATTTCTAGTCATGAGTGTGTTTCCATGCGTGTCAGTAACCCAGTGATTCTCAGTTAGCAGATTTATGAGTAAACCGTTTTCTGAGCACCAAAGCACCTTCTGTTTTTTGCTCAATAACCAGATTTATCTTTGCATGTGAACAGCTTAAGTAGCATTCTGTTGTTTTTTTCCATGTGTGATTCCTGTTATTACAGACTGTCATTTTCGAGTGTTTAATTGTTTTGAATTCCAGATTTCTCTGCATATTAAAAAAAGTAAGCCTCATGCCTTTAATTTCATGTTGCTGTTATGGATGATCTAGCACGAGGGGGCACTTCTGGGCAAGATTGAAAATTATTTTAATCACAGTTGCACTCATGTGCTTTTTCTCACTGTGCTTTCTAGAAATTCACGTAGTTCTTTCATGACAAATGTAGTACCTCGACCGGCTTATGCTTGGGGGCATAAGTGGACCGGTTCTTCGAAACACTTCCGTGTTAAAACTGACCAGCTTTGGAGATGGAAAAAACATCTGTACACCCCTAGTGCATCAAAAAATTGTATTAAATCGGATTGCTAGTTTTGACCTCCGGGAACTCTGAGCGGGTGAATTATTTGTAATATCATTTGTTTATGATATGTTAAACCTTCAGAAGTCTTTGCTATGCCTATGTCCAGCCTCTGTAGAACCATTTGCGGATGCACATTGGCGATGGCTGGCTATGCTCATTCTGAGCATTCTGTAAATTCATGAAAAACATACAATGTACACACAGTGTCACAGTAACAGAAATTGTATTGTGTAAGTAGAAAATGACAAGCAAGTAATTATGCAAAAACGAAAAAACAAAAATATCGATTTTTGAGTCACACTGTTGTTTACGTGGGTGAAGAAGCACACATGTTGTCGCTATTATGTATGTGACTTTTCAGTGTTTCATTTAGCTCTATGTTTATTAAGTTGTTTCGTACTTGAACAATGTTTGTCACAGGTTTGCACGTCCAGGTAAGATTTAAATCAAAATTTGGTTAAAGATATGCAGTCGCTGCGAGCAGGGTTCGAACCTGCGCGGGGAGACCCCATTGGATTTCAAGTCCAACGCCTTAACCACTCGGCCATCGCAGCTGCGCTTTCCAAAATGGTGAACTGCGGGTCTCTTAAAGGGGCAGTTGCAAATTAAATATAAACACAAATACAGTAATTACGGTTTCTTGATATTTGTGTTAAATGTACATGAAACGTTAGGATTTAATAATAAATGTTTCATAAATTTTAGACTGTCCAATAGCGGGTGGGTAAGTGCTTAGCAGGCTTTTTAGACGTGAATTTAAAAATACATTCAAATAAAAATATACATTTTAAACAAACAAGCAAATTGTATCAAAACGCATAGTTAATTTTGATCCGTTGTCATTTTTCAACCAATCATACATAGAGCGAACCAATCGCAGCTGATTGTGGCTACCGTTTTAACGTTTTACTTATTTCATGAGTGCTTTTTTATCTGACATTCTAGCGTTCAGAATATTTTTTGTATTAACTTTACAAGTTTCTTGCTTTAAATTAACGTGAGAATACTGCCTATAAAGGATTTAACAACGAGATTTGTTCGACTCTATTGTGCACTGGCGTGGTCCGCGTGCGCCATCTGGCGGATAATTTCTCCGATACGGAAGCAAGCAACGTCCTCGTAGAGTTGAGCAATGGCTTCTTGCAGTCGTCAGATGTGCACCTGACAGATGTTTGTTTCACATTTACGGTCGACAGAGCATTAATATTCGCCGTATTTCGCCTTTAAGGCGACTGTACTTCCGCTTTGACGGCGCGGGGAGGAGATCAAGTTAAAGACATGAGTCCGCTTTGATCTGATCGGCTTCACCGTGCGCGTTCAGCCCCGGAGGACATTCTCAGGTATGATCGTGAGATTAACCGGTATTTCATTAAATATTTACCCAGATTATCGGCGTATGATGATTCCTGCAAGCGCGTTTTGTTAGGAAGCGTACGAAAGCTCTGATCACGTGACATTCAATGTAATGCACACTAATGCAGAAATAAAGTGTAGAATAAAAACAAACAAACATTAAATTGCGTTAGTATAACGCCTTATTATTCCGTTTGGTAGCTTGCTTACAAAAGCGTATAATGGTGCAAGTGTTTCGTCTAAATGTGTATTATGTAATATTAACCTGATGAAACTGAGCGATAAATAATGGCCAACATGACTGAAAGTCCATATATAAGAATTATTGTTTTTTATATATACGTAACTATTGTTTTTTTCTTTCGTTTACAGCTTGTATTAAATTACTTTGAGAATGAATTGTTTTAAATGTTGTTTATAATGTATAATTCTATTCCTTTTGGTGCGTATAAATGACAGGAATCTTTTAACTGTAGTAACTACAATATCACAGTGTGCTCTCTCGATGTAACAAATGCATTTGAAAATATTAGAATAATGACTCTATACATATAATATACATATAACATAAAATATAAATGTAATATTGTCAGCAGTCTTTGCCCAAATCTTTTTCTGTAATTTATGCACAGCATTTATAACATGTAATATAACATGCTCAAAGTCTGACCTCAAACTCTTTCTAGCACCTTGAATCAAGAAGATTCTGACATTATATTCTATATATCCCGATATTTTATGTTTGAGTAAGAAAATTGGTTGGTGAGGATGAATAATGAATTGAAAATATATTAAATGTAACGTTATCATCAACAGGAACATTTAAAGGCATGAAAATACAGATAAAAACGAGCTGGGCTCAGAGCAGATCTAAAAGGAACCACTTTTAAAGAGGAGGAAGTCTGCAAATAAGTCTTTATTCTAGAAATTTTTGAAGCTTTTTAATCTAACAAGAATAATCTCCCTGGACTCTACAGAGCAGTTGAACATAATGATCTTGTGTTAGTTGTTTTAGGGCTGACTCGTTTATAAACCCTTTATAAAAAAGAATGGATTTTTCTCAAACCAGTTTAGCTTGAATATTAATCTGTGTGTCTTTGTGTTCCTCTCTCTTACTGGAGGATGGACATGGACACGGTAAGCATGTTCCTGATTGCTGGAGGGACGCTGGCGATCCCCATCCTGGCCTTCATCGCCTCCTTCCTCTTTTGGCCTGCTGCTCTCATTCAAGTCTATCACTGGTGAGGGACACATTGTACCTTTATTAAACACCTTCAGCGCAGGTCCTGCAGTCATGTGGAAGCTTTGGGTTGTGATCTGTATGGGACAGGCGACCAAACACATCTAAAACCAATACTATACAAATGCATTACATAAATGAATGAAATGAAAATATTGCTACATCAACGTTATGTAGGAAGACCCAGGCTCTTGTTATTGGTTATTTTCTCTGCATGCAATTAATAAAATGGCTCTTTATAGAAAAATACAAAATAAATACTTGATGCACTAGTGCTTTCACGTTTAATACTCATGTTCTTTTTACCAGAGGCATTTATTTTAGATAGTAAATAAAGTATGTTTTAAATTATTTCAGAACTGATTTTGATTTGCTTTAAATGTTGAAAGAGGAATGGATTTATTTCCATAGTGTCAATAATGTTGTTGTTTTTTGTGTGGTGTTTTTTGTTAACGGTTGTTGCTCAGACTGACTTTAAAAAAAGAAATTGTTAAATGTCATCAAATAGTAATAGATATCTAAAAGAAAAGAACTAGTTTAACAACAAAGTGTTCATTTTAAAACATGGCACATTAAAGTCTATTTTTTAAACACTTAAATGTTTCTGAAACTGTTGCTTGCTGATTGCATTTTTAATGTGGTAAGAAGATTATGTAAAACCCAAAAACAAATCACAAAAGCGAGAACAGACTTTTTGAGCAGATTATAAATATTTATTTGATAATGTCCCTCGTGGTCTTCTAATGGGCGTAACCACATTACAAAATAATCAAACAATGTTGTGCGTTTAATAATGGTTTTGTATATATTATATCAGCTAACTCCTCCAACTATGTCCTGATTGTTTATATAATGGATGAATGTTTCGGAGACAGTGGGTTTGTTTAATAAACACAATGTGAAATAGATAAAAATTTTTGGTTGTGCTAATGTTTTGCATGAAATCTCTCTGCTCAGTCTACAATGACCTTAAATGTTAGGCAGGGAAGACAATATATACATAACGGTGATGCTAACAGCAGTTTCCCTTCTGTTCTGCTCAAGACTAACTCTTTAGATGATTTTTATGATTTTTTGTTCATGGATGTACATCCAGCTTCATTTGGTTCCTCTCTGGATGCTGTAATGTGATCTAGATCTCTGGATCATGCTGAAACTCAATTGGCTTCTCTGGGTTGAACTCTAACTCAATTTTCTCCCAGAGTTCATTTGAGCTCTCAGCATACAGAGGAAAGGCAGGTCTGAAATTTTGTGTTTTCTAAATAGAAAATTGCAAGTGAAATAATATCAAAATTAAATGCAATTTAAAGCTAAACTGATCCCAGTCAAGTCTTACGCAAGCTGCCGAGTAGACTTTGCTTCTTGTTATGACTGCAGGCAAACTTTGCTCTGGATGACGCTGCATTTAAAACAGACTCTCCTTCTAAATCCCTCATGAATTACTCTTAACTCTCTCTTCAGTAACTGCATAAAATACATGTCTAAACCATAACCATGTCAGGAAACCGCATTGCCATTGATTACAATATACATAAACACAAATAGCCTATGACGGATTACATTTATTTAAACCAGGGACACCCAAAGTTGCTCACATTAGATGATCACACTAATTAAGGTTGTCGTCACTTGTCTTAAGCACCCTAGGGCTGGGTTGCAAACAATTAAAACATCTGATTCCTAAAATTTTAATTCATTTAATGTGTCAGAATTCAGTGTAAAACTTAAATCCAACATGTTAGCGTTCTGTTTGTCACTGACGTAAAATCTTTATGTACATATAATGCAAACATGCTTTGCGTTCCTCTGATGTCAACTTGTTTGAATATCAATTAAGCATTTTAAGTAGTTAGATGAAGGGCATCATGCTTCAACTGAAATTATTAATAAAGTTAATTTGTTTAATCGCAAAATGAAAGACTGGACCATTTTAAAATCCATTGTAAAGCCTCTGTAAAATGTAAAAAAAAAAAAAAAAACTAAACGAAGTACAATATAAACAGAATAAATTCCAACTAATGGAAAGACTAAATAACTTTTGGTCAAATAATTAACAAAGCAAGTCAAACCCTTGCAAGTATATACTGTATACACAATATGTCTTGGGCTATCTGTCCTCGTTCACTTATCAACATGAAACCAAATGTCTCTTATCAATGTTTCTTATGATTCTCATCCAAAGCTCTGTTGTGAACATCTTCAGATATCCGTGGCTGTTTTCAAAGAAGCGAATTCTTGTGTTTTCTATGACAGGTATTGGCGTAGAAGGCTTGGGTTGCAGGTGGACTATGCTGAACACGAAGGATACCGCTTCTGTTACTCTCACAGAGGGAATCCAAGCTCGCGCCCATCCATCCTCATGTTACATGGCTTCTCTGCTCACAAAGACATGTGGCTCGGTGTCGTCAAGGCAGGGCACTCTTTATGCTTTTGATTTAATGAGAAAGTCATTGATGGGCAAAATTCAGAGAGCTGGACTCAAACTCAAAGATACAGCTAGCATGATTTGCACAGTCTGCCAACCTATATACACCCATAAATTCAATAATTACGCAAGTTAATTTTACAACATGCCATTTGTGCTGTATTTTTTTAACAGTGTAGGTATTTGAACTAAAATTTAAAAAAAAAACATTCAATATATATAGCGATAGAACATTTTACCTGATTAAATCTTGACTGGCATGGGGATGTCTGTTTTGTTTTGTTTTAAAACGGATGAACATTCACAGTGTTTTATCACTAGATCGGGAATGTTTACATTTTTCTTGTGCAGTTTCTCCCTAAAAATGTGCATTTGATCTGCGTGGATATGCCGGGGCATGAGGGAACCAGCCGAACCAGTGCAGTGGACTATTCTATTGAGGGACAGGTTAAACGGATCAATCAGGTGAGGCTCAAATCAAATATCTATTCATTTTTACACATATTTACTTTCTGTAAAATCTTATTTTTCTTTTCTTTTTTTTCTTTTTTTCCAGAAAAAAAAAGATTTTTGTTCTGCAGTAAGATTGTTTTCTGTAGCCTCTGTTTTAAAGGTCGTTTTGAGCTCCCAGAAAAAGATAATAGAATTACATAAACCATTCTGAATATTGAGTATGAATATTAATATTGAATATTAATATTGAGAATATTAATTTTGAGTATGTCTCTCATGCTCTGTGTATTAGAAAAGATTTTTCCAAATTTTTTAGTCAATTTAACCATCTAGTCATAATTATAGATTATTAATCTATACCGTTTCTTTTAATTTTAAAAATAAACATCAGCAATTTTTACATGATGTATGTGCACTGTAGAATTTTCTGTGATATAAAGTCAGTTTTACTTAAAGGCTCTCACTTTATTTCATGTGATTTAACTTGATTATCTTCACATGATTAACTTGAGTCCCCACGAGGCTCCTGACCCAGTTTCTCTGTTTGGACATGTCCACTAAAAAAACCTTTCTTCACTCGTCGACTAATAATAATAATGCGATTCTCCTGATGGCACGGTGGGTTTATAACGCTCTCACTCTCAGTGTCTGGAGATCTCCGGAAAGCCCTCGTGTCTTCATTTGCTTGCTTTGTGGCCCAGGGCTAATCAGCTACTTCTTCAGCTCTTACTCAACACACTTGTGCCTAAAATAGCTGATCTTCTCTCATTTAAGTTTCCCACGCTTGATGTTGTTGCATCCAGCAGAGATTTGTATTGAGTTTACAAACTGCACTTGAGACAGACTGGAACAGAGAGCTGGTCCCTAAAGGTATACAATTTTGTTAATATTCTGATTGGGCCTCTCAATGGAAAAAAACAACAACCATGTAGCCAATTACAAGTAACTGTCAAAATTAAGATGATACACTATTGGTTTAGGGATATCATTGTTTCTGTGATTTTAAATATTAAATAAATATTACATATTTATATATTTTACTCTACTTTTTCTCCTCCTGACTTTTACACAGTTTTAATGTTTTATAATTCTGTTTTTATAATTTTAAAACCTTTTTGTCTAACTGTGTCTTATTATACTTTAATATAAACTCTAGTTCCTGTTTGTTTTAAAGCTTAGCAGTGTTTTCCCCCTCCGTTTTATTATCCAATTTGGTAAATTAGAGTTGTTATTAATGTGCTTTATGAATAAATTGTTAATGTTGACAAGTGTTGTGATTGTTAAATCTCTCTTTTTTTAACTGCAATTTTAACCCCATACAGACACACATATCAAATAAAACAAAATAGACCAACAAGCATACATTTCAATTAAAAAGAGAGAAAAGAAAAGAGATTAATACAATAATTGTAAAAACAATTTTTTATTAAATGGCAAATAAACACTTACCCTTTCCCTTTTCCCAAGACCATCTTCATGTTCTAAGACCGAATGTCTTTCCAGGTGAGTTTGAAATGACTCTAAGGTAGCCTGAATTTGGTTCGGTAGAATATTCAGGGAGAGCAAGTTCTTCTGAAGCCATCTACCTTTCCTTTTGGCTTTTTCAAGCAGGAGAGCAGATTATGATAATTGTGATGATAAAAGTGACCCCGATTTATGAAGAGGTTTTGACCAATCATGTTCATATTTAGCTCTAATATCACTGACAGAGATAGTCCAGAGGATCATATGTGAAGCGTGTCAGCCCTGAAATATTGTCTATCAATTTGTGTTTTTGGACCACTCCCCTTTAAGTGAAATCAGTCTTCTTTCAGTCTTTACATCTCATTTAGAAAGCCTATCTATGCCGAACAGTAGTCTGCGGAAAGAGAGAAGGGATACTGTGCTCAACAGTATTTATTTGTGTGATTGCAGTACCAGTTTTGGCCTAATGCCCCATACATTCATAAAGCTATTAGATCCTTTTTCTGTCTTTAACATTACTGTCTCCTGGACATGCCAAGTTAATTTTTTCCAACTTTCCAAATGTGAATTTTTATTAATAGTTGCCGTATTAAAGGAGTTTCACTGCATGCATGTTGGTTTGTAATCAAGAAAACATCCAGAGATAAAATAACCTGCTAATGAGTTTGTTTTAGGTGTATTCAAAAATACTTTTTTTTTTATTTTAGTTTGTGAAGAGCATTGGACTTCATAAGAAGCCGTTCCATCTGATTGGAACTTCCATGGGTGGAAATGTGGCTGGAGTGTATGCAGCACGACACCCATCTGATCTGTGCGGGGCCACACTCATCTGTCCAGCAGGTCTGTTAACCCTATTATGACCCTATTAACACAATGATACAATGTTGGCTAAAGAGAAGTAGTTTGGTTACACTATCCACAAGGCAATGCTGAGTTTTTTTGACTCTTGATTAGAGTTTTTGACTTCTCTGAACCTTACTTCTCGCTGTTCAAAGGTGTCCTGCATGCTTTTATATCTCAGTCTCTTAAGCTTGCAAACACTTTCATGTGGATACATTGAGGAAAGAGAAATCAGTTTTCCAACACACTTGTGTTCATGAGGGCAGAACCATAAACACTGAATAAAAGAAGGTGATTTTAAAAAGATTCCTTTTTCACCTGTAGAACTACCTTCCCCTTTCCATCTCTTGGTGTAACGATGGAAAGCTAATGTTTGTTTTTAGAAAATAGATAACTGTGTAATACAGTTGTAAATGTAGAGTGAAATGTGAATTATTTGCTCAAATTCCATGTAAATTAACTAAAGTGAGGGGAAAGGTCAAGGTTTCACTGAAAATATCCTCTCATTTCTAAAGGTTTCTTCTTGGCTTTTATTGCCAATTATGTCACAGTTCCTGACTTCATGACATGTACTTTGTACACAAGATAAAACAAATGTGAAGAGTTCATTTTAAAGTGGTAAAGCTAGTGCCACTCCTCTAGATGGTGTTTTAAAGTTGTCATATGGAATTTTTCCAAAGATGTGTTGCGTCAAAACATTTATTCTCTTGTTTCTAATCTGCAGGAGAATTTAAACTCAGAGCGAGATGCTATTGTTATAGGAAAATGTTGGATTGGGGATTTTTAGCTGTGAATAATTGAGTGAAACAATTTTTTTTAAAGGGACAGATCACTAAGATATTATCGTTTGTTATTTTGTATGCTTAAAATAATTTGCAACCAGTGAAGGGATTGAAAAGGACAACAGGAATTTTAGGTGAAGTGTAATATCGTAAAGAACTGCTGGATGAGACTGAAGATGCCATTTAATACAGGCTTCATAGCCAAGTAGCACAGCTAGGTTACCAAGATATCAGATTACCTTGAATGTTTTGTATTCAAATACTGTAAAATATGGTTCATAGGACAAATAGCAAAGCTTGAGATAAAATCCAAAAAAGGACATGATGATGCAGATATCCCTCTCTCTCTCTCTCTCTCTCTCTCTGTATATTGACTGTATATTACATGGAAGTAGTAAACGTAACATCACCCAAAGGTTTTTGCAGGGAGAAAATGAGGCTCAGAGGTAAATCAGTTGTTTCCTGGTTAAAGAACCATCTCTTCCAGGCTGTTAAAAATGGACAAAAACACAATTTGGTGAATTGGAAATGACAAGAATGAAACACAAGTAGTTCCACTCTTAATTATGCAAAGCTTTAAATCTCAGCATAACCTAAACAAATGAGTAATACAAAAAAAAAATTAATCTCAGAGTTTTAAACTCAAGTAGTATTCATTGAAAAATGTAGTGGAGCCAGGGGTGCAAATGTGTTTTTTAGCAATAAAGTTGGGCTCTTTTAATATTGCTGTGAATGAGATCCTGCTTGCATCTAGAGTCTGCCCCAAGTGGTCAGACAAAGAACTGTGCAGCATTAGCCACTTCTTATTGTGCATTGAGAGGGAAAGCTGAAGTTTGCCCCTTGCAAAGTGTCCCAAAATAATTATCTTAAAGATTTTCTGTGAAAAAAATCTGTGAAGTTATTTCTCCGCTTTTAGGATTTGAACACAGTACGAAGTCCCAAAACCCATATTATTAATCGTTTTAATACATGTTACATCAATACAGTTTTTCTGTGTAGTTTAGTTAAAACATTAAATAACCTTTCTTCTACTCTCTGAGCAGGTCTGGATTACCCGACTGAAAGCCCATTCGTACAGCGTCTGCGGGAGCTGGAGAAAAATCAGGATCCTGACCAGATCCCGCTCATCCCGACCACTCCGGAGCAGATGGAGGAGATGCTAAAGCTCTGCTCATACGTGCGCTTCAAGATTCCCAAACAGGTCCCCTCCTGAATCTCTAAATGTCTGAAGCAGTGTGGCTGTACTCTGTAATAATACAGTGTCTCAAATACCTTGCAGAGTATACAGTGAAGCTGTCTAACATTTTGTTCTTTTTATAGATTCTTCAGGGACTGCTTGACGTCCGCATCCAGAACAATGATTTCTACCGCGAGTGTGAGTTCCACTGTAGCTTTTAATCCTTCTGTTATAACATACCTTTAAAGAACCTCTGGTATTTTTCAGGCTTTATGGAGCTTGTCGGAGAAAAATCCAGGCATTCGTTGCATGAGAACATGCACCTCATTTCAACTCCTCTGCAGGTGATTTGGGGGAAAAATGACCAGGTATGAAAAATGTTTTAGTTTTTTTCTACCTTTTCACTGGTCTGTTTACTCACATCATTTTATTCATATTGTCATATTATTTGAAAGACAATTACTATTAGAAGCGTTAAAAATTACAGCATCACTTGGAAACAAGTACATCTGGACACTTGTATCTTTTGCAATTCATGGTTCCTTGTATGCTCCAGGTGTTGGATGTATCTGGAGCTTCAGTTCTAGCAAAAGCTGTTCCCGGTTGCCAGATTGACTTGCTGGATAACTGCGGTCATACAGTGGTGCTGGAGCGGCCGAGGAAATCATCGCAGCTCATCATGGACTTCATCATTGCTCAGCAGAACGCAGGACGCAACAGTAACAAGAAGCTCTCCTAAAAATAGGTCGTATTTATGATTAGAATATAGCTTAACAGCTAGCCAAAACATCAAATTAAGCCGTTGTTTTATTTTCCTCAAAAGGGTTCCAAAACTTTGTGCAACTTTTTTTTCAACAGAAGAAAGAAACACAGAGTCCATTGAATTCTGTTGTATTGATGCATTCCCATTTTCAAAATTCAAAGCAGACTCGTATTGAGTTTGGAAGACTCGTTTAAAATAATAGTTTGTAAAAAAAATTTGAATAATGCCGGTAAGCGCACAGTTTGTTTTGTGATTTGGATTCTTGTAATATAAGTATTATTCCAAAATGTTTACAATTTTGTCCACAAGTTATGGAGCTTTAAATTGTTAGTATATTTACATGCCATTTTTGTGTTTCTGAATAATAATAAAAAACAAAGGCGTTACTTGAAGTGGGATTCTAGATTAACACAGAATAATAGTTTTTTCTTATTTTTAGTTTTTGGGTTTAAATTTAAGTTTTAAAATGAAAACAGTATGTACGTGTTGAGGCGCTACCTAATAATGCAAATATCAAACATTAGACCACTGTCACCATGTGGCATGATGAGAACGGTGAGAGTACAGACAAATTGTTCCTAAATGGTAAACACCTGTATGTGAGAGTGGTATACAGCCATCAACTGTTTTTGAACTGCTTTCTAAAAGATTGTATTAAAACGTTTCAATCCGCTTTTTCACACCAGCCCCGTCCACTACTAAAAATTTACTGATACATGGGTCTTCAATGCAATGACCACATAATGTGAATTACAAGCAAAACAAGCAAAAAATAACGATTCTAGCTTGTTTGTACTGAAATAAGTAAACCACTTAAACAATATATCCATGTTTGTAACGTTTTAAAATCGTAGATTTGATTCAGGCACACAATGGGCAGCTCAGGTCCTTGTAATAGGAAGTCAGGGAACATTTGCTGGACTGAAAATTTGTATATTTCTTTACAGTATCTGTGAATGCAGAATCTTTTTTTTTCAACAAATAAAAAACTACTTGAATCAATAAATAAATAAATTGTTGATAAAACAAAACAGACTGTGGTGGATTTACAGGTGATTTAGCAGATTCGGGTTAAATAATCCAACCATCTCTGATCCTCCTTTACTCTACAGAGTAAGTATTACATTTAATATCCTCATAACGCAAGCATTCTGAACGAATATGACATGATAAACTGCTGCTACCATGCTCGTGAAGAACACACCCTATTACACAATGAATCGAACACGTTCCCAAAAATGGATGTGTATTTTGAACTGAAACTTAACTTGGTGTGTTCAAGAGACCTAGATTGAAATTACATTATGTAAAAGCCCTCAATGGGTGCCTTTTAAGACAGTTTTGCTGCTATCAAGTAGATGGAGCTGTGAAGAGAAAAATTACTAAAAAGTTCTTAACATGAAAGTTTGCATGAAGAGTAAAATTTTTCCTATATTGTTGTCAAACATTACAAATGTTGTGGAAACAAGAGGAGAGATTGTGCTTGGTTTGATGCCTAATTTTGAGATCATTTAATTTACATTTTTTCTACAGAATGGCGACTGACTATCTTGAATGACAGTAAGTTAGATTAGACAAAATATATTAAAAAGCTTGCAGGGTTTCAGATTTTTGCACACAGAAATTACTTTATTTTCTAGCTCGAGTATAACTTTTATCTATTTAGCACTCGACGATGATCAGGGCTAACATCGAACCTAAGAATATGGTTTTACTGACTAAAATTACTTTTGTAACGGAGTCTCAGGGACTGGAATTAACCCTTGAGTTGAACAGCAATTCAGGACCTATGCAGGTAGATACAAATACATTAATGCCCTGCACACTTCATCTAAATAAATTGAGGAAACTTTAATCACCTAAAAGTGTGGTTTTACAGTTTGATGGTCAAAAATGTTGGTTAGAAGGAACATCAAAGGTGCTTTCACAAACGGTGACTTTTTCTAAGACACCACATGTGATGTATGTCTGTCCCTTGTGTTGGTGTTTTATTGCTATGTCAATATGATTTGATAGTCAATTATTCAAATCATTTGGCCAAAAGCATTTCTGCATATGCAATCAGTTATATGTTTAACCTTGTATGAGGCTGTATATATTAGAACTTGTTTAAATCTGGTTAATAAAACTCTGAAACTGGATATTTTGTAAGCTCTTTAATTATCTTATCTTTAATTATTAAGGTTCTACATTTTTCTGTTTTTTTGACTGTGACTGCATAAAGAAAGTGATTTCTTTATAAGATAATTTTTCAATTTTTTTTTGTAAAGATTACCAAAACAATATTCTGCAGAAAAGCTAAGAAATTCAGACGATGATGTATAAATGAATTCAGAAACTGGAAGAAGTTCTGTTGATTGTTTTATTTCGCAGCAGAAATACATTCAGTGAGCTGCTTGTCTCAGAATATCAGTCGCCTTTATAAAAGGACACAAATCATCTTGGGATGATCACAACGACTGGGGGTCATAAGAATATAAACCTTCATGGAAGGAACAGGGACCGCTGTATGTACTAAAGGAGGAAACTCAGCTTGTGTTGAGAACCAACAAACCCTTAAAACAGGAGGGCTGATGTGATCTAAAATAGACCATAGAATCCCCTAAATAGAGCTAAAAGATTCCACTTGAATCATAACCACTCTGTTTGAATAGAAGAAGTAAAATATCAGCCCGGGCTGAGCTATTTTAAAGTAAAAACATGTTATTTAATCTAATAACAAATGCCTTGTATAACAAAGCAAGGCTACAATTGTCCAGCAGTTATTGGACAAATTAACCTGATGATTTCGTTGAATAAAACGAAAACTTTAAGATTTTCTTAGAAATCACAATTCTGTCACGGGAAGTTCTTCGTTGAAGGCGAAAAGACATTTTAACCATAGGTTAAAGAATATCACAAACGCTTTAAAACACATTCTCATCAAATAACCTGACGGATTGTGTTGTTAAAGTGTTTTCTTATTAAGTGTATGTTGTCTGTCCTTAAACAGGATATAATAAAAGTTCCATCTCTAGAAGATGCAGTAAAAGTCTTTGTTGTCTAACATAGACAGCAGTGATTGTTCCCATCAGGAACTCTTGAGATAAAGTCTCTTCACTGAAGAATGATTCACTGAAGCTCTTCTCAGAGCAGATCTCTCTTCCAGACTGGAACTGATGAGAGCTTTCCCTCAGACAGAGAGAGAACATGCAGCACCGATAGTCTCTGAGTCTGCTGGAGATGTGTAGTCTGAGATGCTGTTGCTCTGAGTTTGAGCTTCTTCAAGGCCTCCAGATGGTGCTCTTGTTTTTTCGTTACTGAATCTCCAGCACTCTGTCAGGACACTTTTCTTTATTTTTTGCTCAGATGATGAAGTCTGCAGCTCCTGGAGTCTCATCCAACTTCCCAGGAAGTGATAGCAAATATCTGATTTCTGTCTACATCTTTAGAATCTTAATCTTGATCATGATCTTTCTCAGCTATTGATCAAGGATCTGCTGCTGTCAGGAGCTTGTTGTTAAGAGCAGAAGCTGCTCTGAGATGATCGGAGGATCTGCTGCTGTCAGGAGCTTGTTGTTGAGAGCAGAAGCTGCTCTGAGATGATCGGAGGATCTGCTGCTGTCAGGAGCTTGTTGTTGAGAGCAGAAGCTGCTCTGAGATGATCGGAGGATTTGCTGCTGTCAGGAGCTTGTTATTGTGAGCAGAAGCTGCTCTGAGATGATCGGAGGATCTGCTGCTGTCAGGAGCTTGTTATTGTGAGCAGAAGCTGCTCTGAGATGATCTGCTGTTGTCAGGAGTTTGTTGTTGGGAGCAGAAGCTGCTCTGAGATGATCGGAGGATCTCTTGCTGTCAGGAGCTTGTTATTGTGAGCAGAAGCTGCTCTGAGATGATCGGAGGATCTGTTGCTGTCAGGAGCTTGTTGTTGGGAGCAGAAGCTGCTCTGAGATGATCATAGGATCTGCTGCTCTCCATCTTTGTGGAAATGAGTCTGATCTGCAGTGGTTGAAGCTTCTCTATTTAATGTCACTCATCTCCATATGAATGTGTGAGGCTGGCGCTGCAAGCACTTTCTCACAGTCCACAGCCAATCAGAGAGCTGGATGAGACAATGAGGAGGCTGAAGTGGCCACATGCCCAATCCTCCTTCCACCAGCTGCTGCTTTCCAACAGACCTCTAAACTGCTGGAGACTCAGAGGCACACGGATTCACACACTTCTGTATTCATCTCATTAAATCAGTCTAACAAAAGAAGTGTGCCTGTTCTCACCGGACTGAGTTCCAAAAAATGTTTATGATTGTGGAATGTGCAAACTTTGAAATTAATAATGGATCTCATGAATAAAAAATGAAAACACTTTCATTTATACATTTCTTTATTTACCTAAATTGAATCACATGTACAAAATAAATAGTTGCATTGTGTGGGGACTTTACCTTTTTCATTGGATAGCATCTTTTTTAACTATTTTAATATTTGCAAGAAAGCCACTGAGTCACTGGCACATTATAGCGACTGACGAAGAGGTTAATTCTCTTGGGGCTAAAGACAGAATTTGGATTCATTTGATCAGCATGTGAATAGGCACACTTCTATTGTTGTGTTTGTGGGAAACTCTGGAGGGCAGAGTCACAGCTCTGGTGCCATTATAACCCTAAACCAAAGGCCAAACTCAGTGTTTAACAAGGAGTCAACACATTATCAGATGCCCAGCATGTTAGATCTTATTGATTGTTTTAGCGTGTAATAATATACATTTTATTTCACACTAAAATTTATAGTAAAACAAACCACAGCCTGTTTTAGAACTCTAGAAATGTTTAATATTTTCAAACTTGAAGTCACCCAATCAGAGTGTTTCCCTCCAGATGGAGAGTGACGTCAGGTTGAATGAGACTCCAGCCGTCACTAACGCTCCATTCAGGACCGGGAGCTTTTGTGCTCCATTGATGTTGAACACAGAGAGTCCGTGTGGGAACCTCTCATCAGATCTACTCACACTCAGCAGCTCAAACTCTCACATCTGGAGTCCAGGAGTCAGAGACAATGACATGCAAAGCTTTATATACAAGAGAAGACCCTGCACATAAGGGCTTTTCCAAACACTACTCCATCAAGTTCTTCATAATTCCTTGAGTCTTTTGTTACAGTTAATTGTTTTGTATCTGTTTTAGACACTTTCTGATGCACAGTTTACAAGATAAAATAGAAAAATATCTACCATTACTATTATACTATAATATATATTTATATTATAGTATAATATTGTTGGCTTTCTGGCTGGAAGGGTTCATGTCATCTGAATGTAAGTATCTTCATAATTATTGAGTTTAGGTTGGATACAGTAGGAAATCATTGTAAATCTATCTAAATCTAACTAGAACTACTTTCAGGTTTAACTTCTATAAAACTTTGGAAAATGTGTTTTTCCTCTTGAAATTAAGACTTAAAATTAAAATGAACAAGATTTTAATGAACAAAATTTTAACTGATATCCTTTTTGCAACAGATCCTAAACATTGAATTTGGTCAAAATTACTCGTCGGGCCCAAATGTTAAGGATCATATCCAATCCAATCCACATTTTTCCTCTAGCACATTCTATAAACTGAATTCCCAAAGTGCTCCTCAAAACAGTTTGTATAAGAAACCAGATTAGAATACATAACAATTTAAAAATGTCAAATTCATAAAATTAATAAAAAGGACTATACAAGATTAGATACAGTAAAATGAAATCCAAAATCCACATCAATAAAACACAGAGGACCACATGACACGCTCAGAATTAAAAGCCTGGGTTTAAAAAATGAGTTTAAGACGAAATTTGAATCAAGCCATTTTAACAAGGGGAGGCTATTAAACAGGAAGTCACTGTGTATAAAACTTCTAAATATATAAATATGCACAATGCATTCAAATGTATCTTTATAATGTTTTAATTATCCACTAAAATATAGTCAGTTGTGTAGTCCATCCATCTCCACAAGATGGAGATGTAAACTCTTTAAGATTTCCTGAAAATTTGAAGGCATCAAAGTCTGCTCTAGCATTAAAAACTCATTTTCTGTCAAGCATCGAACCATATTGATTGCTTCATAACTTCATACAGTAATTTTTATTTAATCAAAAAAAAACTTTTCATATTGGAACATATTTTATATGCTAAGTTACAGAAAAGTGAATGACAAATCAACAATGACACTGAGAAGGGAATTTTAAAATTCATTTTATTTAGGACAGAATTGCCCGAATGTATGGCTTGAGATCCTCAACGTGATCAGCTCATTGTTAAATCACAATATTGATCTAAAACAATCACTCCTGCAACAGGAGTTTTGGGTTTAATCTCTTCATGCAACAATCTCCTCCTCACTAACAAATAGCAGCATAAAGTGTCATCAACAAAGTTAAAAAACTCTAAATATATTGCAGTATAACCGCCAAAAAAACAATGCATATAATGCATAAAAGGAACATTTGCGAAAACAAAATATTAAAAAAAAATAATTGTTTAACCTAAAATCATCAAAAGCACTTTAAGGCAATATCGGTCAAGTGTTTCAGGTTTTCTCCCTCCAAAGATCCTCCATCTTTTCCTCCAAGAGTTTGTGCTGGGGTATTAGTACAGTTCATTCTTCTGCTAATAACACCGCCACGTCCTCCGTGTGTTCAGGAAACAGACGCAGGATTTCTCTGGAGTACCTGGAGTAGCCGTCATGAGAAAGCAAGACCCTTCTGAGGGTGATGAAGGACACGGCTCTCTCCAGAAGGTCTGAGGTCTGGACGCCGTTCTGAAGATACTCTGCAAGAGCACATCGAAGCTTCTCCAAACTGCTGCCACACTTTCTCTCCAAACTGGAAAGGACGCATCTGGAAATAAGAAGCGGGGATTAGTTCAAAAGTTTCTATATTAAAGGTTGCTGATGATGAGGTGTTTCTCAAGCCATCTTACCTTGCCTGTTGTACATGTGGAGTCTTGATGTTGCTCTGGAAAGACATGTCCATGTATGTCGCCATCTCTGACACTGTTTCCTGTTCGTCCCACAGCTGAAGTTCAAGCTCAGTTTGAAGGAAGGATCTTCAATGTGGACCTTGCATCTTCAGCTTGCATTTATACTTGCAGCTCTCAGTTCTCGGCCAATCAGAGGCCTCGGAAATCTGAACAATGGAGTGTTGATGAAGCGGGTCGGTGGGATGATCTCCTCGCTGCCATCTGCCAGTAAGGTCACTTATATTCTTCTTTATGAATGTGGAAACGCAAGAGACTTGAGGTTCCCACAAGATGCTCAAATGCAAAAATGAATGTTTGAAGACTGAATCGTTTAATTTCTTTGTATTTAATTTTATTTGTAGTTAGGGTTGATATTTTTACATCACATTAATAGACTTTTTTGCTACAAAGGATAATATATAGAATTATAATTAGGCTTATAATTGTCTCTGAAATCTTCTAAAAATAATGATATTAAATAATAATTAGTGTTGAGTGTAAGGAAATCAAAATCTCAGTGTTTTAATATTGCATAATACATATTATTATAATACATAATAATATTACATAATTATCTATTCTGTTTATATTCCATTTCAGTCCATCTGACATAAAAACACTATTATAAAAGAACCCAAAAATTCCTTTGAGTCTCAGAAAACTCAGACTTTGGGAACTCAGAGAAAAGTACGGTGAGAAGAGACACACTTACACACTTCTTTTGTTCGACTGATTTAATGAGATGAATACAGAAGTGTGTGAATTTGTGTGCCTCTGAGTCTCCAGCAGTTTAGAGGTCTGTTGGAAAGCAGCAGCTGGTGGAAAAAGGATTGGGGTGGGAACTTGTTCATTGCATAAGATTTTTTTTTTTTTTTACAATTTTGATATTCCATACTTTTTTGCATTGTCAAATAACTTTCAATTGGACTGTTTTCACCATCAATACAAGATATTTGCAACAGCTTAAAAACTTGCAAAAGGGAAAGGAGTGAATTGTAGAATTAGTGGTTGTTAGGATAATTTGTATATAATTTGTAGTAATTATTTTATATATTATATATTTGATATCTTATCAAGGCTTTACATGCAATATTATAATCGCACAGGCAGAGGTGAGTAGAGTATCCAAAATGTACTTAATATTTTATATTTTCCAAATTATTTACTGAAATGCGAGTATAAGTAACTACAAAATTCTTTACCTGAGCAAGAGTAAAAAAGTATAGAAGAAAAAATGTTAAAGTTAGTAAGTTTATTAAGTAATTAGTTACTTGTTACTTCTAATCTGAACGATACAAAGCAAAATCACTGATCGTTAAAATACCAGAAGAACATCAAGTATTCTCTAAGGGTACTCAAAGCATGTACAACATCATGAAGCCACTTTTGTTTCCAGCTTTGAGAGAAAATAAACTTTGAACATGAGGCCATGGGTGATCTGTCATCTTTGATGCGAGTAGCTGGCAAACACTCACACATCAGCCTCTTCAACATCTCACAAGACTTTCTAACTGAAAAAGTAGCTCCCTAAGCTAAGATGTACCTAACATGTAACTCAAAATGTAACTGAGTAAAAGTAAAGATATTGGACTAAAAATGTTCTCACATTTGTTCTCACAAACCAGCATTGCTACAGAGAAAATTCTCCCATGAATCAAATTATTGACTAGACAACATCGCAACAGGGGGAACATCAAGCATCGAACACTGACTAGACATAGCATCGCAACAGGGGAAACATCAAGCATCGAACACTGACTAGACATAGCATCGCAACAGGAGGAACATCAAGCATCAAACACTGACTAGACATAGCATAGCAACAGGGGGAACATCAAGCATCGAACACTGACTAGACATAGCATCGCAACAGGGGGAACATCAAGCATCGAACACTGACTAGACATAGCATTGCAACAGGGGGAACATCAAGTATCAAACACTGACTAGACATAGTATCGCAACAGAAGGAACATCAAGTATCAAACACTGACTAGACATAGCATCGCAACAGGGAGAACATCAAGCATCGAACACTGACTAGACATAGCATCGCAACAGGGGGAACATCAAGCATCAAACACTGACTAGACATAGCATCGCAACAGAAGGAACATCAAGCATTGAACACTGACTAGACATAGCATCGCAACAGGGGCAACATCAAGCATCAAGCATCAAACACTGTCTAGACATAGCATCGCAACAGGGGGAACATCAAGCATCAAACACTGACTAGACATAGCATCGCAACAGGGGGAACATCAAGCATCAAACACTGACTAGACATAGCATAGCAACAGGGGGAACATCAAGCATCGAACACTGACTAGACATAGTATCGCAACAGAAGGAACATCAAGTATCAAACACTGACTAGACATAGCATCGCAACAGGGAGAACATCAAGCATCGAACACTGACTAGACATAGCATCGCAACAGGGGGAACATCAAGCATCAAACACTGACTAGACATAGCATCGCAACAGAAAGAACATCAAGCATTGAACACTGACTAGACATAGCATCGCAACAGGGGGAACATCAAGCATCAAGCATCAAACACTGTCTAGACATAGCATCGCAACAGGGGGAACATCAAGCATCAAACATTGACTAGACATAGCATAGCAACAGGGGGAACATCAAGCATCGAACACTGACTAGACATAGCAACGCAACAGAAGGAACATCAAGCATCGAACACTGACTAGACATAGCATTGCAACAGGGGGAACATCAAGTATCAAACACTGACTAGACATAGCATCGCAACAGGGAGAAAATCAAGCATCGAACACTGACTAGACATAGCATCGCAACAGAAGGAACATCAAGCATTGAACACTGACTAGACATAGCATCGCAACAGGGGGAACATCAAGCATCAAGCATCAAACACTGACTAGACATAGCATCGCAACAGGGGGAACATCAAGCATCAAACACTGACTAGACATAGCATCGCAACAGGGGGAACATCAAGCATCAAACACTGACTAGACATAGCATAGCAACAGGGGGAACATCAAGCATCGAACACTGACTAGACATAGCAACGCAACAGAAGGAACATCAAGCATCGAACACTGACTAGACATAGCATCGCAACAGGGGGAACATCAAGCATCAAACACTGACTAGACATAGCATCGCAACAGGGGGAACATCAAGCATCAAACACTGACTAGACATAGCATCGCAACAGAAGGAACATCAAGCATCGAACACTGACTAGACATAGCATCGCAACAGGGGGAACATCAAGCATCGAACACTGACTAGACATAGCATCGCAACAGAAGGAACATCAAGCATCGAACACTGACTAGACATAGCATCGCAACAGGGGGAACATCAAGCATCAAGCATCAAACACTGACTAGACATAGCATCGCAACAGGGGGAACATCAAGCATCAAACACTGACTAGACATAGCATCGCAACAGGGGGAACATCAAGCATCGAACACTGACTAGACATAGAATCGCAACAGGGGGAACATCAAGCATCAAGCATCAAACACTGACTAGACATAGCATCGCAACAGGGGGAACATCAAGCATCAAACACTGACTAGACATAGCATCGCAACAAGGGGGAACATCAAGCATCAAACACTGACTAGACATAGCATCGCAACAGAAGGAACATCAAGCATCAAACACTGACTAGACATAGCATCGCAACAGAAGGAACATCAAGCATCGAACACTGACTAGACATAGCATCGCAACAGGAGGAAACAAGACCAGTGTGGGCAGAGCCATCCAATCCAATTTTCCAATCCAAATTGTTAAACATAGGTTAAATAAAAAATATTTTAAAGTAATTTCCAAATCCCACACTATGCAGTAGTTACTAGTTAGTTACGCATAACTACTTGGTAACAAACAATAACTACTACATAGTTAGTGAATAGTTACATGTTGAAGTAGTTCCCTGTTAGTTATACTGTAACTAAGGTATTATAAAGTGTTTGATTATTCTATAATGGTTCAGTTCTGTTCCTCCATATTTTCATGTGGATCTTGGGTAATTATGTGCACTAAAATAGTTTCCTAAAAGTAGGAGTTAATTATAAATTATTTTTCCTTTAAATATAAATTATAAATCCTTTAATTGGTTTTAAGAGAGGAAAACTTTTAAGCTGAAGAAGGAAGTGAGACACTAGTGACAACTCGCTTATAATTTCAATAACTTTTGTTTTAGTTATAAAACTCATGTGAAAATAAATACAAGTGCATCATGGGAGCGTGGGAGCTAGTGGTGGATGTGTCCTGCATTAAGGCTGATCAGCATGTGAATAGGCACACTTCTATTGTAGTGTTTGTGGGAAACTCTGGAGAGCAGAGTCACAGCTCTGGTGCCATTAGCATCCTAAACCCAGACACAAGCAGAATATTTGACAAACACACCGGGGGATTGACACACTTATGGAGATTTCCACCTGATGTTTGAGTGATGTCATCGATGATGTCAGAAGAAGCGTCAGCAGAATTCCTGCACTTCCACTTTTTTTTTCCCCAAGCGCTTTCGGCACTTTTTGAACAATAATTTTTAAATTAGCAATCATCAAACTTGTACATTCTCTAATTTTGTTAATTGTTGTAAATAATTTAAAAGATATATCTCAAAATATTTCTGTATCACAAAATGTTTTGCTCATCTACAGTTTGTGTTTGACTATGTTTTTAATGTTAGCGATGGTTATTCAAAAAAATTATTTTATGAACAAGATGACAAGTATTGTTTTCATATTACAAAATGTACTTATTGTGCAGAAATATGGAACTTCATGATAATACTTTTGATTTGTAAGGTGTTCTTCAAACATTCATTTCATTACTGCTACTAACCACGCAAGATAATCATTTAGATAGATCTTCTTATTCTTATATTGAGATCTTCATTAGTGTTATATTTTAGTGTAGTGATTTAGGAACAGCTTGTACAGTTTCATTGCAAAGAAAAATGCCCCCTCCCCCTTTTTTTATTCTTAACTTATTGTTTTGTATGTTAACAAACTAATTTCCTAGTTTGTTTTATAATCAAACTTTAATGAGCAGACTCCTGACACAGGTCTGAACATGTTTACATTACATTTACATTGTTACTTACATGGTTGAAAGGTGCATAGGGGTTTAGATTACTCCTCATCACATCTGAAATCTACTAGTGCACATTCTGATTCTGTTCAATTTAACTGTTAAAATGCTAAAAATGTGAACAAATTTAATTTTCTGTTAGCATTAATATCTTTCTCATGATTTAATTTCTGTAAGTAATTTAGGTGAATTATTTTATTTAAAATTATTTTCCTTACTACATTCTATTAACTTAGCAATTTACTTATATAACATGTGTTACTGTATTTTGCAATGATAACGTGTCTTTTTTGTATCCAACACTGGAGATTACCCCTGTACCACAAAAACACAAGGTAAACATCTTTCTGATTTTGATTCTGAAAGGTGTTCATAAAGATCTCTAGATGGGCATTTAAATATATTTCAATAGAGATATATATTTTTTTGTTATAGTATAAAAATTACAATGAAATATGAGGGATTTTAAGTATGAAGGCCTATGTTAGACTTCAGATCAGATGTAAAGATTCTTAAGGTGTTATCTTTTAATTCAAAAGCTTTTCATCAAAGCTTTCTCCTTCCTCAAATATTAATATTTTTAGATGCAAAATCAGAAAGAAAAAAAAAGATTTTGTTTTAAATGTGAATTGAAACTTTTTTTTAGAGATCCAGCCAAACACAGCACTAACTTGAGTCCTGGCACAAGTCTGAACATGTCCGAGAGTGTTTCCCTCCAGATGGAGAGTGACGTCAGGGTGAATGAGACTCCAGCCGTCACTAACGCTTCATTCAGGACCGGGAGCTTTTGTGCTCCATTGATGTTGAACACAGAGAGTCCGTGTGGGAACCTCTCATCAGATCTACTCACACTCAGCAGCTCAAACTCTCACATCTGCTTCATCTTCACTCTGGTATATATTTGAAATCTCACTGAAGAGACAGAATACTGAACTTTCTAAAATTGTGATCAAACAATAAAGATCGCTTGGATTTTAAATCTTTGTCAAACGTGTTAAAAGTCTTTAGAAAAGAAGCATTCTGGACAGGATAAACACTAAGTTTGACCTTTACAGGTTTGGGTTATTTTGCTGGTTGTAATGTGTAACCCGTGCCATGGGCGTAACAGATCCTGCTACACTGATAAATGGACTTGTTAAACCATCAATTTCAGACTTGTGTTTTTAAAGGTGATAAAAACTTTTCTACAATTAGTTGTTTAGATTGTTGTAACTTCCTTGGATGGCATGTAGAAGAATGCCAAGTCTACTTCTCTTTGAAATCAGAGTTATGTTTCTCAATGACTCCACATGTTGCTGGTATTGATGGACATGTGCTGCTGGACATTGATATGGTGATCAGATGCACAGGTCAGTAAATTCTCAAAGCTTTGAGGACCCTGACAGAAGAGGCATGTGGCGACCTTCATCCTCCTAATTGTCTCGTCCAGCTCTCTGATTGGCAGCAAACTGTGAGAAAGTGCTTGCAGCTCCAGCCTCACCCATTCATATTGAGATGAGTGAGTATAAATAGAGGAGCTTCAACCACTATAGATCAGACTTGTTCTCACAAAGATGGAGAGCTGCGTATCCTCCGATCATCTCAGAGCAGTTTCTGCTCTCAACAACAAGCTCCTGACAGCAGCAGATCCTCCGATCATCTCAGAGCAGCCTCTGTTCTCAAGAAAACGCTCCTGACAGCAGCAGATCCTGCGATCATCTCAGAGCAGCTTCTGCTCTCAACAACAAGCTCCTGACAGCAGCAGATCATCTCAGAGCAGCTTCTGTTCCCAACAACAAGCTCCTGACAACAGCAGATCATCTCAGAGCAGCTTCTGCTCCCAACAACAAGCTCCTGACAACAGCAGATCATCTCAGAGCAGCTTCTGCTCCCAACAACAAGCTCCTGACAACAGCAGATCATCTCAGAGCAGCTTCTGCTCTCAACAACAAGCTCCTGACAGCAGCAGATCCTCCGATCATCTCAGAGCAGCTTCTGCTCTCAACAACAAGCTCCTGACAGCAGTAGATCCTTTGATAATCTCCCTTGATCAATAGCTGAGAAAGATCATGTTCGATCAGATCAAGATAAAGAAGATCCTCAAGAAGGAACCAAGATAATAAAAGAAAAGAAAGAAACCAGATAATTGCTATCACTTCCTGCCTGGAGAGAAAATGAAGAGAAGAAGTCAGATGAGACTCCAGGAGCTGCACGTTCTCTCTCTCTCTGAGGGAAAGCTCTCATCAGTTCCAGTCTGGAAGAGAGATCTGCTCTGAGAAGAGCTTCAGTGAATCATTCTTCAGTGAAGAGACTTTATCTCAAGAGTTCCTGATGGGAACAATCACTGCTGTCTATGTTAGACAACAAAGACTTTTACTGCATCTTCTAGAGATGGGACTTTTATTATATCCTGTTTAAGGACAGACAACATACACTTAATAAGAAAACACTTTAACAACACAATCCGTCAGGTTATTTGATGAGAATGTGTTTAAAAGCGTTTGTGATATTCTTTAACCTATGGTTAAAATGTCTTTTCACCTTCAACGAAGAACTTCCCGTGACAGAATTGTGATTTCTAAGAAAATCTTAAAGTTTTCGTTTTATTCAACGAAATCATCAGGTTAATTTGTCCAATAACTGCTGGACAATTGTTGCCTTGCTTTGTTATACAAGGCATTTGTTATTATATTAAATAACATGTTTTTACTTTAAAATAGCTCAGCCCGGGCTGATATTTTATTTCTTCTATTCAAACAGAGTGGTTATGATTCAAGTGGAATCTTTTAGCTCTATTTAGGGGATTCTATGGTCTATTTTAGATCACATCAGCCCTCTTGTTTTAAGGGTTTGTTGGTTCTCAACACAAGCTGAGTTTCCTCCTTTAGTACATACAGCGGTCCCTGTTCCTTCCATGAAGGTTTATATTCATATTATTAGACAACAAAGACTTTTACTGCATCTTCTAGATATGGGACTTTTATTATGGTCCTGGTTCAGGACCGCTGAAGAGTTTCTCTTCTTCTCTGATTTTTTTCTGAGATTTGTTTTTAGTTTAAATTGTGATTTGATTTGTGAAGTCTGAAATGCAGTAAGCTGCATTATTTATATCCCCTGGGTATTAATATCACCCTCGAGGTGAAGTTCTACCTGACTGTAAAGTCAAACAAGTTTATTTTTGTTTCATAGTGAAACTCTATTTCAGTTTTTTCAACTGGTGAAATAAATGTAATTTATTTTCAATTGTGCTTGTAACAGGTGAAATTTTGCTTTTGTCCTCTTTGAGGATTTGAAACTATTGATATTTGTTTTTTATCATTCTAAAGGAATGTGAATTTCTTCTCTGAAGGTTTGTTTGAACCTTAGTAAAGCATAGATTTATCTATGTATGCAGACTTTATATACTGATGTATATCAAACAGTATTTACATTATTGTGAATCTGACTGTGATAAGCTCTTAAACGTGTTATACATTTATTTATACATTTCTGCTTCAGTTCAATGAAGCTGTTCATTTAAACTCTCATACTTTCATATGTGAAAGTATTATTTGTATGAAAACATTTTTCCATGTGGAAAGAAAATAAACTTCTCAAATATAATTAAATATGTGGTTTCAGTCTTTCTGTATCGTAAAGTCATTAAACTGAAGAAAAATAATATTACATTTTAGTATTATTAAGTTTTAACAAAACATTCAGCTTGTTTCTTTGTGTTTTTTTAGCAATTAAATTAGCAATTCAACTATTTAAAACATTTTGTGTATATATATATATATATATATATATATATATATATATATATATATATATATATATATATATACATACTCACACAAGTTAGAATGAAATCCTTAAAGACAGTAAATCTCTTTTAAGACAACAGAGGGTAAAGATCAAAAGAGGGTGCATTATGTAAACATGAATTGTTCTTTCGGGGGCCTCTTAAGCTCTTTTGTCCTACTGTGATGATAAATCCAAGGAGTTTGCTTCATTTTCATCAATAAAAGCAGTACATCATCATCAGTACATCAGAAAAGCCATTAGTGCTTTTCCCTGCAGGGCTGGTAATGGACATGTGCAGCCTCCAGTCTCAATGTGCACCTTCAATCTAATCAATAGCAAAACATTAGAAGAGATTTCTATTTATTAATTTTAAATGTGCTGTATCCTGAAAACTCGACTTTTCAGTCATTTTTTTGCATGCTTTTGTGGTGTTTCCTCATCAAAATCATGACTAAAGTCATATTCAGATTGGTTCTTGCATGTTTGTGTAAACCTTTTTTCTTTTTCTGGGAGCTCAAAACAGCTTAAGAGCCACGCTCATTCGATATAGCATGATCCTCTAACCAATCAGATGAAGCACTAATGCAGCTCACCTCAATCATGGATTTACGTGTTGAGTGACACAGAAGTGTAACTGTAGTAGAACCACATAGATAAAAACAATGAAAAGAAAGTGTGTTTTTGAAAGTCTTGGACAAAAATAGATTTTTAGATTATTTAAAGATCAATGTATTAGTTGACATGGTCGAAATGGAAGAATTCAAAGACATTGTTTATCTCTGGAAGGTTATTAAGGGTGCAGTGATAGTCTATAAGGGTCAAATATTTATTATAAATGATTAAAAAGTTGCATAATTTGGGACCTTTCATTAATTATTAGAGTTGCATCTTAATAATCATTATAATATTAATAATCAGTTTCAGTCCAATTACAATGACCTGGTTGGATATTGTTTGCTAAGAAGATATTTTTCTTACAATACTTTTTATAAACATGAAACATTTGAATCTATAGATTGGCAATGTGAAATAATGTACAATTAAAATGAGCTATTTCATCGCTGATCAAAAGAATGAAAATACAAAAAATAGACATAACCTTTAATATTCCTGAAAAAGAATGCTCCCAGAAGTCACTAAATTCAAATTCTAATTTTATGGAATCAAATCTGCTTCTAGTGTTTTCACTATCTTTAAATATAAACCACAAATCTTTTTTGTTTCATGTATACAAATCATTTTTTTCTTGTTGGCCCACATACATATATATAGTATAACTGATGTCAATATTAACAATAATACGATTTTGAAAACAAATCCCCAGAGTTGAACTCTATTAAGATCACGCAAGATATTCAACAGATTTTAAATGATGCATTTGCACCCGTCAAATACATCAACCAGTGGTCATTCTTGCGGGGGGTAAGGGGTTGGTGGGCGTAATCTGGGGGTTTAAATATATACGACAAGCATTCAATAGTACCCCGGGGGTTTACTTTTAGGATCAAGCGTTCATTAGCATCTGAATGGGCACATGCCTATTGTTCAGTGTGGGAAAGCTCTGGTGCCCAGAGTCACAGCTCCATACCATTAGCATCCCAAAAGCCTCCCTGAAACTAGAAGCTGGGATTTTAAAGAGAGAGCTGACAGAAATGACTGGCTTTTAAACCATGTCCTTCAAAGATAAAAACAACTAAATAAATTAAAGGATGTTCAAATATATTGTTTATATTGATATGTGTTCAAAAAACTCTTTACATTAGTTACTGTAATGCAGAAATGTAAAGTTAATATTGATGTTTCAGTATGTTTAAAAGAACTAATCACCCCATTGAAATTATAAGGTTGTAACTGCATTTAAAGCGGTTTTAAGATAATAAGCTTCAAGTTTTTCCAGTGCATGCAGCAAATGTAGATTGTCTATTATGTTTTTTCAAATAAAAAGTCAAAATATCTCAATATAAATATAAATATCAACCATATAAATATGAGAGAACAAAGTTTTTTATATGTATATATATTTTTTTTATAAATAAATTATATATATATATATATATATATATATATATATATATATATATATATATATATATATATATATATATATATATTGTTATATATATTGTTATATATATTGTTATAAACAAAAAAAAAGCTCTTCTTTAATATATGCATATATGCATCCCTAAACGATTTTAGTATTTTGAGATTTGTAGGGTTGTCCCTGTAAAAGCATGATATAAATACACAGTTTGATTTGTCCTCTTCTCAGGATAGATTTACATTTGGAGAACAGTTTTTGTAAAAGAACAGCCAAAAACAGAATTTTTTTTTGATTGTTTTATTTCGCCATAGATTGATTGAAGTACATTCAATGGCCTTTTTGTTTCAAAAATAAGGTCAATTCCTTCACAGAAGGAAACAAGCTTTCACTTACACAGTGAAAAGTTTTCTCATCGAGAGTAGATGCCATTATAAAAGGTATTCAGTGACACAGTACCTGGTACCGAGAGTAAGAGGAGGTGTAACCTCTCTAAGCGTGATCTTCTCAATCTTAACAGTTTAAGATGATTCAATCTGAACATTTTTTCCATAGAAACACAAAACAAACCCTATTGGTTTCACATAATCTCAATACAATTGATAAGTAAACATAACCAAGTTTTGGTCAAACAATAAAACATGAATAACATGTAGATGTAGAATAATCTTTCACATTTGAAAGCATTTAAAGCTAACTATAAGCTACACTGATCAATAACAACTTGCTGCTCTGAAACAGATCTAATGATCAATAAATGTTTTTCACTAGTTGCAAAAACTGAAATAAAGTTTCACTTTGAAACAAAAATAAACTTGTTTGACTTTACAGTCACATAGAGCATCACCTCGAGGGTGACATTAATACCCAGGGGATATAAATAATGCAGCTTACTGCATTTCAGACTTTGCAAATCAAATCACAACTATAACAAATCTCAGAAAGAAATCAGAGAAGAAGAGAAACTCTTCAGCGGTCCTGAACCAGGACCATAATAAAAGTCCCATATCTAGAAGATGCAGTAAAAGTCTTTGTTGTCTAATATAGACAGCAGTGATTGTTCCCATCAGGAACTCTTGAGATAAAGTCTCTTCATTGAAGAATGATTCACTGAAGCTCTTCTCAGAGCAGATCTCTCTTCCAGACTGGAACTGATGAGAGCTTTCCCTCAGACAGAGAGAGAACGTGCAGCTCTGAGAGTCTCTGAGTCTGCTGTAGATGTGGAATGTAAGCTGCTTCAATGCTGCATTGCTCTTCAGAGCCTCCAGGCAACATTTTTCGAGATCTTCTTGCTGGATCTGCAGTCCTTCTCAGATGAAATCTGTAACTTTGAGTCATTCTGTTGCAAAATGCTCTTGGCTGAAGCACTTCTTAGACCGAGAGCAGACCTTTCGAGAAGAACAGAGGTTGTCTTTCTCTATCTTGATCAGCTGTTTGATTGTTTTCTCATCTTCTTCAGCTGTTGATCAAGAGTGATGTTTAAAGAGCATTTCCAACAGCAGTGATTGAGAGGATGCAGCCAGGAACCGGTATGGAGCTTGATGAGAACAGAAGGATTTGATTCCTTCAGGAGCTTGTTGTTGAGAGCAGAAGCTGCTCTGAGATGATCGCAGGATCTGCTTCTGTCAGGAGCTTGTTGTTGAGAGCAGAAGCTGCTCTGAGATGATCACAGGATCTGCTGCTGTCAGGAGCTTGTTGTTGAGAGCAGAAGCTGCTCTGAGATGATCACAGGATCTGCTGCTGTCAGGAGCTTGTTGTTGAGAGCAGAAGCTGCTCTGAGATGATCAGAGGATCTGCAGCTGTCCATCTTTGTGAGAGCGAGTCTGATCTGCAGTGGTCGAAGCTTCTCTATTTATTGTCACTCATCTCCATATGAATGTGTGAGGCTGGAGCTGCAAGCACTTTCTCACAGTCCACAGCCAATCAGAGAGCTGGATGAGACAATGAGGAGGATAAGGACGCCACATGCCCAATCCTTTTCTGGCAGGGACTCAAAGCTGAAAGAGCCTTTAGGGTGAATGTGGGAAATTGCTGACCTGTGCAGCTGATCACCATATCAATGTCAGTCAAGCTGCACACACAGCCCAAAGAGTTAACTTTACCATGTAATATTAATACGGTTATAAGGAAATCAATGTGATTTTTTAAAAAGTTTCAAACACCATTTATTAGCATTATTCAAACTCTTGCGTAACTCGAATTCAAAATTGGGCAACAGATTAATAATTAAGAATTTTAATGCATGTTTTCACTATGCACAATACGTATTTGTATATTTTATAAAACTTGATTGTTAAAAGTTAAATGCAAATTAAATTGAATATAATGAAAAAGAAATAGTAAGACATAGATATAGACATAAAATCTCACTTTGTTTATTACGCTCACAGAATTTACATTTATGAAGTGTTCTGGATGAAAGTACACATTTTTCTGATTTGCGCTGGAATTTAGTCGTTGCATGTCATTGTCTCTGACTCCTGGACTCCAGATGTGAGAGTTTGAGCTGCTGAGTGTGAGTAGATCTGATGAGAGGTTCCCACACGGACTCTCTGTGTTCAACATCAATGGAGCACAAAAGCTCCCGGTCCTGAATGAAGCATTAGTGACGGCTGGAGTCTCATTCAACCTGACGTCACTCTCCATCTGGAGGGAAACACTCTCGGACATGTTCAGACGTGTTCCAGGACTCAAGTTAGATAAAAAAAATCTAGAATTGTATTGTATTTGCTCATGTAAAAAATCTTGCTTTACGAAGGAGAAAGCTTTGAGAAATTCTCCTGAACTAAAAAATTACACCTAAATAATCTGAAGTATGACAGATGCATTTTAACTTAAAAGCACCCATATTCATATTATAAATATTAATATTAATATTTTCATTGTTGTTTTTAAATTATGAGTATATTAAAAATGTATATCTCTATTGAAATATAGTGAGAATGACCCTCTAAAGCCCATTAAACTAAAATGACAGGAATAATTTTTATATTGTCTAAAACAGACTATAAACGTTTAGCTCTTTAAAAATGAAATGTAATGGTTTTCAAATGTATATTAAAATAAAATGAAAATATGTTCTCGTGGAGTTTCAGTTAGAGACCGTGATGACGGATGATTTAAACTCTTTTGAACACATTTAATCAGGTTGTTACAAATTTTGTTATACAGAAATATGTTAAGATTTAAATTATTTACAACAATTAACTAAATTATAGAATGTACAAGTTGGATATTGATTGCTGATTTAAAAACTATTGTTCTATATGTAGCTGAAAGTGCTTGAAAAAAAAAACAGTGGAAGTGCAGGAATTCTGCTGACGCTTCTTCTGACATCATCGATGACATCACTCAAACATCAGGTGGAAATCTCCATAAGTGTGTCAATCCCCCGGTGTGTTTGTCAAATATTCTGCTTGTGTCTGGGTTTAGGATGCTAATGGCACCAGAGCTGTGACTCTGCTCTCCAGAGTTTCCCACAAACACTACAATAGAAGTGTGCCTATTCACATGCTGATCAGCCTTAATGCAGGACACATTCACCACTAGCTCCCACGCCTCTCCTGCACTGGATATATAGAAAATCTTCAACCACTGCATTTGTGCATTCTAAGATCAGTTAAGTATATTTCTAAGACGGGTCCTGTTATACACTTTTAGCATTAGTGTATAAAGCTAAATCACAGCCGAGTTAAACTGAAATCTATTGATGTTGACCTCTGACCTTCTCCTCTTTAGTTGAGATCTTTTGTCTCTGAGGGTTTTGGGGTGAGCTCTGCTTCTCACGCTCGGTTCATTGACTCAAATCAATTACTCGACAATAGACGTGTGTCTCTAACCAAGCCCAGAGCAGACAGATGTCTCCAGAGGGTTGCAGTTATAAACTCATAAAACTTCCTGTCACTTCTAACAGTGACCATATGAATCAAACTAAATCACTCATACAATTTAAGGTACTACAGGAGTGGTAGTTGTGGTCTGGTGAATAAGGCGATCGACTTGTGATCAGAAGGTCGCCGGTTCGATACCCAGATCCACCAAGTTGAAAATGGTGTGAAAAATGAAACACTTGTTCTCCATCTTCAACAACTACAGCTGTGGTGCTCTTAAGCAAGGCACCAATTTCCCCGGGTGCCGCAGCCATGGCTGCCCACTGCTCCTGGTGTGTGTTTGTTCGCTGCTGTGTGTATACACTGGGATAGGTTACATGCAGAGCACAAATTCCATGTACAGGTCACTCCATATCTGGCCACCTGGTCACTTTCACTTCATAGGACCTGTTTAAGTAAGGAACGACTTGTGGAATTTTACCCTGCATTAGATGCTTCTTGAAATAGACGTTCTCCACTAATATGACACATGTGGTGTTGTGCTTCTATAGAGATGTGCTGGTGGCTGTTTTTTAAAACCATTACTGATGCTCATGGGAAAAGTCTCCTCTCCCCCTCAGATGCTGCTTGGTTGGAAGATGTCATGAATTTCTTGAATAATTTAAAACCAAACACAGAACTTTACATTTTACTTTCATGCATTTGACAGACACTCACACAATATCAGCTGATCATCAGCCATAGCAGGAAGGAAATCAAAGTTTTTTTTTATTATAAGAAATCTCTAAAACACTCATTTGAAACACTAAAATACTTTGAGGATGATCTTTTAAAGAAAGAGTAATTAATTCAAGGCATAATCCTAAATCATATGCTTCTACGCTCTCCAATGTAGCCCTCGCAAATGCTTTTTTTATCCAGGAGGTGGCAGTAAATCAATGCCTGTACTTTTTTTCTTTCCTATTAGTTGATTTCTGAAGAAACTTCAAAATTACCGTTTGATTGGTTTCTGATGCAAATGAATGCAAAAATCAAAAATGAAAAAAATGAAAGTTCATTGACTCTTTTCTGAAATGTGCAATTGAACTGAGGTGTAATTCAGTCAGTTAATTAATTTTAGTTGACTCTGTGGCTGTTGTTGACTGGATTATTAAAGTTGTAAAAAAAAAAAAAAGTTTAGTCAATTGTGTCCAGCTGTGTCTGAGTGATGTGTTGAGTCAATTTTATGCTTAACACTTGTTTAGCACTTTGGCACTTTTGCAAGCATCATCTTGCTGCATTCATTTCTCTGGCCTGAGAATTGTTGAAGTACAAGACACTGCTCATCCTGTTAATGCTATAGATTTCTCTGCAGGTTCTTCACTATGAACCTTTTTATCAGCACTGATGGCTTCCAGGAAACTCAATGTGACTTTCAGGAATCTGGACTCTTTCTCCAGCGGAGCTGATCTTTTTCATGTTTTCATGTTTTTCATGACAATCCTTCAGTCTTGACCATTTTCAATCAAGAGAGAAGCTTGGAGACCATGTCCTTCAGGGTGGAAGTGATGGAGTTGAGGATTGCTGAGATCTGCTGATCTGAAATCCGTGGCTGTCCCATCTTCAGTGGCTGCAAAGCTTTTTTGTAATTAAATGTTCTTTAGGGTTCACATAGTATGAACGTCCACCTCTTCTATTGGAAAAACTTGCTTCAGACTGTGGTTTAAAGGTACAAACTGCTTTAAAGAGGACCACTTAAAAATCTATAATCATATTTAAAAAAACAATTGTAAGTAATGCAAGTATGGTATAAGAAATATTACTTTCCCTTAAGAGCTTCATCGTTTTGTTTCAATCAGATCAGTTCTTGCAAGCCTCATGATTGCTGTGACTCTCAGAAACACACTTAAGCTTGATTCCAGATGAAGCAGATGTGAGAGTTTGAGCTGCTGAGTGTGAGTAGATCTGATGAGAGGTTCCCACACGGACTCTCTGTGTTCAACATCAATGGAGCACAAAAGCTCCCGGTCCTGAATGGAGCGTTAGTGACGGCTGGAGTCTCATTCAACCTGACGTCACTCTCCATCTGGAGGGAAACACTCTCGGACATGTTCAGACTTGTTCCAGGACTCAAGTTAGTATAAGCATTTAGTGTTTTGTCATTAAAAGAGTGAAAAAGCAATAGTGAAAAGTGTATTTTGAACGAAAACTTGATGTGAAAAAGTTGATGGGGAAAATAAACAATTTAAGAGGAAAGCTTTGCGTGTACCTCAATCCCCAAAAAACAATCCTGAAGTATGCTGAAAGGCATTGTAATCCTTCCATCCATCCATCTTCTTGTTGGCCCAACCACCGGGCAACATCCATTAACACTCATTACCACACATTCACACACTTACACTACGGACAATTTTGTTTTCTCAAATCACTTGTACTTCATGTTTTTGGACTTGTGGGGAAAACCAGAGCACCCAGGGTAAACCCACGCGATCATGGGGAGAACATGCAAACTCCATAAAGAAGTGCCAACTGACCCAGCTTAGGCTCGAACCAATGACCTTCTTACTGTGAAATGACCATACTACCCACCGCGCCACCACGACACCCCATTGTAATACAAATGTAATATTTTTTCACTGTCATTTTTTATTTGGGAGGAAATTCATAAAAATATGTGGACCAAGTGGCAGCTCCAGTCTAGAGCAACGGTCCCCAACCCCCAGGTCGTGGACCGGTACTGGTTTGTGGGTCATTTGGTGCCGGGCCGCACAGAAAGAATAAATATCTTACATTACTTCCATTTTATTTATTTCAGAATCTGAACAATGTTTTATTTAGAAAAATTACCTGATTCTCTTAGCTACATCCGTCTATGTCACTCTTGACACAGGTCAAGGCGCTCTTCTCAGTCACGTGTTAGGTTAATGCTGAAGTGAAGCCAAGGAGCTAGCAAAAGGAGTAAAAAACAAACCTTTCAAAGGGTTCTTTGCGAAGCGGAAAAGGCCCTGCGTGGAGACAGAGGAAGAGCCTACAACTAAAAGCTGCATTTAACAGAAAATGTCAAGAGTCCTACTTAAAATATGGATCTATCTTGACAGAAGATTGCCACGCACCAAACCCACTCTGCAACCGGCTCTCGAACGAGGCAATGAAGCCCTCAAAAGTGCTTCGCAGGTAGAATGGATTCACAGTTTACATCCAGGTTGTATTGTATTATTTTGTTTCATTTATCCACCACACCTCAAAGGCCAGTTCTTGAAAATATTGTCTGACATTAAACCGTTTCCTAGCACAAAAAAGGTTGGGGACTACTAATCTAGAGGGAAAACAGCCTCAAATTGGTAATCAAACAATTTTTAGTAATCACTATCATTCTCAAGCTTTAAGAAGTCTAACATAAAGATCAAACTGAGATATTTATTCTCTCTTTGTTAGATGAACAATGTCAAGGAAATTTCCCTTAAACACATGTAAAACAAATCAGAAAGAACAAACCAGAGAGAAGGCAGAATTATCTTTTGTTCATGAGGGCAGAATCAGCACTTACACAAAGCTAGCTCTGAGCAAACAGTTGTTGCCGTGTTTCCCTCTCTTGCATTGTTCTCGCTCTGGAGACGAGATAAGCAATACATTTATGTAAGCATGATGCAATTACATGTTTTCTTGTTACTTGAATCTATACCAGATGTTCTGTTTGATCACCCAATCCAGCCAGTAGAGGTTGTTTACATTACGTAAGTGATAACAATTGCTGTTAGATGACACAGAATGGCACAGAACTTACACAGAAACACTATCCACCTTTATCAAATAGAATACATGTATAAATTGAGATGCATGAGGTTTATAACATAATGAAAAATTAAATTAATATAATTCTCCTAGCAAATAATAGGTTAGTCTATATTTTAAAAATCATATCTAAAAAAGTATATTTGTTTGGACAAAACTCATCCCAGCCATGTTCTCACAAGTAAATAATCCTACTTTTAGACCCCTCATTGCTTCCTTCCTAGAAGTCGGTGAAAAATAGCCCTGTGGGAACTGACACACTCCTATTAGGAAGCTAATTTAATCTGATGAATAGAGAAGTGTGGGAAGCCGTGTGTCGCTGCAGCTCCCGCCCGGAGCACCAGCTGTGAGGAGAGAAATACCAAGCTGAGGATAGATACAGCCGGAGCTCATAGAGCATCTGCTTCACCAGAACGATCTTGTTACATTAACCTGAGAGTGAATTAAGATTTTCTGCTATGTTTTTTTCAGCAACAGAAATAGATAGTTTATCTGTATGTGTATCAAATGAGTAAAAATGTGAGGATTTAAATGCTTTGTTGCCTTTACATTTCTAAATGAACTGAATTATGATCAAAGTTGTCTTACTGTAGCTCAAATTAATGGTGAAAATAACACTTTCTATTGTTATTATTGTCTTAAGCATTTTGGTGAAACTTTTTGAAATCCATTATTTGCTAGGTTTATTGGTCATGATGAGTATGTTATGAACAGTATAGAAAAAAATATTTTTCGTATTAATAAGCTCTTTTGTGTCAAATTCTTTTTGTTCTAGGCTTTTATTTCATTTTTCTCAAACTTCTAGAACGATGTTTAGGAATTTAATTATTGGCACGTGTGTCCATCTGTGAGCATTTGTTCTTAGTGTGACACTGAGCTGAAGATTACTCAGGGTCAGGACTTTCTCAGATTCACTGTCCACCTACTCCCCTGAGACACAGCTGAGGAGGATTGGGCATGTGGCGTCCTTATCCTCCTCATTGTCTCATCCAGCTCTCTGATTGGCTGCGGACTGTGAGAAAGTGCTTGCAGCTCCAGCCTCACACATTCATATGGAGATGAGTGACAATAAGTAGAGGAGCTTCGACCACTGCAGATCAGACTCGCTCTCACAAAGATGGACAGCTGCAGATCCTCCGAGCATCTCAGAGCAGCTTCTGCTCTCAACAACAAGCTCCTGACAGCAGCAGATCATCTCAGACAGCTTCTGCTCTCAACAACAAGCTTCTGACAGCAGCAGTTCCTCCGATCATCTCAGAGCAGCTTCTGCTCTCAACAACAAGCTCCTGACAGAAGCAGATCCTCCGATCATCTCAGAGCAGCTTCTTCTCTCAACAACAAGCTCCTGACAGCAACAGATCCTCCGATCATCTAAGAGCAGCTTCTGCTCTCAACAACAAGCTCCTAACAGGAGCAGATCCTCCGATCATCTCAGAGCAGCTTCTGCTCTCAACAACAAGCTCCTGACAGCAGCAGATCCTCTGATCATCTCAGAGCAGCTTCTACTCTCAACAACAAGCCCCTGACAGCAGCATATCCTCCAATCATCTCAGAGCAGCTTCTGCTCTCAACAACAAGCTCCTGACAGCAGCAGATCATCCGATTATCTCTTTTTATCAATAGCTGAGAAAGATAATGCTTGATCTGATCAAGATAAAGATCCTGAAGATGTAGACAGAAACCAGATAATTGCTATCACTTCTGCCTGGAGAGGAAATGAAGAGAAGAAGTCAGATGAGACTCCAGGAGCTGCACATTCTCTCTCTCTCTCTGAGGGAAAGCTCTCATCAGTTCCAGTCTGGAAGAGAGATCTGCTCTGAGAAGGACTTCAGTGAATCATTCTTCAATGAAGAGACTTTTTTTTAAGAGTTCCTGATGGGAACAATCACTGCTGTCTATGTTAGACAACAAAGACTTTTACTGCATCTTTTAAAGATGTGACTTTTATTATGTCCTTTTTCAGGACAGATGAAGAGTTTCTCTTCTTCTTTGATCTCTTTCTGAGATTTGTTTTTAGTTTAAATTGTGATTTGATTTGTGAAGTCTGAAATGCAGTAAGCTGCATTATTTATATCCCCTGGGTATTAATATCACCGTCGAGGTGAAGTTCTACGTGACTGTAAAGTCAAAAAAGTTTATTTTTGTTTCATAGTGAAACTCTATTTCAGTTTTTTTTTCACAACTGAAAAAGATTCGATCATTTCTGATTATGCTTGTAACAGATGCTGTTCGATTTTGCTTTTGTCCTCTGTGATGATTTTTCATTTTTATCATTCTAAAGGAATGTGAATTTCTTCTCTCAAGGTTTGTTTGAACCTTAGTAAAGCATAGATTTATCTATGTATGCAGACTTTATATATTGATGTATATCAAACAGTATTTACATTATTGTAAATCTGACTGTGATAAGCTCTTACACGTGTTTTATTTGTATGAAAACATTTTTCCATGTGGAAAGAAAATACATTTCTCAAATAGAATTAAATATGTGGTTTCAGTCTCTTCATGCTTCAAAGTAATTCAAAATCTGTATTTGACAATATATAAAATACACATAAATGAGTGTTAATATAGCTGTCTGCATGATTTTTTAAAACAATTGCTTGTTAGTGCATGGTAACCAAGTCTTTTCTAATAACTTTTATTAGCCCTTATTCAGGGAATTATTAGTGAATGAGTTGTTTCTTTTTTATTTTCATAATTAGCAATTCTTTGAAATCATTTGTTTAAAAACATGTTTACAATTTTTCATCGTAAGACTGTGTGTTTTGTGTTTGACATTGAGGCTACATATTAATTTGACTCCACATTAGCACCTGAGCTCATTGTCATTTGGTAAATGTTCATTTTATAAAGGTCTTCTTCTTCTTCTTCTTTCGGCTGTTCCCAGTTTAGGAGTCGCCACAGCAAATCATCTGTTTCCACCCAACTCTGGCCTCAGTATCCTCTACTCTTGCATGTCCTCCTTCAGCACACCCATATAACTTGTCTTTGGCCTTCCTCTTGCCCTCTTGCCTGGCAACTCCATCTCCAACATCCTTCTACCAATATAACTACTATCCCTTCTCTGCAAAGGTCCTTTTAAAAATACCAAAATCTTTCAACATGCCTTCTCTGTAGAAACACACTCTGAATTTTGGCTAATGATATGAGCTTCAGGCTTCTTCTCGGTTGGTTTTGTTCATTTAATCATTGATTTTTACACTCACATTTAATGAGTAGTAACAGCAAAATATGATTTACTAAACACATTTTTTAAATGCCTTTACAAAGTGCACCGGGCTACACTCAAAATACAGTATATTCATAGTATATTGTCAGAGCCAGGGCTCAAACACGGGTCTTGTGGATGGTCGGCGAATGCTTAACCACTAGCCCACAGGTGTGAGTGGATCCAAAATGAGGCAACAACAAAAAGTCTCTTTAGTTAAGTGGAGAATTTATTTGGTCTCCAAAAACACAGCTCCATAACAAAAATGTAAACCAGGTACTACTAAAAATCACTCCAAGGGAGAAAAAAACAAAATGCCAGAATTTACAAACAGAATACACAAACTTTAGGCTTCTCACATTAATCACCAAGCAAAGAACAGAACAAAAAGAGTTACTTAAATACACAGTGCCAACTGAGGGACAGGTGATTCCAATTAAACTAATTAAATGACAGACAGAAAGAAAACACAACAGTTTGGCGACATCAGGTGGCAACACTTGAAACGACAGATTTGTGACAGGACCCCCCCCTCTAGGAACGGCTCCTGACGTTCCCTCCAGGACGATCAGGCTTTTCAGTATGAAAGTCTCTAATCAGATTACGGTCAAGAATGTCCTTGGAAGGAACCCAAGACCGCTCCTCGGGACCATATCCCTCCCAGTCCACCAGATACTGAAGGGAGCGACGAACTCTACGGGAATCCAGTATCCGACGGACTGTATAGGCTGGCTGACCTCCAATAAGGCGAGGTGGTGGGGGGGGGGGGGTTATCTGTCGACACAAAGGGAGAAGAAAAAACAGGCTTTAATAAAGACACATGGAAGGTTGGGTTAATCTTAAGAGATCTAGGTAAGTATAACCAGTAAGACACTGGATTAACTTTCCTTGCAATCCTGAAGGGGCCGATGAACTGCTGGGACAGCTTGCGGGACTCCACCCGTAAGGGGAGGTTCTTGGTGGATAACCAGACTCTTTGACCCGGACGCAGGTTAGGAGCAGCTCTTCTCTTACGATTAGCGTGGCGTTGATATAGTTGAGAAGTCTTGAGTAACTTAATTTTTGCTTGCCTCCATGTTCGCAGACAGCGTTTAACAAACTGCTTAGCAGAAGGAACTGCTACCTCAACCTCTTGCTCAGGGAACAATGGAGGTGAATACCCAAACTGACACTCAAAAGGTGATAATCCTGTGGCAGAGGAACGGAGGTTGTTGTGAGCATACTCGGCCCAGATGATAAAAGATGCCTAAGTGGATGGGTTGTTGGCAATCATGCATCTCAATGTGGTTTCCAAATCCTGATTTAATCTTTCTGTCTGTCCATTAGACTCAGGATGGAATCCCGAAGATAGGCTAGCTGAAGCCCCGATTAGCTTGCAGAATGCTTTCCAAAAACGAGAAGAGAACTGAGGACCCCGATCTGATACAATGTCCCGGGGAATTCCAAATACTCTGAACACATGGTTGATGATTAGTTCGGCGGTCTCCTTTGCTGAGGGAAGCTTGGGAAGGGGTATAAACCTGCCAGCCTTGGAAAATCTATCCACCACCACCATGACTACTGTATTTCCTTGGGAAGGCGGAAGACCAGATATAAAGTCAATGGCTATATGGGACCAGGGTCTGTGAGGGGTGGACAAGGGTAATAACCAGCCCTGTGGGGACTGATGGGGACTTTTAGCTTGGTTACAGGTAGGACACGTCAGAACAAATTGTCTAACATCCTTATTAATCGAAGGCCACCAGAATCGTCGCTGAATAAACTCAATGGTCCAGACCACTCCAGGATGACAGGAGAAGCGATCTGAATGACCCCATTGGAGGACTCGAGAACGCACAGCCATAGGAACGAAGAGGCGATTCGCCGGACCCCCGCCTGGATCAGGTTCATGAACCAGAGCAGACCTGGCCCCGTCCTCCAATCTCCACCTAATTGGAGCAACGATCCTGGAGCTAGGCAAGATAGTTTCTTCAGGGATGGCTGGCTGAGTCTCCACATGAGCCCGGGATAGGGCGTCAGGTTTGAGGTTCTTGGATCCAGGTCTATAAGTTAAGGTGAACTGGAATCGGCTGAAAAACAAAGACCACCTAGCCTAGCGGGGATTAAGGCGCTTGGCCTGCTGGATATACTCAAGGTTCTTATGATCTGTCAGCACTTGGAAGGGGTGCTGAGTTCCCTCCAACCAGTGGCGCCACTCCTCGAGAGCGAGCTTCACTGCTAACAATTCTCGATCCCCTACGTGGTAGTTCCTCTCCGTGGGCGTAAGGCGATGAGAAAAGAAGGCACATGGTCGTACCTTGCCATCCTCCCCCCTCTGGGAGAACACTGCCCCTACTCCGACATCCGAGGCATCCACCTCCACTATAAATGGCTTTTCGGGGTCAGGGAGAGTGAGAATCGGTGCTGAGGTGAAGCTCCGCTTAAGATCTTTGAACGCGGAGTCTGCCAATGCATTCCATTGAAGCCTACTGTTATTACTCTTAGTGAAGGCAGATAGGTGAGCAACAACTGTACTAAACTTGGAGATGAACCTTCGGTAAAAGTTGGCAAAGCCTAAGAATCGTTGAACCTCTTTTACGGAAGATGGTTTGGGCCAGTCAGCAACTGCTTGGACCTTCTTGGGATCCATTTCAAGGTGACCTGGAGTGAGTATGTACCCAAGAAATTGAACTTGGGACACGTGGAACTCACATTTCTCAGGTTTCACAAACAGATGATTCTCCAGTAAGCGGCTTAACACTCTCTTGACATGAGTAACATGTTCTGATTCTTAATATTAAGATGTCGTCCAAGTAGACAAACACAAACTGGTTCAGCATGTCCCTGAGAGTGTCATTGATCAGAGCCTGGAAGACTGCAGGGGCATTGGAAAGGCCAAAGGGCATCACTAGATATTCATAGTGGCCTGTAGGAGTGTTAAATGCAGTCTTCCACTCATCCCCTTGCCTAATACGCACCAGATGATAAGCATTTTGAAGGTCTAACTTGGTGAAGATTGTGGCCTCTTGTAGAAGTTTGAATGCGGTAGCCACAAGGGGCAAAGGGTAGCGATTACGTATGGTGATCTTATTTAGGCCCCTATAATCAATACACGGCCTTAGTCCTCCATCCTTCTTCCCCACAAAAAAGAAGCCCACTCCAGCTGGAGAGGTGGACCTACAAATTATCCCAGCTGCGAGTGACTGCTCTATGTAAGTGTCCATGGCTACTCTCTCCGGTGCAGACAGAGAGAAAATTCGGCCCCTTGGAGGGGAGGCACCTGGGATTAGCTCTATTGCACAATCAAATGACCGATGAGGGGGTAATGACGCAGCCCTTGCCTTACTAAAAACCGCCTTGAGACTATGATACTAGGAGGGGACTTGAGAGAGGTCAATAGGTTCTTGGGACTCGGAAGGGAACTCTTGAGAACTTGGGACAAGACAAGAGGAATGACAAACAGGGCTCCAACCCAGTATGACCCCAGATGACCAGTCAACATGTGGATTGTGCAAAAGAAGCCACGGGTGTCCAAGAATAACTGGAACTTCAGGGGAGTGAATGAGATAAAAACTTAACCTCTCTTGGTGGTGGTGAATGGAGATGGTTAAGGGTTGGGTACAATGGGTTACTCTCCCAGGCCCTAACGGCCTACCATCAAGAGCAGTAACTGTCTGGGGAATCTTGAGAAGTTCAGTAGGAATCTGAAGGTGATTAGCAAGATCTGAGTGCATAAAATTACCCGCTGCCCCAGAATCCACCAGGGCCTTGAGATGATGTCGCTCCTTACCCCAGGAAAAAAAATTAGGGAAATGAAGAGTCCGGAACTAGGGGGTGAGGAGATACTGGCACTTCTCGTCACAACTCTCCTCTTGCTGAACGAGACTGGATGTTTCCCGATGGTAGTTCAGGACAAGAGTTTCAAAAATGCCCCGAGCCACCACAGTATAAACAGCACCTCTCTCTCCAACGGCGCTCTCACTCCTCAAAGGGGAGCCTAGTTCTTCCCAACTGCATGGGTTCTGACTGGTCTTGGAGCTGAGAAGATCTAACCCCCGTAGGACAGACACTCTGGTTACTTAGTTGGGAAAGACTTCTCTCCCAAAGTCGATTATCTAGTCTGATAACCAGATCAATTACGGCCTCGAGATCCTGGCACGGCTCTCTCGTGGACAGCTCATCCTGAAGTGAGTGAGAGAGACCATTTATGAAACACACGATGAGAGACTCACTGTTCCAGTCACTTCCAGCTGCAATGGTACGGAACTGAATAGCATACTCCGCTGCCGATCAACCTCCTTGCTTGAGGTTCAGCAACCTCTTTGAGGCCATCTTATGGGATGATCAAAAACCCTCTTAAACTCCTCTTGAAACGTTGAGTAGCTAGAACAGCACGGGCTCTTCGCTTCCCAAACCGCTGATGCCCAAGAGAGGGCCTTACCAGAAAGGAGGGTCATTACATATGCTATCTTGAAAGTTGTAGCTCGAAGAGGTAGTTAGTCAGACAATTGGCGGATGGATACGAGGATATCTTGCAAGAGTTCAGAATGTAGCAATTCTCCTGCTGAGAGAGTGCAGCTTCATGCCATTGAACCGCCAATTCATGCTGAGCTAGGGATCCTTCTCTGGATCCATTGTGGCTTGGTGATTCTGTCAGAGCCGGGGCTCAAACTCGGGTCTTGTGGATGGTAGGCGAGTGCTTAACCACTAGCCCACAGGTGTGAGTGGATCCAAAATGAGGCAACCAACAAAAAGTCTCTCTAATTAAGTGGAGGATTTATTTGGTCTCCAAAAACACAGCTCCATAACAAAAATGTAAACCAGGTACTACTAAAAATCACTCCAAGGGAGAAAAAACAAAATGTTAGAATTTACAAACAGAATACTCTTCTCACATTAATCACCAAGCAAAGAAAAGAACAAAAAGAGCTACTTAAATACACAGTGCTAACTGAGAGACAGGTGATTCCAATTAAACTAATTAATGACAGACAGAAAGAAAACACAACAGTTTGGCGACATCAGGTGGCAACACTTGAAATGACAGATTTGTGACAGTATATATATTTTTTTATTTAATATAAATTTTTCTAACTGCCAAAACAACTTTAAAGATGTAACAGTGGTTATTATATGGATAAACAACAAAGGTTTATACCTACAACATATAAAAAATTAAAATGGTAATACCTTTAATTGCAACAATGTAATCTAAAAACAAAAAAAATGTTTGTTCATTTAACAGTTTACAAAAATCCAAAGTTAATAATTCTTCCAATTAATATTTTGGTAAAACGTTCAGGACAGGTTGTGTGGACATCATTCGATGGATTAGATTTTTATTTGCAGCACATAAAGTCGTTTGATCGCTTCTCTGTCGTTTTTTTATCGCCTCTCTGTCGTCGTGCGTCAGGTGTGCGTGCAGTGACGCAACATCTCCTGCAAACAACGCCAGAAGCCGCAAGCGTAAAACTGGCGCGAAAAAAAGGAAAAAACGGTCATTTTCACAACGTCTTCGTTGTTCAGTGTTGTGTCTTCCGAAACAACACACTGTGTTGAAACCGCGCTTCACTCGGCCTTTGTTGGTGGTGTGCTAACAAAATTCTTCTTAATTTGGACAAAAACATGAAATTCAGTGAAGCATGGTAAGATTATTTTTGGATTCTTTTTGGTGTTGTTCCGTCATCAAGCATATATGTATAACACATATCCTCAAAATGAATGAGAGCGTTTACGTATAAACCCACGGTGTTCCGGACACTCGACTTTAATGTCAATTCTAGAAATAATTGGTATCTAAGCTTAAAAGTATATGCCGGGTTTCTTTCGTTTGTTCCCTTTCGTTCACGACCATGAACGAATCTCCGAGTAAGTTTACCGAGAGCGCCCGCCTCGAGGTGGCTGCTAGAGTGTGGAATATTTTTTCACAATAGGGTCAGGGGTGGGAAATCCGCAAAAGGCCGATTTAAAAAAAAACTGCAATCAAACATAAACGTTATATATTATTAGTTGAAGATTATTTGTTGACCTATCAATTATAGTTTAATTAACCACTATTAAAGAAGGTTTTACCATTTTGTCAGGAGTACCGTGAGTGGATTTTCCTAAAAGGCACCGTGTGTCTTTGTTTTTGTTTTTTATTATTATTTTCTTCCATATTTTTGGTGCAAAACACATCAATCAAGCATTTTTACGTTAACAAGACCCTCCCCCGGCGATGTGACGCACAACCAGGCTTGTCTTTGCACCTTAGGGCGCTATAAAATAAACTCCTCCAAGCGTCCGGAAAACCGTGAGTCTATACGTTACCTGAACTTATGTCCCCACGTTAACAGTCATCTCACTCGGGTCCGTTTCCTTCCCACACCGCTAGCCAATCAGAAGCGAGCCGGGTGCGAGGTGAGAGATGTGTGCTCTTTTATTGGGTTCAATAGCACACGAGCATCCTTCTTGTTCCCGCTGTGGGAAAACACAGTCACGGGCCACTCAAGCGTGCCTGACACCTGCTCAGGGACCCGTGTGTGCTGACAGGACTAACAAGTCGGTGCGAGGCTGTAAAACTGTTCGGACACGCTTCAGACAGAGAGGCTTTGATCCCTTAGGAAGTGTTATTATTACCCCAATGAAATGCAGCTTTCCCAGCCTCGAGTCCTGGTTTATAGTATTGATCTGCTCTTGTGAAGCTATCTAAAGAAACGGAAAGTTTGGCTCCGTCTATGGCTTGAACACTTATATCAAAAGAGTCAGAAAATCAAGTAATTCAGGTTAAATGCACAATGTACACTTCAAAATGTTAAATACATATATACAATGCTTTGTGTATTGTTTTATTTCTTATTAACCTATATTTTGTCAAATAAATCATGTAAATTGATATTATACAAGGGGAAAGCATTGGAAAGATAAAAGATAAAAAAACTAAAAGTGTTGGGAATTAAAATTTTGTATAAAAAAATGAACCAATATTTATATACAATTACGAAACATTTGAAACACTAGTCCAGGGGTGTCCGGGACAGGCACACACACACACACACACGCACGCACGCACACATGCACTCACACTTGTTTAAGCCAACATTAAACACTCATTCATTCATAGATGAATCCCCTTCTGGGATTGTCTGAAAATATATGAATACTATAAAATATGTAGTGCTGTCGTCCTCCAGGAATTATTTTTTTGAATAAATTTGTCAAAAAGTGTAAGATATTAAAGTGTTTTAATAACAACACACTATGCATCAAGTTACGTTCTAATAAAATGAATAATATAATTTTTGTTGAATAAATAAGATAAATAAGTGTTTAGACATCTACTACATCTGCTAAAATAAAATCAAAATCACCGGAATTACTTGATTTGGATTTCTCAATCAAAATGAAAAAAAAAAAAAGCTATTCTAAAAAAGCACATTGGTTTACTTTAATCAATTCTTTATTGAGTAGTTACTGATTGTGATATTGAACAACTAGTTGACCTATTGATTAACTGAAACCAGATAAAGCTCTTGTGAGTCCTGTGGGATTTGTACTGCGAGTGTTGGATTGGATTTGAGAAGGACGCCTCTCCCAGCGGCCCGAGAGTGTGGGAAAGCTAATCCTGACTGGGACTCATGGCTTTGTAATGCTAATGAGCTGCTATAAATGGAGCAGCTCCAGCTCCTTCCCAACACAAGCCTCTGGCTCTCCTCAGAGAAACAGCTCTCCCTGTCCTCCAGAACCAATGGCTCCCACTGCTGTGACCAACTACTCCAAGCTCTCCAACAAGGAGAAGCATAAAGTAAGTGTTTGCTTTCCTTCGCATCCAGCCATTTAACCTAAAATAATCAACATTAAATTCAGAGGGAACGTCAGAGGGATCAATGGCTAACCAGACCTCTCTCTCTCTTTTCTGAACAGTTGAGAAAGCCAGCCGTGGAGAAAATGCGCAGAGATCGCATCAACCACTGCATCGAGCAGCTCAAGTCCATGCTAGAGAAGGAATTCCAGCAGCAGGATCCCAACGCCAAGCTAGAGAAAGCTGACATTCTGGAGATGACGGTGGTCTTCCTCAAGCAGCAGCTTCAGTCCAAGCCTTCATCGTCACACAGAGCCCAGTTTGACGGCTACTCGCAGTGCTGGAGGGAGACCATGAGCTTTCTCTCCACTAACTCCAAGCTGGAGGGTGTTCGTGTGCATCTGAGCCACTGCCAGGAGGCCCAGAGATCCTCCTCTCCAGAGCTCCAGATCTCATCTGCAGCTTCCCATCACCAGCTCAAGCAGGAGCCCAGCACTCTCAGGCCTCTCTGGAGACCCTGGTAGAGACTTCTGGACTTTCACTGCAGAACTAGATGGTGGTTTGCCATCTCCCTCGTGTAGGAGATATTCCTCTTTATTGTTGTTTTCTTTTGAAGAAACTCTTTTCATGCCTGTTCTTCACTTTGTGAAGTTTGTGGGAGAAATTGAGGTTTCACAATGTGAAGGCTTGTCTTCCGCAGAGGTTTATATTGCAAATATGATCAGAGGTTTATGACAACACCTCTGTAGTTTTCCTTTTGGATGGACAGTAAATTACATTAATCATCTTCTTAATGAAGAGTTGATGTTTAACTCCTGTGGAGTTGTTAACCAATCATTGTTATGTTATATACAAGCTTTATAAAATGATTTGTGAATGTCCTCTTTATGCAAAATGTGAGTTTATAATATATGCTGGTATGTTAATGAAGTTTGCTTGTGTCAAAACTAATAAATATTATTTGAATATAAAATGTGTTTTAGTTGTTTCATCAACAAGTGATTTTTGTAACAATCATTTCGTTTGATTATCAGATGTTTAGCTAATGGGAAACCATTCACACATTACCTTTGAAATTCCTTTGAAAATAATGTATTAGGGGAAAGTCTGGAAGCAGATTAATTTCTCATTAAAGTCAATTAGTTTTTTTAAGATGGAAAACGTCCAGGTGATTAAATCTTATTTAAACTTCTTTTCTTAGAAATAAGTAAAAACATTATGTATTTTAGTAATTTTGCATATGATGATCAATAATGGAAAATTAAGTTTGTGTTTTTTGGGAACTTTTAGAGTAGATAATTTAGAGTTTTTAGGAAACCTTGATTTTGAAAAGTTCCAAGAAAAATTTAAACATCATTAGTGATCGTTAATGTAACAAAAATCTGTTATTTGAGTATTTCTGGACAGAAAAAGTTTCTTCAATCTGCAGCCCATATGTTAGTACTAAAACTACTATTTACTTATTTTTATTGTGTATTTTAAGTATTTATTGCATTGTACAAGTTTTTTATTACAGAGGCATAGCAAAACAGCTTTCAGTTGAATGGATTTGATTCAAATCCGGTTTTTACCAATGCTTATTTTTTTTGTGTAGATTCAGTCATCTCTTATTTTCACCAGTTCTTTTCATCTTCAATTTCTAAATCTCGGTCTTTAAATGGTTCAGGCTGCAGTGTTGCCTGAGTAATGTGATGCGCTGGCATCTGTTGAGCTGGACTTGGATGTAGAGTTTGTTGAGGGTGGATTGTGTGAGAACGAGTTCGGAGGAGGCTCAGTGTTGCTGCTGTTGTTTGTGTGTGTCGTGCTTTGAAAGGCTTGATAATGGCCTCTCTGTGAGTCCGTGTTTCTGTGTGTGACAGCTGCTGTGGCGTAGTTCTTGATGTGTGGGGCCGGCCGCTCTCAGGATTTCCCACACTCGTGTCTTTGGCTCCTGTTTCAGCGCTCAGGTTGAGGAAGTGTGCCATGCTAATTCTAAATCATCCATTAGCTTTGCTTCTGTGAATCTTGACCCTTCCCTTCATCGCTTCTCAATAGAGTCACATCTGAGCCCCCTGGGAAACTCTATTCACTTGTTGCTGGAATCTACTGGTTGCAAGTTTCAAGTGATGGATTGTTGGGCTTTGTTGGGTTCGTGCTGAAAAGTGAGAATTACAAAATAAGGGTTTTCTTACAAATAAGTGAAACTGACAAATAAGCATGATTTGACTATTTTGTCTGTATTTATGAAAAATTGATGAAAGGCAAAATTAACTTTCGATGACTGTAGATGAACCTTGAACTGTCCACCTTCCTATTTCTAACTATTCCATTGTCATTTTTAGCTTTTTTTAAACAATGCTGGAAGGTTAAAATTAAAAACAAGACACAAATCACAAAATTGGGAATTTATAAGGAATTAAAAAAAACTAACAAGCAAAATTTTCAGCAGTATTATTTAGAAAAGGCTAATCTGGAAAATTCATTCATTCATCTTCATGTCGGCTTTCTTCCCTTTCAGGGTCGCCACAGCAGAATGAACCGCCAACTCGCTGGCATATGTTTTACGCAGCGGATGCCCTTCCAGCCGCAACCCATCGCTGGGAAACATTCACACAAACTCAATTACACTTTAACACTATGGACAATCGTTCTTACTCAATTCACTTATACCGCATGTCTTTGGACTTGTGGGGAAACCAGAGCACACGGAGAAAACCCACACAATCACGGGGAGAACATGCAAACTCCACACAGAAATGCCAACCGACCCAGCTGAGGCTCGAACCAGCGACCTTCTTGCTGTGAGACGAACGTGCAACCCACTGCGCCACCATGATGCCTCTAATCTGGAAAATAATCTTGTAATACTTTTTGAGTATATCTGATATAATTTTTTCAATAAGTGTATCATAAACAACAAACATTTTATTTTGTATTAAATCAAAAGAATAAAGTTAATAAAAAAAAAGTTAATTCCAATAACAGTTTATGGTGATTTGACCTGAGAATTGCTGCATACTTTTTTCATCAAAAGTCAATTTTTTTATTGGCTTTACAAAATATGTTTAGGCATCAAAATATTTGAATCGTCAGCCACTAAAAGGTCTTTAATTCATCATGGATTTCTACACGATCTCAAATTGTTCACTTATTATTTTGATGTAGTAAAAAGTACTAACCATAGTCTAACCAAGTCGTAAACGTTTATAGGATTTCATTGAAACGGATTCCCTTCCCACTTCTCACTTGATTATTGAAATGGGCGACACACTTCTAACACGCCATTCGTTAAAGGTGAGATGCATTTTATGGCATTGAGGTTCAAATCCAGCAGACGACAGGACAGCCATGTGCCTGCACTTAGTTCCAGCAGCGGGAAGCCTTTGGTCTCTGGGGTGTGAGGAGACAACACACACGTACAGACGCAAACAGAGGCTGTGAGATCCCCTTTCAGCACCCCTTCCCTCCTCCTGCCGCTGCTGATGTTATCTATAGTGCTGTAAAAAGCCCTGGGATTGGCTGGAGAGTGTGGGAAAGCATCGGATGCTGCTCACCCAGGCACACAAACAAAGCTCTGTGTGTGTGATCATTCCAAACGCCAGCACGAGCTTTATGGAGCTGATAAAATCACGAGAGGAAAGCTTCACCTGTGGACAAGATTTGAATGATACAGCTAAGGGACTCAAGAAATAGGGCTGTCGGCTGTTTATATAGTTTCTTTTTTTAATTAATTATTGATCACAGATTTCCCAACTCACTTAAAACATTATAGTTACTTATTAAATATTATAGTTTATAGAAGTTTTTACTTTTGGAGAGCCAACCAGGTTTTTCTCTCTTCATGATACACCTTTCTCAATCATGTATCAATCAAATGATTTTATGTATTTTTATAACATTTAGGAGTCTTGTTCAAAATATTTTAATTGTTGTTCTATATCTTGGTGAGAGACAAGTAGGACACAGGATACAAGTAGGGTACAACCTGGACAGCAGTGTTTGACATCACAAACTGCTTTTTTTAGGGAAATAAAGGGAAGTTCAGGGCTTCTGCAGGGTCTTAAATAGTCTAAACTTTTGAGAAAAGTTTTGAGAAAACAAATAATAAAAGGCATAAAAGTGATTGTTGATGTTGCCAGAGATTGATAAAATGCTCAATACTGTTACATAAAAATTGACTGTTAGGGTTGCCAGAGTTTGAGAAAATGGTCATCAATTATCCATTTTGTAAAAAGCATGGTTAGGGTTGCCCTTTGTGAAAGAAGACAAAACCTTCACAAATCCATCAAAACATAAAAGTGAGGGTTTTAAGCGATCTATTTGAAGCATACAGTTCATGATGCAATAATGTTTAGTGTGTGTTTTTGATATTGTGATAAAGATCTTAAACTTAATTCTTAATGGTCTTAAAACGTCTTAAAGTTTGACCCTTTGAAACCCTGAACTTGTAAAATGAACCCAGGAAGGCCCCATCCTTGGTTTCAATCCTAGCTGAGATGTTGTAAGTGGTTTGTGAGGACCTATTGGAAACAGATGACCTCATAACTGAATGTAGTTCTTTGGTTGGTAAGTCAAACATCAAATCTATTTTTTCCCCTTGTTTTGATCATTTTACTTGGACAATTGTGGCATTTCAGTGTAGGTTGAAACTCTATTAATGACAGGACAATTATCTTAGAGAGCTAAAGATTATTTTAGAATTTTAAACTTCAACCTTACCTTTACCAGTGTAGTTTACTAAAATGTGCATGTACTGCTCGCACAGTAAAGAAGACTGCTTCGCAAGAATTGTAATGCTTATTTGCTTTTATTAAATGCAAGAGTTGACACACAGTGTCCATGAAATATTTCAATGCATCACAAGAACAAACATTGTTTTTTGTGCATTCACAAAGAATGTCCATAAGGACGTCAAAAAAAGCTCAGATTCTGAGCAAAAGCACTGTTTACAAGTCAAACAGTATTATAGGCTCAAAACCTAAAGACAAGGCAAGTGTCACTCATAATAGCAACATTTTGTCTTACTAAGACAATTTAAACTTCAATATGAGGCATGCAATGAATAAAGAGTTGGAAACATGAAGTTTCCTACACGAGGGAGATGGTAAACCACCATCTAGTTCTGCAGTGAAAGTCCAGAAGTCTCTACCAGGGTCTCCAGAGAGACCTGAGAGTGCTGGGCTCCTGCTTGAGCTGGTGATGGGAAGCTGCAGATGAGAGCTGGAGCTCTGGAGAGGAGGATCTCTGGGCCTCCTGGCAGTGGCTCAGATGCACACGAACACCCTCCAGCTTGGAGTTAGTGGAGAGAAAGCTCATGGTCTCCCTCCAGCACTGCGAGTAGCCGTCAAACTGGGCTCTGTGTGACGATGAAGGCTTGGACTGAAGCTGCTGCTTGAGGAAGACCACCGTCATCTCCAGAATGTCAGCTTTCTCTAGCTTGGTGTTGGGATCCTGCTGCTGGAATTCCTTCTCCAGCATGGACTTGAGCTGCTCGATGCAGTGGTTGATGCGATCTCTGCGCATTTTCTCCACGGCTGGCTTTCTCAACTGTTCAGAAAAGAGAGAGAGAGGTCTGGTTAGCCATTGATCCCTCTGATTGTAATTTAATGTTGATTATTTTAGGTTAAATGGCTGGATGCAAAGGAAAGCAAACACTTACTTTATGCTTCTCTTTGTTGGAGAGCTTGGAGTAGTCGGTCACAGCAGTGGGAGCCATTGGTTCTGGAGGACAGGGAGAGCTGTTTCTCTGAGGAGAGCCAGAGGCTTGTGTTGGGAAGGAGCTGGAGCTGCTCCATTTATAGCAGCTCATTAGCATTACAAAGCCATGAGTCCCAGTCAGGATTAGCTTTCCCACACTCTCGGGCCGCTGGGAGAGGCGTCCTGCACAATGGAAGAGGCATCAATTATTTCATGGTTAACTGGCCTCAGGCTGCCAGCGAGGGATTGCTCACAGACAGGTTGCTGTGGTTTTATTACCTGGGAACATCACACGCGCTGATAAGGTTTCTGCAGATGGTGACTGTAGACATCCGATCATTTCCCCAGGGCTGAACGAGGCGTATAGATAAGACTACGCACACCTTATCGGACAGAGACAGACACTGGACAACAGCTGGCTGGAAAAAAAAGTCATTACATTTTTTACATATGTAATAAAAGTATGTAACTGTAGATATTTCATAGTTGTACTTGATTATTCGTTAGTTTGATTAAATTACGGATGCTTACATTTTTTTATGTACACCGTAAAATCTTGAGTGTTACTTTAACCCTGTTCGGAGTCTATTTGGTCCTACTCTAAATAGAGTTAAAGTAACAAGTATCAGTGGTTTAGATGATAACCTCATTATTATTTTAACACAGTTTGAGTTTTTTTTTCTTTATTCAGAGTGAATTTGGTCTTAATAATAATAGAAATGCGTTCAATTTATTTAGTGCTTTTCCAGAGCTCAAAGACGCCTTACAATGGTCTTACTCTGGATAGAGCTCATTTTACTTTAAGTTGTTACTGTGTACAACATCATAACTAAGAAATAACAATTATTTAATTGTTAAGGTGTATGCAGCATTTTAAAATTCTATGTTATTCATATTCAGTACGCTGTGTTTTCCTGAAATATGTCGGTTTTCTCCAGATGCAGCAATAATTAATGCTGAAATCTAATCTGGAATCCGTTTTCCTTATGTTTTTTCCCTTCAGTCTGTTTCTTGCACACTCTTAACAGGAATGCATTGACTGAATGTCTATTAAGCTCAATTATCCCCTGCTCTCCAGGATGGCACACTTCTGTTCTTTCCCTCCCACCCTCTGGGGATTGTGAGTAATAAATGGACAGGGAGTGTGGGAAAGCCAGGGTGGATCCTGCTCACACGTCCTCCAGTCAATAGAGAAGCTGCCCCCCTCGCTCATACACACAGCCTTTGAACCTCTGCCTGGGATCAGAGGGGCGCGTGTGTCCCACATCACATCACCTGCCGCTGTAACATCAGACACTTAGGTGCAGTCTGGGATTGTTTTATAACTAGCCTATACAGATTTTTAGAACAGATCTACAGAAGAACAGACTCATCCATTAATCCATTTTTAATTACTTTAAACTGCATATTTACACTTTGGCATTTTATTCTTTTTTTTTTTCAAATCTTGAGCTGCAAATGAAAGAAACTCTTCTAGCCAATATAATAGAAAAAATAAAATAAAATAAAATAAAAAAATATATATATATATATATATTCACACACACACACAAAAATAATTCATCATTATGAAATTTTTGTCTTCGTACTACTGCATATTTTAAACATACCATTAAGTAAATATTCAAATATTTCTGAATTATAAAATAAAGAATGGAAATTGAATAGAGCAATGAAATCACAATAATCACTTCATGTTCATTCAATTCATGTTATTCATGTTCATTTAATATGAAATGTAAATAAATGGCATTTAACTTTAACTAGTGCAAAAGCATAAAAAGGGGAAAAAACTAATTATTACTGCATTCTATTTAGCTTGTTACACTGTAATATGGAATATTACACTTTAATGTAGAAATATAGAAATGATTACAAGCAAAAAAATCACAAAACAGTTTTTTCCTAATCAAACTTTTTTGGCGTTTAATGTTTCATTTACACGTTATCCTCGGAGAGACGTGTGATGTTTTGGTTGAACTGGATCTTGTGACGTTTGTAAGAAAGGCTTTTTGTTCTCTTCATAGTGGCTGAAGGATGATGGTGGATGTGATGATGCGGCAGATGTGTTTTGGAGGGAAAGCTGAGAGAGCAGCGGTGAGTGTGTGTGTCCAGCTGCAGTGCTGGTTCCCACAGCCTTCAGCTCGCTCATCCACAGGCTCTTTATTCTCCTCCCTATGACTCTATAATAATAGACCATCTGCTGCTCTGACACACACCTCACAGGTACACCGCTCTCCCACACACAGAGCTGTTCAGACCTGATAGAGTTAGCGATCTCGTAGAAAAACACTTACTATTTAAGGGATCTATTACAAATCACGTCATACTACTGATACTTACTTTGACTCTCCAGAAGTTTCAAACTAATCATAAAGTTCTCCTTTTTAGCTATTCATGAGGATTATAGTGGCAACTAAATATCATTTTTATATTATTCAGTTAAAAATTGCGATAACTTTATACACTAAATGAATTATAATATCAACAGTGCTTCATCTTCAAAAGTTTTTTTAAATAGAAAATGTTTACCTTATTTGTCATTGTATTACATTTAAATTATCTGAGAACTTGTTATTTTGTGTTTGTTGCTAAAAAGAGGGGGTTTCCGGTTCTCCCTCTTTGTACGTCTTTTGTTTTTGTGTTTTAATGACCACAAACACCCTGTCAGTCCAGTCTTTAGTGCTTTCAGAGTCAGACTTTTCCGGCTCTGAAGCTCCTTTCATGTGAGCGCCAGAACTCATGATGATGCAGGAATGCCATTGAGCCCCTCTCTCTTTCCCTCATCCAGACCCCGAATTCCACAGGTCAGGGGCTTCCCAGCACTCTCTGTCCTCTCCTAAACACTTCACACTGAGCATCTGCTCCTGTGTGTGAGCTGGACGAGGGGGCGCCTCTTTCAGACCTCGGGGCTGGGGGGTATTGTGGCTTCAGCCGGCAGTTTTTGGCGGGAGAAGGGAATTGGTGTGGGAAAGGAATTCGGGGTGAGCCAGAGCACAAAGAACAGGAGGTGCACTTGTTCATGCATCACTCGCTTCAGTGAGGGATGATATTTGGCTTTTCTCAGCATACACAATCTGATTATATAACCATTAATGAAAAGCTGGTATTTTGTTTTTCTTACTTTTTTCCCACTTTTTAATTGGGAAAGAGAGGAACTTTAAATCTGAATATGGTAAAGTGACAATAATAATAGTGATTCTCTAATATTTACTTTTTTAAACATATATGACCCTTTTTAATGTAAAAACCAATAATCAACAAATACTTCTGTAGTGTATTCATTATAATAATAAAATTTTAGTCATAAAAACTTTACACAGAGAAGAACCAAGTAGACTCATTATCGGAGTAAACTCAACTCTCTAGAAGTCTAAAATGTATTTACATTCAAAAGCTCTGCCAAATGATTTCACGTAAATCCCCTATAATGCCAATTCCAAAATAACAGAAATACCAATATACCACATAAACACACTGACAAAAAAACAGCTGTCCATATACAGGACCTTGTTCACCTGATAGTATTCTCTATAGCTACATTACAATCTAATTGAAGTGAGCCGAGGCAGAAATGAACTGAGTGTGAACCTGTAGCATCCTCAGAGAAGCCTCCTGATGAATGCCTGCAGTTCCTCCAGCTGCGGCTCAGAGCTTTAATCCTGGAGACCGCAGAGCACAAACTTTCCCACAGCAGCTCCTCAATGAGCGACAGAAGTGTGCCGATCTCTGAATGAGGCCCCTGGTGGCCCCAAAGCAGACACAGGGCAATTATTAACTGAGAGAGCTTGTTCACACTCAATATGGTTTCACTAAAGAACACTGTTAAAAAATATATATGTAAAAGGTTGTTTAGTGTATCTATTAAAAAAGAAAAGAAAATAAGTTTATTCACAAGTAACATTTTGTTTATCTTCAGTGTTACATTCAAAACAAGTGTTTGAATTTAGCGATGCAATATAAATGAAGGACTCTGTTCTGATGAGTTTTTAAGTTAATTAAATTATTTAAAATGTGAAAAATAGTCTCTGTTCTGGTGTATATCTGTTATATAAAATCCCATAAATAAAAACTTTTGGTAACGTTTTACTAGAGAATTCAATATTTTAAGTAAAAGCATTAAATCTCAAAAGAACTATACTGCTCTACAAAGGAAAAAGGCAGTAACTGAATTATTTATGATCATTTTCGCGACATTTATGGCATCTTTTGTTATGCAACAATATATCCTATATCAAATGTGTATTGATAATCATTTAACTTTACAATTACTTAAAAGGGATAAGAGGATAAATTCAGTCATATATGCAGTTCTACACTCTTGGGCAGTATATCTATTCCTAACTTGTATTCTCTGAAAAAAAATTACTTGACTCAATGTACCTTGGTTAAGTATAAAATTCCCGATTTTTTTTTTTGCCGAATCAATTTCATCTTCCCAAAATGTTCTCAATGAGCATTTCTAATTGATTCAACACATCCCTCTGACACAGCTCGACACAATTGACTGAAATTTGAAAAAATCACACCGAAACATTATATATTACACTAGTAGGGGATACTTATAAATAAATAACTTATAAACCCTAATAGATCTGTACAGAATTTTTACATGAATATGTTAATACACATGCTTTCTTGTTCTAAGTTTGAGATAAAATTTACATCTGTTAGACTATATTTCCGTGTTAAATGAAAGCTAGTCACGCGTTTGTTTGCTTTTGTGTAATGCATGACTTTGTTCTTCTGAAGAGGATTTTGAGCGGGAAGCTTTGAAAGCCTTGCTAATCTTCATTCACTTCAGCGACTGACAACTTTCCCGCCTAAACGGTCCTCGTACACCTGTCAGACTCGTGCACTTAAAAGCAATTTCACGCTTCTATTTACAGCGCGCCTACAAACTCACTTCTCCAGCTCTATTGTGTTCCAGCTAAAGAGGATCAGGCTAATTTAAACTTCCCCATTGAACCCAGAGCCGCGCTCTGATTGGCTCAAAAGTGTGGGAAACTGAAAAACGTGTTGTAGGGCTGTATAAAACGTCAAATAATCGGAGAAACATGCTAGAGAGAAAGGCGAAGAGGAATGGCAGCTGCCTGCAAGTGCACGAACACCGGAAAGGACAAAATTAAAGTAAGTATTTAACGATCACATTGTATGTACTAGAATGACGTCACTATAGTTGTCTAACAAAACTCTTTTATAGATGAGGAAACCACTGGTGGAGAAAATACGCAGAGATCGAATCAACAAATGCATCGACCAGCTTAAAGTTCTTCTGAAAACCGAGGTTAAACCCAGACAGAAGTTTTCTAAACTGGAAAAGGCAGATGTTTTGGAAATGGCTGTTGTTTACCTGAAAAACTGCACGTGGCCGCAAGCGTCATCGCCGAGAGCAGACGCGCATGCGCAGAGCTACGCCGACGGCTTCGCCTGTTTAAAGCCGACGGTGCGATTTCTCTCCATTCACGAGAAAGTCGCACTCGAGCATTTTCACAACAAACACTCTCTGAAGTCTACTGACAGCTGTCAGAGGGTGCCAGAAAACACCGAGGACTTGCTCTGGAGACCCTGGTGATGTGAAAGGACTATTTAAAGATGTTACATGTGCTCTATTCAAACCAATGTGTTGTTTTTATAAAACGCAGATGTAGGCAGCAGCTGTCGCGACGCATAGAATGTACAAGTCTACCCCATGTCTGAATCTGAGAGCACGTGTAGTATTTAAGGCTTTACTTCACTCGGGTGGAGAGGAACTTTTTTTACATATTGTAAAAACGAGGCTTATGGAACCTCAGTACATTTCTGCTGAAATCATCCTTTAAGGGGATGTGTAACCTTCAGGGGTGTTAAATCTGTCATGTTGACGGAATTGTTAATGTATCTCATGTTGAGTTAAATAGAATAATAAAACGTGTCATGTATTGCTTTTCATGGCGTTTCTTTAGTTTTCCAATTATCGGTTCTTAAGTAATTTTTCACGTTTTGTTGACCCATAGAGGTTCACTTTTGTGTTTCACAAATAAATATGAAAACTACAACTTAAATCTAACCACAAACGCTTGTATAGCTGAGTGTGTGCAGCTATTGCGACGGTGTCTTTTTTTGGGGACTAACATATTTTTAAATTAGTCCAGATACATTGTGGTGATTTTAAATGAAGAAATTGTAGAAGATTAAATTACGTTGTTGTATAAAATAAGGGATTGAATGTACTAGAGAAGTGGCTTTTTCATCAGGGGTATGTCTATCTGTACAGATTACAGTTGTTACGTCACTTAAAGCTAGTTATGTTTACTTTTGGGTGTTTTTGTAAAATAATCTTTCGTTTCAATAACTTTGCCAACAGAGGGCAGCAGTTTACCATTTATATTTCAGCACGCATAAATCCTCAGCAGTTCTTACAATGAAACTTGTTATAGCTTCAATAATTGAATAACACGTGATAAAATACAATCTAAAAGCATTTTTGACATTATACAAATAGAATACATGTCCCCATGTTTGAGTTGGCAAATGTACATAGCACATTATATTTATCAATATAATTTCTTCATTAAAAAAAAATATTCTAGACGGGTTCAGAAAACTGTCAGAAAGGCTTGAAATTAAGTGTTACAGCATTTATTTGAATTTAATTTAAAAACAGGTTCTTCTTAAAGAGGATCTGAGAAAGAAGCACCCTGGTGTTCCCGGGTTGTTTTATGGTTTCATTATGTGTTAAGAAGTGTGGCGTTTCTTTGATCAACTTTACTCAGTTGATCTTAAACTGCTCATCTGAAGTCTGCCACTCTAGCTTTCGTCTGAAGTCACAAAAAGGAGAAGCTACCAAATGTGTGGGAAGAAAAAAGCAGAGGAGACGTTGGAAGAGAAACGGACGAGCTGTGAGGAGACTTTTTTGGTTTTCAGTTAGTACTTTTGTTAGAACAAGAAGAGGAGTACAGTCAGAGTTACAGTGTGACCTGAGTCTGAATGCTAGATCAAAGTTGCTAGATCAAAATGCATAAGAACAAAATAGAAGCCCTGAAAGCTGTTGAATGCGGCTTAAGCTCAAGTTTGAAATCTTTCACTTTTTACACCATTTGTGGGTGTTTTACATCAGAACAATGACTAGGAAAATGTTTTATATGAAAACCTAAACTTCATTTGCCTACTCATATACAGCATAATATATTCCTGATGTAGTACTATTCAAATAATGCTCCAATAAGCAGTGATGTGCTTTAGAGTTTATTTTATGAAAAACAAAAAATTTGAGTAAACACCAAACTGACTGCTAGTGGAAAGGAGAGCAATATATGTGGACTATAAGGAAACCTTGATTAGAGATCAGAGCATGGAAATGTTATTGAACACATGCACCCATGCACATGCTGTTAAACTTTTGTAAGATCTCTGTTAAACTTCTCATCTAAAGTGTCTCTGTCAGTGCACTGGGGACTAGGTGAACCCTCTCTGCCTTCACTAGCATCATTTTGCTCAGTGACCTGGTTTACTTATAATGTTTCTATTCTGACCATGGCTCGAACCTGTTTAGCTTTCATGTGAAACTGATCTTTCCAGTGCAATATATAGCTGCCTTTAAAACTCAATAGAGCTCTTGTGAGAATACATTGAGTGTACATTGTAAAATAAATTAAACTAATTAAAGTTCATTTAATTAAAGTCATTTAAATTATAAATTTTGGGGACAATTTGCAGAATTTCTGTGGAACTTTTTGCTTTAACAATGTTTAGTCAAGTGTTTTTTTAGAGTGCCAATCATGTAAGAGATGTATTAACACATAGTGAAATTTCATATTGAAAAACAACCAGCTAGAATGAGAGAATGATTCTTGTAGAATGTCTCCAAATAGTGTTTTTCAATACAAAGGTTAAAAACTCATTGCTGAACACTCCTGTTTTTTGACTCACAAACTTCATGAATTTGTGTTTACTCTGAGAATAATTATTTTAAAACAGGAAGTAGAAATAATCAAAAATAGGAAGTGTTCAGATGCAAAAGCACCAGTATTGTGTAGAAGAGCATCATGAGGGTCATAGGTCATCTGCTGTCACGTGCTGTGAATATATATATATATATATATATATATATATATATATATATATATATATATATATATATATATATATATATATATATATATATATATATATATATATATATATATATATATATATATGAGTATGATGAGAATGATTTGCATCCGAAATTGATGAATAGATGGATGGATGGATGGATGGGTGTATTGACGGGGTGGATGGATGCAGTCTTTTTAACACCTTGATAGCCAGCGGTGTTTTGTAAATAGTATAATTAAATATGTATAATTAAATATATTGAAGGGGAGAGAGAATGGTTTGAATTGGTGTGATACAGTAATTTATTCAGTCAATGATTTGTTTGATTGGCGCAGTTGTTGACTGAATAATTTTTTTTATTTAAGTTTAAATTCTCAGGTGACTGCATTTTCATTTCATTCAGTCAAATGTTGTGTTGATCTATATCAAAGGAATGTGTTGATTCAATTATGGGAATCAAAGTTCGTTGAGTCAAGTGCATTTTTGAGATTGTATATGTACGCATTAGTTTCGAGGTGCAGATTTCACCCAGGCTTGTGGTATTAATAATAAAACCCTGCTGATTTTCTTAAAGGGGGCGGTGTTTCCAAACTCTTGCACTTGCTCCTGAGGGAGGGTGGGGGAGCGGGCGTTGCGGATGTGTTTTTTCAGGAGTGTGAAACTCGATCCGGAGGCTCTGGTGGTGTCCGGTCTGAAATAGCCACAGCCGCAGCCTCACGATTGCCTCCAGCGAGTACCGCAGCAGAGGCCTGTCAGTGCTTGACACCGGACATTGCTTGATTCATTCAATCGTTCCTGCGCTTTTGACAGAGATGAGACGCGGATCTCCAGATGTCCCGGTGCTTCCGGCGTGAATGGGCCCCCGGACACCACTCTCCGAGCATGACGCCTCCGGGACGGATATGTAGATAGCGATGCTTCAGTTCATGGCGGTGGTTTTGGGCCATCATTTATGAATATAAATGTACTATTTTTACGAAAGCATGAACTCGCTGTTTGGAGACGGGTTTCAGGGTGATGCGCAACCGGACACGGTTCCCAGAGCGCTGCGTTACGACCTCGGATCAAACATCCATGTCCTCAAGACCCTCAACCTGCGCTTTCGGTGCTTTCTGGCGAAAGTTCATGAGCTGGAGAGGAGAAACAAACTTCTGGAAAGCCAGCTGAGCCAAGCCGCTGAAGAGCCTCGGTACCCCAGCTTCTCTTTTACGCGTGACGCGGCTGTTCAGACCGATTCTCTTGAGCCCAAACTCCCTGGCACCATCTGGAGTTTTACGCACATTTTACGTCATGGGGAGCGCGTGAGGACTGTGCAGGGACCTGGGGTTAGCTGGACCCACCCGGATGGGGTTGGGGTGCAGATTGACACCATAACCCCAGAACTGAGAGCCCTTTATAACGTGCTGGCCAAAGTCAGAAGAGAGAGAGATGAGTTCAAGAGAAAGTGAGTTCGATGCCATTAATACTGGTACCTTATCCAAAATTTACTGTGTTACTCAAAATTAAGAGATTATGCTTTAATCAGGTTCAACTTTATAGTATTCAGAACTAAAAAATATCTACAGTGGCATAATGGGTAGCTCTGCAGACGCTCAATAAGATTCCTTTAAAGGAGTTTAGATCTTCAAGTTGTCTCTGAAACCTCAACTGGAGAAATTGTGGCTGATGAATGAGTGAGTTGACTCTGTTGTGTACTGCTTTAATTTTCCCACTGCGAGCTAGAAATAGGCAACAGCAATGACCCTAAAATTAATGAATGGGTTTGAAGGTCAGCCAATGACCAATCATATTTGTGCAGTGTGCTTTCATCCATAAATGAGTTTAAAGTCAAAGACTGCTGTGCTAATGGACCCTAACGGTCTGTTTTTAGGGAGTGATTCATTGCAGCAGAATATTTTGGCAGAGAGACAACATAAAGTTTTAACGAAGCTGGGAAAAAGCACAGAAGCCCAATGCTAAAGTTTTTGTTGGAATCAAAAATAGGAAGTGATCAGGTGGAAAAACACCATCAGTGTGTAATAGAGCATCATGAGGGTCACAAAGGTTATCTCAGATCTTCATCATCTTTTGTGTATGTAGGTGTCCGTGTTTGTGGCTTTTAACAGTTGATTTGAAACTAAATTAAAGAGTATTACAATTATATACATTTGGTTGTGTTAGATAGATGGATGGATGGATGGATGGATGGACAGGGTGAAGTATAGATAGATAGATAGATAGATAGATAGATAGATAGATAGATAGAAAGAGAGGTAGGGAGGGAGGGAGGGAGGGATGGATCAATGGACTTAGATAGATGTTTCAAGCTTTGATAATCAGCAGTTTTATGTGAAAAGTACAACATTAAATATGTGGCAGGGGAGAGAGAGAATGGTTTTGTACTGGTGTAATGCGGTCATATTTACTGATTTTATTGATCTCTATAGAAATATAGCAGCAATGTTTTGCACCGACTGTAACCAGTTTAAAGCAGCAGCCACACAGAGAAATATTACAATGTTACTATGTGGATGCCATGAATCCATGGGCTCTTTTCTCACATGTAAGGTTTCTGTCTATGAAATTGACTGTGATTTAACGCAATAAACAGATGTTTGGCATCTCATTTAAAATCCAAACATTTATATAGAACTAATCTTTGTTTTTTTTATTACTAATTTAGTTAAATTTAGATAAATCTTAATTTTGCATTTAGTAAATTAACAATTGTCATAGGGTAGAGCTGTTTTGTGTAATGCAATTTTATTATATGCTTACATATAAGAGATTTACAAGTTTACAAACTTCATTTTTTAAAAGTTTTCCAGAACCATAGTAACTCATTCAGTGTACTGTTAGTTGACTAATACTTTAGTTGTCTGTACTTCAAACACGGTCAGTCTGTGAATGAGATTTCATCAGAGCATCGAGTTCTTTATAAATGCATGACCTGTGAATGAATTCAGACGCGGAGGTCTCAGAGGAGGCTTGTGAATATGAGCCAGTGTGCTGTGGTTCCGATCAAGCTGCCTCTTTTGGCCAGGAATTTGCTGACTCATGAGTAAATCCTGCTGGCGTTGCCCTCAGAAAATCCACAACAATGACTCGACTGAGCCCAAGCAGGGATATTAGAAAAGGATATTAAAAATGCCAATCTTGCCTTTTAACAGTTTTTCTGTTAATATTCCATGTGACATTATAAGAAATGTTCACAGTTTTTCTCCATTAAGAAAACAAGATGTTAGTGTCTTTCCCTTGATCAAAATTCATGAGCTGAGATCAGGCAATCTGCTGAGTTTGTGAATAATATTGATTTTTGTAGACACTTCAAAGATAACGCTTTTTACTGCTTCCCTCATAAACCAGCGTTTTTATACCAGTGCAGCAAGGAAGATATCAGAGAGCTGGACGCAAAGTTAACAGTCAGGATAACTGAAATCTATAGTTACAAGATTGAACCTAAGATGGATTTACAGCTGTTTTCTATTCATCTGCTTTATTTGAAACAGAGGAGAATGAATCAACTCTTACTCTCCTGCATTGATCCACAGCACCACAAGCTAAATTTGCTCTTCTCAATTATTCACGAAGGATAGAGAAGGAGTCTGACTCTCATTTGCTTCATTTCCTTAGGTTTAATCCTTGTAATGATGGATTTAGCTGCATTTGTGATCTTTGACATCGGGATTGGGATCACTGAGTTCAACAGTGAAAACCTGTACTGCTGCAATCAGCTTAATGGTTTTCTGCTCAAATATTTTCGACTTGCAAATACTAAATGTTCTCACCACAGAGTAAAGTGTTCATACATTACTATAGTTTACTCTGTCAAAAAAAAACTATCAAATGACTTAAGTTTTAGGTGGTAAGTTCACTCAATTTTATGTGATTTTAATGTGAAATTATGTGAAATTAAGCAGAAGCCTTTCTAAGGTTTACATTAACATTCATGCATTTAGCAGATGCTTCTACCCAAAGCAACGGACAGAAAGAAGACACCATACATTTTTTTAACAATAGAGGTTGTCTTGGATGAAAAAAGAACTGAAAGAAGGAAGGGAATAATAAGAAGGAAAAAGATGAATTTTGTAGATTTTTATTTTTATTTAGATTGCTAATGGAAGGGAGAGATTTTTTTGGTTGATTTTGGAAAATGTTAGTGTTGCTGCCTTGCTCTCTGGATCAGAGAGCTTTTTCCACCAGCCTGGGACAGTGAGAGAGAAAGTTCTGGGGAGAAATTGTCTGAGATCAATAGAGGCTTTAGGATTGTACAAGTGAGAATGAGATGAAGTGTAATATTAACCCTGAAGATTATGACTTTGGAGGGTTTTTTTTCGCTGTAAAGAATGAACATATATACATATGTTTTATGTGATATAAGTAAGGTATTAAGCAACTAATGAAGGAGTCCCAAATTGCGGTTCTGTCCTTGGAGAGGAGAGGCTCTTGGCATTTGTCAGGCACATCTGACAATTGTCTGGCAATGGCATACGGTATGCGGGCTAAGCTTGGCCCGAGTCTGGCAGAGTATGTGTCGTTTTTTTTATAGTGGCAATAAGTGTACATCATATATAGTGCTTGGCCCAGACATCACATATTGGTATGTGTCCAAGCCAATGATACAGAATATGACCCATATCTAAAATACATTTAAATCATTTACAAATAATTGTTTTAAATACATCAAACTATTTCTGTTAAACAACATGTAAAAGACACAATAATCATGCACAACTCAGACAAAGTAGAATTTTGAACAGATTGTAGAACATATCGTGCCTAAGCTTTGCCCAAGTATGAGTTGTCTGAGACAAGTTTTTTTGCTATGTGTGTGAAATGATTAATATGTCTATTCAAACCAGATAAAAGAATTTACTGTCAGTTATTTACATTGTACACAGCATAAGAAGAGTCTTAACTGCACAAAAATAAGATTCTTGATTGACGCTGAGTTTTGAACCAATTTGAACATATTCTTCATCTGCACATGATATCATTTAGTTTTTTTTATTTTACATTCAAAATGTTATCGAGACTATGTGAACAGCAATACACCACAATTGAAAGGTTTGTAATCACATACATTCATTTTATTCAGGTTTTGTCTGTTGAAATGATAAAAGATTTTGATGAAAAAGTCTTCTTCAAACTTTGATAGCCTGATTAAAATGAAAATATTCTGGTACATTTTTCGCCCTAGTGCTTTTTTTCCCCTCTCTGATGAGGAGTGGTGTGATGAATAACATCGCTGCAAGCGTGCACAATAACAAAGGATTATAATGAACAATTAAGTGTTCTTTCAGGAGACACACCAACAGATTCACATGCGCTGCGGTTTGAGAACACACCCTGTGTAGGGTGAGGTTGTTGAGGTGCAGTGTGTGCCTGCGTTCAGATAGAAAACCCCAAAAGCTGTCTTTAGATGGCTGTACCTTTGTAAAGCACTGGATTTTCTAGGGCTTAGATCATTTATTAGAGAATGTTGTTTAGACTGCATAGTCACTCTTCTTCTCTGAATGTGGCTTTCATAGTTGCTCTTTAGCTTTGTGTATTTCCAGTTCATTGCGTGAATATTCTGTGACTTCACTTACACTTCAGAGGAAACTGGATTTTTGGCCACTTTTTGTTTCAACCTGTATAATCTCGAACTGATGAAAAAAAAAAAAAAACATTATGCCTGTTACAGCACACATAATAATTACAGACTCTGGTTTTGTTTCTTTTGTTAATCCCAAATATTGAATGATGGCATGCAGCATGAACAATACTAAATCTCAGGTTGTTCTCATAACCTAGAAACTGATAATGTCACCCTAGAAACCATTTATGATTAATTCCACCATACTGCTCTTTTCACTTTAACAATAAATATCTAAGATTAGCTGTTTTTTATCACTTTCACTGTTTTTCCATCAATTGTCTTTCAAAGGTGTGGTGTAATAAGCAGTTTTTTTCACAAAAGTACACAATTTAGACAATTTACAAACATTTATTTTTTTATTGTACAGATTCAACTTAAGACTTATATAAAAAATGCATCAATCGTTAACATTTTTAGCATATTTGTTATTCATTTGTCAGTTGTTCATTGTTGTACTTGTTGTTCATTTAAAGAATAATTGGTAAAATGACATTGCTCAACTTGACATAATTGTAATTAAGTTGAAAACAGTAACTTTGGCTATGTTTGCGCATCTTGATATCCAAGCTTTGCTGATTTGTCATGCTATTTTTCATAATGAACAATTATTAAAGTGTCCACAACCTCAACTGAGCACTTGTTGTCGATGTAGAATTGATCACATCGAAAACCAGGTGTTTCAGTATTCTTTGTATGTGGAGAAAATGTTTAAATCTGAGTGAAATATTTCCTGGTGGCATGCTATAAACTCACATGGTGAAGATGTCACAGACTGTCACAGTGAAGGAGGCAGGGATAGAGTAGTAACGATAAATCACATGCTTGTGTGAGATTTATCAGTGATGTATGATTGTGTTCCGTTATAGTGAGCGCAGAAGGAGGTGTTCTCTCTCTGCATCTCTGCACTCTACAAACAGACTTTATTTTCTGCACACACAGCAGGTTTTAAGCCTAGATTGATCACAGCTAAACACACATTTGAATAAACGAGGGTGATTTCAATGAATCAGTGTTGTCACACTAGAACAGGTTGAATTCTGCCTTAAATAAAGAATGGTCTGTTCTCAAGTTAAAGTTAGTTTTGTTTGTCATTAAACCTTTAAATTAGGGGTTTTAGTTGAGAGTTGAGAAACCTCACTTTAATCTGATGCATGTTATTTTATAGCCAATAAAACACAGTTATTAAAATGCAAATATCTGGCCATAAAGGAGTCCCTCAGGTATAGAAGCTACCGGATACATACGCTTCATTATGTTTGCATTACTCGAGAGGAAAAAATCATCTCCTGAAGCTTTTATCAAGTTTAACCCTGTAGAACCTGATACCTGGGACTTTTCACATGAGCTCTATTCAACAGCAAGGTGTCATTCATTTCTTTATTTTATATGTTTTAATCAGTTGTTTGTCTATGATAAAAATTATTAGTTCGGTCTTTTTAAAGCATAATAAAATGGCTTCCTTTCTTTGTGTGTTACTGTATATTACATGTTGCATTTCTACTGTTTTGATTACATTAATGACTTACCTAATATCTTGAAGTAGGTTTAAATCAATGGTTAATAACATATCTCAAAAATGTAAAAGACAAAATGGGTTCAACCTTAATTTACAGCCTGCAATTACACGGTAACTACTAATTACAAGGTAACTACAGGGTAATTATATATAATACCAGATTATTTAGTCTAAATTAATGGTAATTACATGACAATGCTGTGTAAATGCCATGGCAATTACAATGTACTTAACGGTCAATTATTTTAATTAAGGTTACTCGTAATTATATGTTATTATCAAGTAACAAGGAGGAAATTGTAAAAGCCTGCCATTTTCACTTTTATTCATGTAACTACTGGTAAGACGCTCCACTTTATGAAGTACGGGGTATTTACAGAGTAATTACTGTGTAACTACAGAGAGCACGCTCCACTGTGGATTACAGGCTTCATCTCAAGTAGTTACTGAGTAACTAATGATTACCCTAAAAGATTGATAGAACTGCAAATAAGTATCCATATAAACAGTGTACATTTATTTTTAAATACAGAGAACTTTTAATATTACTGCACTGTTACCTTATTAATACCATAAATGTACTCACTGTTATCATGCAATTACAAGTAATTACTGGAAAGTAAGCTGTTATTAATAATAATTCCACAATTATGACTATTATTTTTTTATTTTTTACTGTATTGTTACCCCGTTGTTACCAAAAGTCTATTTGTTATTACCATATAATTACAAATTGTTATTGAAAAGTACACTGTTGCTATTAATAACTACCCATTAAGTGCACTGTAATTTTTTGAGATATTACCATGTAATTACAATTAGTTAAGGGGAAGTGCCCTATTATTATCAATAATTGCATAGTGTAAGAACGCTATCTATTTCCGGGCTGTGCTCTTAAGTGTTACAAAAAAAAAAAAAAAAACACTGACATAAATGTATTGTTTCTAAGATATGGCTTCCCTAAAGAGAAATGCAAGAGTGCATTGGAACACAATGCTCCAATATCAGAAGTATTCACCAAACACAGATATTTGGGTTTCGATACATTTTTACTAAGTAGTATTCAACAAAATAGTTGATATTTAATATTTGATTGGTTCCGCACATAATAGAAAAGCAGGAAATATTGGTAATTCAGTGTAATCTTGATTAGATAAGCTTTTATCTCACTCTCCTAAAAAATATATTACTAATTAACGTTCATTCTGACATTTATTATTATTTTGTTAGTCTGATTACTTGAGTTAAACTTTAGTTACAACTTCGAAGGGGGAAGGTAGCGGAATTAAAACTATTAACCATTTATTACAAACCCTTTTAAAGGACAGGTGTAGAAAATCAATTACTGGTGTAGAAGGATGGAAGGTCCTCATGATAACCATACTAATGCTTTTCTTTCAGATGGGAGGAGGAGCAGTCAAGAAGAGAGCAGATGGAGAGGGTCGCGCAGACACTGCAGGAGGTGAGAACTTTTACACCTTTTAATTATTATCGGCAGATGTAACATTAATTGTGTTTTTCTCACTTAATAAGCTTCAAAGCATGAGTTGCACAATTTTTGAATAATTGTGGCAGGCTTAGAAGGACAACATTGAAATAATGTGCAGGAGACTGTGAAACTGAAACACTTGCTTCACATCACAATAATTTATCAGAATGGCACTGCAGGAATTTGTTATGAAGCCTAACCTGGTCTTGGGAGTTCAGTACGTGGTGAAGGTGAAGGAAAGCCCTTTATGATGTTCGGTTCCATATCAGTGATATTCACATCTATTGAGAGAGGAATACATGGGAGATTTTCAACTTTTATAAGTTGTGCCATTTTTTTTATAATGTTAGACTCATTGCATTATTTAAAGTTCAGCTGCTGTTGGTCTCATCAACATTTCAGATTCTCAGAATGAGTAAGCTGTGATTAATAGACATAAGACTAGGGGGTGCTCCACCTCAAAATGTGTTTGTATATGACCCCTGACCTCCATGTCAATCAGAACCTGTAAAGACTTTGTTATTTATCTGAACACAATTTGAAATATTATTGTATTCCAGGAGGTTTCTCTCCGTATGGGCTCTATGCAAGATTGGGTTTGGAGGCCCCAAAAAATTAAAACTTGCCTAATAGTAAATCAAATTGAATGTTTTCTCTTTTCAGAGATGATCATGACATCTGTCGCAGGAGAAAATAAACCTTAAATATAAACAAATACAGACAGATGTGCTGCAATCTGGGTCAGAGCTGTGAACAGACTATATCTATGTCTAAGAATGACATCACCACTTAGCTGTTTGACCAGCAGTGTGTCGCCATGGCGCCAGTGCTGCTGCATTTCAATGCTGTGAAACTCCCAGCATTCCCTGCAGGTGAAATCTGATGCAGAGCTCAAATCAATAAAACGGCTGTCTGTATGGGAGAGTGTTGGATTATGGGTCAGCAGAAGCGTCTCCAGAGAGCACGACCTAGCTGCTCTTCAAATCTGTTTCATTAAAGCTCTGCAATGAGAATTAGTTCAACAAAGCTAAACCTTTTACACTGTTATTATCTCAGATTAAACATATAAATTGTCATTTGTAAAGAATGGTACAAATGATCAACAAGACAAAATACAAAAGTAATATTTGAAAAAACGTGTGAACGAACGTGCTTCCATGTTCACGCAAACAAGCTTCTGCAATCATCTGAAGGAAAAACATGCAATATTCTTCTCTTCATGATGGTTGCTTTTACTTGCTTCTTAATGAGTGTCTACATACTAGCTACAATTGCCTTTGTTCAAAACCACATACAATGTTAAAACTGCAATATAACAAAAATAAAATGATTGCCTTTTAATTAAAATAAGCTTCAACATAGAATTAATTATTTAAAAATAGAATAAACGATCAAATATTTCTATTTATAGAAGCACATTTTATATCCAAGCACAAAACAATGCTAAACAATATAAAATGTTGCATTTTTAATTGTGAAAGAGGTTTTCACTGTACAAGCAGTTATAAAACTCATTACTCATTTATCCGATTAGTTGAGTAAAAGGAAAAATAATCGCTGGTTAATAAATAACGTGAATAATCGTTATTTGCACGGCTAGAAAAAATGGACTCAAAAAGGTATGGCTAGCCAGTGGAGAAATGCCAGAATGGGAGCAAGATGACGAGGTGACTCCAAGATATGGAGCACTTCAGTAACCCAGTAGAGACCAATCAATCAATCAGAATGCTTTTGATAGCTCTTTTTTTATCAGTTGCTCCAAAGCATTTCACAAAGGTCTAGTGTGGGTTAAATAGCAATTCCTATTGGATAATTTCATGGGGTAGAAATAGAACCACCATATACTGCTACCTTAGGGATTGTGAAGTAAAGTTTATTAGTGTGAGGAAACTGGTGAATTAAGCTGATCAGTAATTTCTCACTTTCTAGCAAAGCCCAGTTTTTGGGGAGAAATAAAGAGATCAATGTTTTTGTATTGATGTGGGAAAACAATCTGGAGTAAAATACGGACACACACATGCAGTGAAAGAGATTAAAAGTGTTATATCTGATGTGAGATAAAGAGATATCCCTTGGCCAGCTGCCTAAAATTGTTTAAATACACTTTTTTTTTTCAAAAGATACTAAAAATAGTAGAAGTAGTATGACAATTTATTTGACAATGGCAATTTGTTTATAAAGCATATATTAAAAACAACTTCAGTCGACCAAAGTGCTGAACATTAGTGGGAAACACAGGGACAAACAAAGGTTAAAACAGACATTATTTGTAAAAACACAGTTACTAAACAAATCTTTATTTGGTTTTAAAGTTCAATTGTTCACCAGATATCGCTGTAACTGTGTGTTTTCAGAGTGTGAGCGAATCCGAAGCTGTTCAGGACGAGCTGAAGCAGAACGTGGAGCGACTGAAATCTGAGCTGGTGGTTTTCAAGAGCCTCATGAGTGATGTGAGCATTTCCCCAAATATCTGATGGAAAACATGTCAGGAGACTTTTAAAGGTCTTGTACGTACGTGTATTGTAAAGGCTGGTCGGTGGCGCAGTGGTAAAGCTGTAGAGAACCAGAGGAAAATCCTGGATCTGAAAGTAAGAGTGCAAGAAATAAACGTAAGGAATGGCGAGTGAAATTAACAGAGGAAAACAATTGCCTTCGGCTGTTAAACCAACTCACTTTATTTTCATAGAAATACATTTCTACCACACAAAATTATGTTGTTAATACGATTCGAAAAGCTTAAATAAAAATGTGCCACCAATATCCTTTTTTATACAAAAAGTTTGTTTATTAAACTATTTTATGGTGGATTTAGGTTTTTGCTTTTTCATGTTTTTAAACCAATTTAACACACATCCTCTCCTACACTCTAATAAAATGGAAGTGTTTATAGAAGATGAATGGATAAAATAATAAATGAGAGTTCAATGATACGATACATTATTAAAGTCAGTGCAATTGTTTGCTGCGAGGCCTCTCATAAATAAAAGCTGCCTGTTGCTTTTCAATATTACTCAGTGTTGTTACTCAATAACTCATGTTTGATCGGTGTGATTAGCCCTGCGATTCATGTTCTGCATGTGAGGGGATCATAATCCAGGGCACGGCTGGGCGAAGACATTCCTGTAGCACAAACTTCCAGCTTGCAACAATAGAGAGTCAAGAGGACTTCATAATTAGTTTGATTAGGTGTGTTCATGAGAGCTAAAGCTAAACTGTTTATGGCTGCCGGAATGACTTTACCCGCCCCCGATGTTTGTTTGAACAGAGGGAATAATATATGACAGAGGTTTGTACAGATATGGATTTAGAGATCACGAGGAAAACTTTGAATTTAATACAAACTAACTTTCATACGTGCATGAGAATCTTTTGTTTTTGTTTCTGAATTCGGTTCAAAATCAAGTATTCTTGAGGCCATATGAACACCACCAGTTAAAAGTTTGGAATCAGTGTGGCATCCCACACATTTAATTTTCTTCAAGGAAACAGAATAGTTAATATTTTGCCTGAATTTTAAATATAGATCAAGATGTGGATTAATAAAGTTGAGAGTGAGTTTGACGTTTTCAGAATTCAAGATGTTACTTCAGTGAATGGAAAAATGTAGCAAAAATTATTAAAATAAATAGTTAATTGAAATTAATTAAATAAATTGAAAATGTTTTATTTAAATAAAAAAAGCTAAGTTGTGTTTTTAAATAACATAATAAATAAAGAAAGAATTTTTTTTACCAGATCTGTATTCATTCACTTCAAAATTTTCATTTTTAATGAAAATAATACATCTTTGTATGCTTACTATGTAGGGAATCTATATATGGTAGAAATTGCTTATCATGTGGTTTAACTTTAGCTGTAGATTGATCGTTTCTGTGTGACTGCCTTCATCAACCGACCCATGCTTAAAATAGTTTTATGCGCATCATTTTTCATCCTACATACCAATGCTCCTGGAGCCTCTGCTATTAGATGGATTCAGTTTCTTCATGTGTCTAACAAATCATCCTCCGCACACTCTATTCAATCTGTTCCCACAACCACTCAATGGGGTTCAGAGCCAGCGATTGGCCTCTATACTGCAATCAGAACCCTTACATACCCCTTTGTTAAAATCGTTTTGTGGTGTGTTAGATAGGGGATAACTGGTAATGCGTTTCAAATTGATTGCTAACTTTTATCTATAGCTAGTGTTGTTTTTCATGCTTAATGTTGTTGTTGTTTGTTGTTTTTCATGCATAACACAACAGTCAATGAATACATATTCTAAAACCTGATGCAAATATCAACTGATGTGTTTTTCTTTGATTTCATGTGTCTGTGAAGACGTTGACATCCAATGCCAGGTTCAGTCAAAGCTAATCTTCTGTTTGAATCCTTTTGCAGCAAATGTGCGATCTGGACAGCCAGATCCAGGAGAAAGCCATGAGGGTGGACATGGACATCTGCCGCCGCATCGACATCACCACTAAACTGTGTGAGCTGGCCCAGCAAAGGAACTCAGAGGATATGAGCGTGATCTTCCGAACGCCGGCTGAGAGAGTAAGAACACACAGACATGCAGCGATCTAAGCTTGGGTGAAAAACTGCTGCTGGAGAGCTGTCCTATAATGGGATTCTTATTGATTTCCTGTCATGAAGAAACCAAGAAAGGTTTATTGCTTCATCTTAGACTGAGCCTATCTTTCTATTTTTTTCCTGCAGTAGGTAAACTTATGTCTAGAACACTAACTGTGTTTACTCCTGTGCTCAGTCACCGGCACTCTGTAGAAGGAAGGAGAAGAAGCCGCTGAGTGAAGAGGACAGCTCAGAGATGGACGCAGATCCCAGCAGCACCTCAGAGGAGGAGGAGGAGAAGGTTCCCTTCAACATCACAGATGAGATGAAGCGCATGCTCAACCATCTGTGAGTCTCACACAAATGCTGTGGCTCTCCAGCGCCACTGCGTGGTGTTGAACTGCTCTACTCACAGGGTTTCCATGAGGTCTTAAAAAGTCTTAAATTCACTGCTCCATAATCTTAAACAATTTATTTTAATGTTTTTTTGTTGCTTTAAGGTTGCCAAAGATTGAAAAAAAATGCTCTTAATTGCTGAAACATTATGTTAGGGTTGCCATAGTCTGAGAAAATGTGCATAAATGCTCAAAAACATAAAAGTCATAGTTAGGGTTGCCAGAGTTTGAGAAAACTTTAGGAAATACTCAAAAACATCAAAGTGACGTTTGAGCTGTGCCAAATCTTAAATTTGACCTTATGAAACCCTTGGCTTAGAGAAAGGTCTCGTCTCTCTCCCCTCATATGATTTTCTTCACTTCTCATCTGTTTCTCTCACTGGCAGACATTGCTCAGAGAGCTCTCTGGTGGCCAGACGAGAGGCGCTCGACCTTGATGATGACTGTGATAGTTTGACGTGGGAAGAGAATGACGATACGTTGCTTTTATGGGATGATTTCACCAACTACAACCTTCCTTGTGCTTTCAACAATAATCACAATCACACCAGCGGAGGGCTGGACTGCGCCGCTGAACCTCATGACACTGTGAGATTACCAAGCAAAGCAGACTGATCAATATCTAATCAACCATCTCTGTTAGAAGAGTGGAGTATTACTGAAATGTTTTAAAACTGATTTCATTTGGATTGATACTTGAGTGATTTTTTGGGGATTCAGTCTTGATATTTTTATGTAGGAAGAAAAGGTACTTAAATAAATATATAAATAAAAGTAAAAATAAAAGTAAAACATTAATAAATACCTAATTGAGTACATTTATTCTTGCACAAATGAATACTTCATAATTAAAAAATTGTTTAAATAAAACAATAAATAAATGCATATTTTTAAAATGAAAATAATGTAATGAATGAATTTACCTGTCAACGCATCAGTTTGTACTCATCTTTAATTTCCTGATATTATTTTTTTCATTTATATATTTTTTTGTCCAAATGCTAACTGTGTGGGTGGTCTACCAAACATTTGATTGCCATCGCTGATCGATTGGCTAAAATTTAGGTAGATTATTTCTGCCTGGCTACTCCAATGACCAATCCAGGCTTATGAGGTTAGAATCGCACACATAGCTAGCATACAGGTGCAGAAATGCAGAAATACATAAATGTCACATTCCAGAATCGTAGGATTTTTAAGAAGCCAGCATAGATTGCAGATTTGATTATTAAGAAAAGTTTCTAACCAACGTGAACGTCCATTGTTTTGCCGTTGGAGATGTGGAATGATACTCTCAATCAGATTTTTTGGAATTTCTGAAAGTACCAAGAGCTACTCAAAATACATTTTCCAATACAGTTATAAGAGAGTTTTATAATACTATAAATTATCATATTAAGCTGTGCGCTCCTGTCTTTTAAAAATATGAATACAGTGAAACCAAGTCATTCAAATGAACAGTTTATACTGAAAACACTGTTCTGCTAATTTATTTTTTTAGATTATTTTCACAAAATTTGTGTGCATTTTTTTAAGTAGAAAATTGTTTTATTTTGAAACCCCCTCACTAGTGCCCTGTTTCTCTTGCTCTTGCTCAGGACTGCAGTCTGGGAAACCTCTTTGATGAAACAGAGTCTCTCTTCAGAAGCCGAGAGGAGGAATATCAGGAGACTATTGGACAAATAGAGGTTTTTTTTACTCAACTCTAAATGTGTTATTCTTGTTTCAACGTCACTTTCTAAATAGTAATTGTAAAATCTACTATTAAAAGAGGCAACAAATGGTTAAATGTTAAAGAATAAAAAAAAAAAAACAACACCAAAAAAAGCCGTTTTGGAAAGCATGTCAGAAATTGCTGAAGTTGATGCTTGGGGCACTGCTGTGTTTATACGATGAAGAAGCTTGATGTGAAATATTAACTTATAAGTTTTACAGGACATTAACTTTTTAGTGTTTATGGGGGAGCGTCACGGTGGCGCAGTGGGTAGCATGGTCGTCTCACAGCAAGAAGATCGCTGGTTCTAGGCTCGGCTGGGGCAGGTGGCATTTCTGTGTGGAGTTTGCATGTTCTCCCCGTGATCGTGTGGGTTTTCTCCGGGTGCTCCGGCATACAAGACATGCGGTATAAGTGAATTGAGTAAGAACAATTGCCCATAGTGTTAAAGAGTGAATGTGTGTGTGTGAATGTTTGCCAGTGATGGGTTGCGGCTGGAAGAACATATGCCAGAGAGCTGCGTACAAACATATGCCAGAGAGTTGGCGGTTCATTCCGCTGTGGCGACCCCGAAAGGGAAGAAAGCCAACGTGAAGATGAATGAATCAATGTTTTTGGGGGCTAATAAACATTAGGTGATGTGTTAATTAATACTGAAATTTTTGCTTTTTGCTTTTAGGCAAACGTGATACCCTTTAGATTGGGTTTAAATAAAATCTGGTTTAAATTAAATCTTTCTTTTATACCGAAACTCAAATTTAGCGATTTTATTGGGACTTTACTTGTGTTTCTAAAAATACACTGAATAAACTCCTTGGGATAAAAAGAAAGTTCCAACTCTGGCCATGTCACTTCTGGTCATACGATTTCAAAATAAAAGTCTGACCAAGTAAGTTTTGTTAAATAACTAAAATTAATATGGAAATGTAAACTTGTTAGGAAAAATGATAAATGTAAACATTAAGTATAACAACTAATAACATAACTCAAGGTTATTTACAAGAAGGTTAACACACCTTATTATACAGCACCAGTCATCTCAATCAATCAAGTTTTTAAATAGCTTTCAAAGCAGCTTCACAAAGTCCTAGTGTGGATCAGGTAGAGTAAATAGGAAGTCCCTCTGTGAGGTCCCTAGGAGCCTCGCTGACTGAGGCAGATCGCAGACCTCCCCAGCATAAAGATTATACAAACTTAAGATCCATCAACGAAAAGTTCGCCGGACAACACCTGAAAAAAAACAAAAAAAAAAAACAAACTAAGACGAAACAGAAACTAACAAACGAAAAACAATGGTTAGAAATATGTAACAGACAACAAACAGGTGATCAGCATCAGCTGCAGAATGACTGATAAATGATGAGGATAGGTTAGATAGGCACATTGAACCACATTTTTTTTTCCACAGACACCATATCCATTTTGACAAATCCCAAGAGCCAATTATTTGAATTATAGATTAAACAGATATGTTTTTAATTTAGTTTTGAACTCTATGAGCGTAGCTAGCTCCGGACAACATCCGGGAGTTTGTTCCAGAGCTTCGGGGCTCTATATGAGAACGCTCTTCCCCCTCTGCTGGATTTACTAATCTTCAGTAGTCCTGCTGCCTGAATATATCGTGATAGGAGACTGCTCAGGTAGAATGGAGCCAAGCTATTCAGCGCCTTAAAAGCAAGGAGCAGTACAACCGGTGTAATGTGATCATATTTCTTGTGAGAACTCTAGCTGCTGCATTCATGACTACCTATAATTTATGTAGCATGGCGGCTGAGCAATAATCCATTCTGGAATTTTTCTGCATCTACAATAGACAGCATGTTCCGTACTTTAGCAATGTTCCTGAGGTGAAAGAAGGCAGTCTTAGTAACATAAGAGATATGGTTCTTAAAAGTCAGTTCACCTTTCTATAATAACGCCATGATTTTTAACTGTAGTAGAGAAATGAACAGTGTGTCCCCTTAGCTCCATATTTAGAACTGAGAGATTCTGTAATTTCTTTTTAAAGCCAATAAGTAATATTTCTTTTTTATCAGGATTTAGCATAAGGAAATTTACATTCATCCAATCAGCAATACATTCTGAGATCTTATTTAGCTTTGAAAGAAAATAAATGGTACAGATGTCCATAGTCCACTTCCAACAAATACATTTTTTTAAACACCATAATTTTCAAATAAATCAAAAATCAAATAAATAAATACAAATCTGTTCATTTTCCAAAACCAGAGAAAGTCCACACATTTTTTAAATAAAAAGCAGACTGGTGAGAAATCCCAGACTGGTTTCTTGAACATGACAATGAGTTCCCTACTAAAATGGCCTCCACAGTCACCAGATCTCAATCCAGTAGGGGTCTTGTGGGTTGTGATGGAAAAAGGTGTTATCAAGGTGTCCCTAAAAAGGGTCTGATGAGTGTAATTAACAGAAATGTTTTTCTCTCTCAGATGGAGCTGGCTACAGCGAAGAGCGACATGAATCGTCACCTTCAGGAGTACATGGAGATGTGTAGCATGAAACGAGGACTGGATGTTCAGATGGAGACCTGTCGCCGGATGATCCGCGGTGGACGGTTAGCCATTTACATGTTTTAAACTCATTAATCCTAAACCCATGAGTTATTTATCTTCATATTAAATAAATCAATAACTGATTTTTAATAAACCTTTCTCTTGTTTTCAGAAACTCTCCTTCCATCAGTTCATCCGCGAGCAGTGACTCAGGGAACACTGACGAGATTCCAGATGAGTCTGACAAAGATGGAGGTCCAGAGGGGTCAAACAGCTGATACTTGCCCAGCCCCCTTTCCCTCTCAAGCTCCAATGAGCTCACAGGCCTCTCAGTTGTTAGCCAATGGTGTTAGATGGAAACAGAGTTCATATTGGTTAATACAAAACTCTGTAGGTGCTCTAAAGGGATACATTTCCTTTCCAAATCAAAATTTGGTCGGTAATTCCTCTGTTGTTCTTCCAGTCTTTTGTTCATTCTCACAAACATGTATTTAAAGACATTTTGAGTTTTAAAGATCTAACACAAGAAAAGCAGTCAAAATGTCCTTGAACAGTACTTCATGAGAAAAGAATCGCAATTAAAGGATCTGTTCAATAACCAAAAAATAAACCACGCCTCTTTTTCTTTAAAAGAAAGAGTGCTAATAATGAAAATCAAGAATAGAACTGAATTAGAAACTTTCCAGAACACTTAAACAACCATTGTCACCAAAGGCAAAATAAAAAGCAACTGGATGTGTTCAGTACTTATTGACATGACACATTGTCTTAAATTTCTCACCTAAAACCTAAAAATGTGATTAAAATTGCAGAAGTTTTTGTAATTCATTAAAAACACCTTGTTCGTCAGTACTGATAGCATCGCGGTCAGTGCACTGACATATGGTGCAGAGTTGCATCCTGCAAAATGAACATGATTCTTTATTGGCTCTTGAAAAATCAAGGTCAATCTTTGGCTATTGTTCTAACGTACCTTTAAATATCATCAAATGCCTTTGAAAGGATGAATAAAAGACTCAGTTGAATAATGCAACATGAGGCCTAGGAGTTACAGAGACTGTTAACTTTGCAGACTTCAACGAGACTAAGATGATGGTGTTTTTATGTTGAGATGATGAGTCACAAGGTGCCATTCGGTCAAACCCAGCCAAACACTCTGAACCCAAATCCTTATCAGACACTGAGAACCTGTTGAGAGCCAATCAGATGGAAGTAGACCGAACAAACAAGTGACTGAATTCATTCTCATGTGTGGCTTTTTATTTTCTAAAGACTCTTTGGAAAAATCGATGGTTTACTTAAGTGGCCTCTCTGCCTTTAAAGTTCAGCCCTGAATGTGGAAAAAAGCTCTTTTTCTATGCAACCCAAATGTGTTTTCTGATATCTGTTTGTGTTTTGCCTTAATTCGAGATGCAAGCGATTTGATTTTTTTCTTACGATGTTTATAGATTGCTTTTTCAGTGCTGTTTATTCACTTGAAGAGTTTCTGTTGGAGGACATGAACTGAATTGTATAGTGTTATGACAACATATTCTTGAACTAAAATTCTTATTAATGTCATGTTGGTTTTTGAAGTCTTAAGTTAGCATCAACAAACACTTCACCATTTCAATTAAAAATTTATTCGGAAAGAAAATCTTGCTTAACTCCATCTCTATATCTTTCCATCCATTTTTTTACCCCACTTTGGGTCATAGGGTTCTAGTGGTGCCCAGTCTCTAGATTCAGACTAAGTGAACAAATCCATCGAACACATCTTTTTCCATTTACTTCAACTCACCTGAAACATCATTTAGTGTGGACTGTAGGAGAAAACAAGTATTTAACTGCTTTTAGATTTACCCTTTTTAACAATGTTTTGTTAGCAAACATAAAACATAAAATGTTTATCAAATTCTGCAAGAGATGCCTCAATCATTGCACCAGCATTGGCTAATTTTACAGAAAACATTTTACATATTCTGAGCTGCTTTCATCTCATAGTACTATTTGTTATTGATTTGTTACTAGTCAACTTTGCATTAAAAATGATAGGTTTCACAGTATTTCATTGACATGTTTAGTTTTCAGGCTAGGGTTCTTCATGGGCTACTGATGTAACATTATGTTTCCAAATAATGTATGTACATGGTGCTGGGAGCTAATAAATATTGGATGATTTGCTTTGTAATTGTATTGATGTTAGTTGTTAAATGGAAATTATTCGGTATACTTTTCATTCATATGGAAGCTCACTATATTCAACAAAGATTTTTTCAATGGAGAGCGTATCTCATAATTACAAAATCCTAATTATGAGATTGGTCATAATAATTAGATGTTAAGTCATAATTCTGATATACTAAAGCATAATTTTGAGATACTCAGTCATCATTCTGAAATACTAAATCATAGTTGAGATACTAAAGCATCATTTTGAAATATGTCATAATTATGAGGTACTAAGTCGTTGTTTTAAGATACTACGTCATGATTCCGATTTACTAAATCATAGTTATGAGATACAAAAACGTCATTTTGAGATACCAAGTCATACTTCTGAAAAAGTAAGCAATAGTTATGAGATACTAAGTTATAATTATGAGCAACTAAGTCATAATTATGAGATACGCACTCCAAAAATGTCTTTGGTGAATGCAATGAGTTTCTTTAAAATAAGGTTTTTAGTTCTAGCTTGTTTTAGTTACCTCTGGCAGGTCTCTTACCGTTAAGCTCAAAAGTGCTTGATAGAACTTCACAAAAATAGAAACGTTTTTTGCAATACAGCCCCTGATTGGCTTAGACGACAGTTACTCGATTTCTGATTGGCCGCTGAAAGACTCGCCCTCGTTTCATTTCCACCTGAAAACTAAAGGGGAGATCGCTAACTTCAACCTACCTTATTGATAACATAGAACTAATACGAACACAAAGACACGATGTAAATGAAAATATAACGTTAAACCCGAGACACCTAAAATAGTAAGTTGATTTAAAATAAAATAATATTAAACTAAATAATCGCTGTCAAAAAAGTCCCCCTACGCAGGAAGTGGTGCGGCCTCATTCATGTGACGTCTCTTGTGATCTTACTTGGGGAGTCTTGTCATACACTTTACTTTAGCCTTTTAGCTCCTCTGCAGGAGATTTTTTTTTTATTATTTGTCAATATATTTTTAATATTTACCCTTGCCTTAGACGTTCAACATGCTTCGAGTGAGATCCGTCCTCTGTCAGTCCTGGAGAGGGTATGTAAGCGCTTGCACATGTCATGTTTCCCACGACTTTGACTCTTAGCTCTTCCTATCTGTCACCTTTATGCACGCCAGAAACACTATATAACATAAACAGTTAATGTCTCGTGATATTGGGTACAGTGAGTAAAATGCTGAAAGTTATCATGGTGCGTGTGAATTCCCATGCAGTCTGTGTTATATAAGAGCTGGAGAAAGTTTCTCTTCATGCTGTTCCTCTGTGAGATCTGTTTGCTCAAGTGCCTCTGTGTTTTTATATTGTGCAATCCATAAATAAGCTTAAAATTCAAGCTGAGACAGGGTGCAATCCTAATAAAGCAGCTTCACAAAGTTTGGATGTTATGTAGAATGTATTTATTCATTTGGATATTTTTAAGGATTTGGGAATTATATTCCCCTGTTATTTATAATCATTTTAGTTGATGTGACATATATTCACATGTCACAGTTTTCAATGTTTAACCACCAAATATGTAAATAATAAAAAAAATTTAAACAATTATCATGTTTTTTTTTCTCTGCAAAATTTTTTATTTTAAAGGCAAACTGGACTTTTCAGACATTTCTTTCATGTTTTACTTTTATTCCTCATCAAAACATGCCTCAGGTCATATTCCGGTTGGTTCATGCATGTTCAATCATAATTATCTGGGAGCTAAACATGGCTTAAAGACTGTGGCCATGCCCATTGGCCATAGCACCACCCACAAACCAATCAGATTAACCCCTAAAGCAGCTCATCTCAGACCTACCTGGAAATGTAACCATTCCAGAAACATGTCGGGTAAAAAAAAATTAAAAGAAAGCATGGTTTTGGCCAAAATGTTTTTCGGCTTACAAAAGGATGAATGTATTTGTCTGGATTTTATGTGTGCCAACAAGAAATACCCAGCAGGGGGACATAGTGGAGCATGGCAGTGGGAGGCACATGGGGTATAATGCTCGTTTTACTGAGCATGACTATTAGAGGTGGTTGAAAGACAATGTTTATGAAAAATTCTGCACTTTGAAGGATATTAAGAGTGCAGTGATAGTCTAGAGGGGTCAAATACTTATGGTACATGATGTAAAAGATACTTAAACCATTAATCGGGTAAAGAAGATGCTGAGTTCTTTTCAGGAAACTGTTATCAAAAGCCTTTCAGCTCTGAAGTTACAGTTACTGTTTGAATGAAACTGCCTCAGGTAGAGTTTTTTTTATGCTCATTTAAGCTGAAAAGATAGCTAATTGTTGAGAAAAAATAATGTATTGTGCTCTCCACAGGTTCAAGACGTTCTCCTGTGCAGCTGTGGAGGTGAAGAATGAGCCCATCCTGGGGTTCACAGCGGGCAGTAAAGAGAGAGCGGAGCTGGAGCAGGTTTGAAATGGACACATACATACATTGGAAAAAAAACCAGTCCATTCCATCAAATCACCCCGCTCTGTATAGTCTAGTGTTTTGTACAATCTTAATATAAAATGTCTGGTTAAGTGTAGCGAGAAATACTGAATGAGGATTTTTCAATCTTCTCATTAGAAGAAGAGAACATTCATCTCAAATTAAAATATTTAGCACCACATTTCATAGACAGATCACGCAACAATTTTACAGTCATGAATCATCAGGTTCTCTGTTAACTTTTGTCATTTTCTCTAGCGAAATTCTTTTTTTAATGCAGGAGGCGACTTGTCATTTGCCATCAAAGCTTCAAATGTTAACTTTGTTGTTGTAGAATGTCAATAGTGTCTGACAGAGCATTTGTGTGTGTTTGTTTGTTCATCAGGAATTACTCAACCTGAATGGAACCACGGAAGAGATCCCCTGTGTGGTTGGGAATGAAGAAGTGTGGACCTCGGAGATCAGATACCAGCTCTCAGTGGGTTCAACATTCATGTATTAACTTTCTCATTCAACCATTCCGTTCAAATGTAACCTTACTGTCCACATCGGATATTTTTTCAATGTTGTCATGTATTGGTTTTATATTTCCTTCCTGATTTACAACTATTTTTCACGGTGGCCGAGAGATGTATAATATATATTATGAAAATCATAGTTATGAAAGCAAAATAACATAATTACAAATCGAAAAACATATTGACCAAAATGGAAAGAGATTGTACCATTTGAGAGCCGAAAATGTACCACTAATTGTTCGACATTTGAGTGCTCAAACATTTTGCTTTCATAATTGTGAATTGTTTTGCACTTCTCGGCCACTGTATTTTTATTAATTTTTTGTCCTTTGAAAGAGCTCCATGCAGATGTTCATGCTATTTAAATCCCCCAGCTAGATCACAAAACGTAATATTTAACTTTTTGTTGCTTTTTACAGCCCTTCAACCACTCTCACAAAGTGGCAAAGTTCTGCTATGCTGACAAGGTACCCAAGCATTTTCTAAAGCTACCCTACGAATTGGATAACAGGTTGTGCTTTAACTTTGGAAGCTGAACAAAGCTGTGTTTGTGCTCTGTGTTCAGGAGCTGCTCAATAAAGCCATTGAGGCATCATTGGCCGCTCGCAGGGAATGGGACCTGACACCGGTTTCTGATCGAGCTCAGGTTTTCTTTAGAGCCGCTGATGTCATCAGTGGACCAAGGCGAGCAGAGATTTTGGCCAAGACCATGATTGGACAGGTACCGCTAGTTCTATTTTTGACATACATTAAATGTGTTTTACGGGACTCTGTATTCTCTAACAACGATGTAGAAGACTTCATCCCAGATATAAATTATGATTTTACAAGACTCACATTGTAGGTTGGCCTTTTCAAGAATTTAGATTAGATTAATTATAATATTCTGGAAAAAAAAAACAAGTATGTAGCAGGATCTATCAATGATGTCCTTGAATGTTCTGTTCTCGTGTGGTCTCAGGGTAAGACGGTGGTTCAGGCGGAGATTGATGCCGCAGCGGAACTGATCGACTTCTTCCGTTTCAATGCTAAACACGCCATTGAGCTGGAGCATCAGCAGCCACTGGACAGTGATGGAAGCTCCAACACCATGATCTACAGAGGACTGGAGGTGAGAAGCTTTCTATTAGATCTCTTCTCAAATGTTGGGGAAAGTTAATGATTCTGCAGATGGAACTCATGAAATAAATCTGATGATGTAATTTGACTAACCTAATTCATTCCCAGCAATACACAAATAATACTCTTCCTTGAGTTATATTGATTTGGTTCTGCTGGATTTATTTAATGATCTGATTGTGTACACCAGGTGACAGTAATTCTCAAACTATAAATCACCAAGAGGGTGGTCATGGACTGGTGGTTGAGATCATGTGTTTTTTTTGTTTTTTTTGTCAATCTATTCATAAACAGGCAGCTCACCCAAAGATCACTGAAAGTCTGTTTGGTGCAATCATTTGAATTTCGAAGATCTGGGATTTAAGCCACCTTTTTTCTAACTTTTATTTGTATATATTCATAGAAAAGACAGTAAGAAAATACTTAAAATGGGTTATTGAAAATATCTATGATGTAATGAATAATTTAAATTGTGGTTAAAAAGTAAATGACTACCTGGTCTGTTTGTTAAGCGTCTGAACAGCCACTACAGCTGTGTTTATCTGTTAATTGCTTTGCATATCTGTTAATTGCATTTCATATGTTATTTGTATTTTAGGGGTTTGTTGCAGCTGTTGCTCCGTTTAACTTCACAGCTATTGGTGGAAACCTGGCCGGAACTCCAGCCATCATGGTGAGTTTAGTGCATGTAATTACCGTTACAATTAAAGTGTAATGATAACAGATAGTTCAGTTCTGAAACACAAACGTGATTTTATTTATTTTTATGTTTTTATGTTTCATCTTCAATTTGTATCTCAGTATCAAAAGAATGCAGCTTGTTTAAACTATCCATAAAAAAATATTTTTGTTTCAAAAACACAGCTTTCAAACACTGGTTTATCTAAAAGTTCTGTGTTCTTTTTACACTTTGATAAAAGCTGCTGTTGGTGTCTGATTTTTGCCCCTGTTTTAAACACACATAAAACCGGTGACATGTGACTTTAATAAAATAAACTGGATGTTAATGATGTTTGAAACTGAGTGATTTTTTTTAGGGTAACGTGGTGCTCTGGAAGCCCAGTGACACCGCTCTGTCGGCCAGTTACGCTGTCTATAAGATCCTGAGAGAGTCGGGGTTACCCCCCAACATTATCCAGTTCGTTCCCGCAGACGGCCCCGTGTTTGGAGACACGGTCACCTCCTCTGAACACCTCGCAGGGATCAATTTCACAGGCAGCGTCCCGTATGTCTCTCAATCTTCCACTTAAATGATTATCGCTCCAACAAGTGTTTTTGTTCTCTGAGGGCAATGGTTTCTCTATCAGATTTCAGTTTTTGTTTTGATTCTAGAACCTTTAAGCGCTTGTGGAAGCAGGTGGCTCAGAATCTGGATGTCTACAGGAATTTCCCTCGAGTTGCTGGAGGTTTGTGATTTTTATCTTTTTTTTTAATTGTAAGTTTTCTTTAAACCATTTATACTTTTGGTGTTTTATAACCAATAGTTAAATCCTAAAATAAATGGAAAGTAAAATATAAATGTTACAAATGACATAAAATGTAAAAACAGTTGAACATAAGTCTGCATTTTAAAATATTTGAGGGTTGGTCATTTAAAAAACCAGCAAAAATTTGGTTATGTTGACTTTAAATGTCATTCTTTCAATTTTTGTCAGTAGTTATCATTTACATGAAAATTAGATAATGCTTTACTTCTTTTGGTGATGGCTGAATGATGATTGATGTATACAGAGATTTCCAAAACAATAAACCGATTCAAATAAATGAGCTTTTAAATTGAGGACTTATCTTCATTTTTAAAGAAGAAATTAAACTTCAGCCTTACTGTGTGTAGCTCATATAAGTATCAAATACTTTTGCTATCAATTTAATTCACCTAAAATCATTGCATTTGGAAAACTGAGTTTAATAGCGAAAAGAGAAACAGTGAAAATTACAATAGAGTCTGGCTGCAGAAACGCATGAAGTCTGGAGCGTAAATACATCAGGATATTGTTAAAGCACCATATAAAGCCATGACCTGGCTGAAAACATGTGACATAATAAAATAAAAAATAGCTTACAAATATTTTCAACTTTTTCATACAATACAATGGTATTTTCTATTGGTGATTACTGTTAAAAGTAGTCAAAGATTTCCTGTAAGGTTAACAATCGTATTTTAAAACTTTAGAATTTTACCAAAATAAATTTGTAATGAACAGTATATTGTAAATTACCACAACTATCTCTAATTTATTATTTTGAAAAAAAGTAATGATGTTTGTCAAGGAAGCGTAAGTGATCAAGTGATTGATATCTTGGTTAACCAATGAGTGATGGGATGGGTTTTGAAATGAGAAAAAAGGTATATATATATATATATATATATATATTTGACTGCGTTTAGTGCTGAAATGTACAGTGGGAGTATGGATTCTGACTCTGCGGTTGTAGACTATCCATCTGCTTCTGATACTGCCGGTATTAGACAGAGCATGTGCATCTTCTCAAAAACTGATCTAGAGTGTATAAACGCACCCCTTAGAAATTGACTGATTGATTGATTGATGCTAGGAGAGACTAAACTCAGTCAGTAACTCCTCTCTGGTTGGTTGACTGTTTTCAGAGTGTGGAGGGAAGAACTTCCACTTCGTTCACAGCTCTGCAGACGTGAACAGTGTGGTGATGGGCACCATTCGCTCAGCCTTTGAGTATGGAGGGCAGAAGTGCTCGGCCTGCTCTCGGATGTACGTACCCGATTCGCTGTGGCCACAGATCAGACAGGGGCTCCAAGATGTGCACAAACTTATCAGCTTAGGAGACGTACGTACAGGGCTTTCGCCTTTCATAAATCAGTCCTGAAGTCAAATTTTAGCTGTTGAACATCGTTGTAAAGAGCTTTTCTAAGCTCTGTTTACTCATGTTTTCATGATGATCTACCATGGTTTCTCCTTGCAGCCAGTAGAAGATTTTGGTACATTCTTCTCAGCGGTTATTGATGATAAGGTACCGGCTTAACCATGCTTTTATCAATGCAAAACAATTTACACTACTAAAGTTTTTTTCCCCTTTTAGTCTTTCTCAAGAATCAAGGGCTGGCTGCAACACGCCAAGTCCTCTCCTCATCTCAAGGTCATAGCTGGAGGAAACTGTGATGACTCCAAAGGGTACTTTGTGGAGCCCACCATCATCGAAACCACCGACCCTCGAGAGAAAATCATGAATGAGGTCTGAAAACCTGTTTTTTTTTTCTTTCTGGTGAGGGTTTAGTTTGCTTTTCCACCAGCCAGGATTGCACACCAACACAGGGTCAGAGGTGAACGGAGGGACTTCGGTTTGTTTAGATAAACTGGTCTCTTCTATTGAGCCCTGGTTTAAATCTGATCCCTCTCTGAAGATCCGATCCCTTCACAGTTTGTTCCAAGGCCAGTTTAGATAATGAAAAAACAGCTGAAGTAACATGAAGGTATTAGATCACAAAACCTGCATTTTTAACAACTCTAATGTTTCATATTTAAATATCAAATAAAACATTTTCTTATTTGGAAATGAACATTTGAAAGGGTTTTCAACAGAAAGTAATTTACATTTGTGCAAATAATTATTTGTAATTTTTGAGAGGCAGAGAGGGAGTGGCTATCAGACTTTGGGTTTAGATGTTTTTGCCAACACAAACGGAACTTTAAAACACTTAAAATCAATGTTTAACTTAAAATACCTTAGAAAGGTTTCCAGTAAAAAGACATTTACACTTTTTTAATTGAACTAGTTGTCAAAAGCTAGTTTAACGTATTGAAGAACTTACAACTGATTTAAAATGTGCATTAGCTCTCAAACACTTCAACAGTGATTAGTTTGACCCAATTTAATATCTGAATGAAAACATTTGAAAAACACATTCTTGTTCTATTGCAGGAGATCTTCGGGCCCGTCCTGACCGTGTATGTTTACCCTGAAAACGACTACAAGCAGGTCCTGCACTTAATAGACAACACTTCTCCGTATGCCCTAACAGGAGCCGTCTTCGCTCAAGACCAGTGAGTGCAAAAAAATAAATAAAATTTATTTTTCTAAAGCAGCAGTGCTATCATGAGTTTTGTATCTTAAATCATATCTGTGTATTTGTTAAAAATGAGCAGAGTGAAGGGTCAGAAAGAGACCAGCCCTCGACATGCTCACAGACAATGCTGGCTCAGCTGATTTTGGCTTTTCAATAACACCTTATTAATTTTAACTTGCAAAAGCTTTCCTGGTTTTTACTAATGTAACTAATCAACAAAACACTGTGTGCATAATCACTGTGCTGGTTTATTTCAGGTCTGTGATTGAAGAGGCTGCTAAGGCCTTGAGGAATGCTGCTGGAAATTATTATGTCAATGATAAATCGACGGGTTCCATCGTGGCCCAGCAGCCGTTTGGAGGCGCCAGAGCATCCGGTAAATGCAGAGCAATTTACCTTGAACTCCCCTTCAGAGCTGCAGTCATGTGTGATGCGGTGGCAAAACAATCTTTCATTCAACAAGATATGGCTTTGGCTTTTTTTTGTACATCTATACACATCTATTTATTCAGTCAGATATTTTATGTTTACAATTTATTTTGTTTTGCTAGCAATAATATGTTATTGACAATTTTTTTCCAGGCACGAATGATAAGCCTGGAGGACCTCACTATGTACTACGGTGGACGTCCCCTCAGGTGGTCAAACAGACCCATGTCCCTCTGACAGACTGGAAATATCCTTACATGAGCTGAGAGCAAGAGCAACCCGCCTCGAAGCTGAGCCGTCCGTCTTACAAGACTCAAAATCTAGCAAAAATAAGAAAACATCCCAAAGAGTGGCTGAGAAGTCAACAGACAAGAAAAACTGAAAACCATTTTCTGCTGGGCTCCTTCAAAGCTTTGTTTGTGTCATCATTTTCACTTTTACAGATCTCTTTTTACAGATTTTTTTGATTGCTCAATTAAGCCTGATGGATATTTTTTTTAATGACATTTTAAAATGTTTAATAGGTCAATAACACATTGTAGGAAAATGCACAACCCTGATATATTGTCAAGATTAATTGCTATATAAATAAAGGATGTTAAATATGAAATATCACTGTTATTTACAAATTTTGACCCAAATCAACATAGTAACTTTTAACATTCTTATAATTTTGGTCAAATATCTTAAAAACTACCACTGGTGGTAAGGGCAAATATATATAACATTTACTTTGAACTATAATTAGATTGTCAATGTATATTTAACAGTGTTTATTGTCTAGAATTCCAGCATGTAACTCAATGGTTTACTGACAGACAGTTTATACATGTTTAGATAAACTGTTTTTCTGGCCTTTAACAAATGTTTATGGGAAAAGTTGCAATGATTAACATAGAAAGCTGTGACAGAAGTAACACTGGATTGTAAATCAGTAACTTTCTCACTTTAAAGGGAATATTGAGTGTTGACTCTAATGTTGATAAGTCTTTTAATGTGTTTCATTTTAATCTGTTTAATCTGCAAGAACAGTAACTGCTCAAAAAAATGTGAGGTTTTCAATTAAATTAATTAAATATCACACATATGCAATAACGTGTGCAAAATTGAATAAACTAGGCCAAAATTATGGTTGTGTAGATTTTGTTGCCTTGTTTTTCTATAGGACATAGTTTTAATTATTTATGAACAAACTGAATAACATATAATAATGTATATTCAATTATTTTTAAGCTAAAAATGACAATGTCACCCTCTTTAAAGCAGATCATTTGATTCAAGATGCCCTAATCCAAGAAATGTTGTATTTGACAATTTATCCCGTGAGTGTTCGTGTCGTTAAGTGGTCTCATTTATACTAATGAGCATGTTAGCGGCGGTACCATTAGGCGGCGCTGTGACTGCTCGCTCATTGTTAAGCGCTCTGACCTCATCAACCGAAGAAGAAAACAACGTGAGAACCATGCCGAAATCCCGAAGAGACAAGAAAGGTAAGTTTTTAATCGTTCTATGATCACTATTATATTCGAGTCGGGTGCTTTTTCATTAGATAAAATATAAACTAGACTGAGGAGAATGTGGCGTAGTGCAATAAATGAACATCTTCGAGTTTTAAGCGTGTATTTTTAGATTGTCACAGCACCAATACAATCCAAGATTTATCATTAGATGAGTACAATATGTTTTTCTAAGATATTTTCTTAGAAAATCTAATCTTTTTACAGTTTCATTAACCAAAACCACCAAAAAGGGGTTGCAGGCCAAACAAAATCTCATCGAGGAGGTAAGTTACTTTTAACTATTTTTATGACATTTATTGATCATTATAAAAGATGCATTGGGTTTCTGTTTGAAGATAAATACATCAAGTTGTTCATATTATTTACAGTAATTTTAGAACAGAAGTGCTTTTTGTAGTGGTAAATGTTGGTTAAGAAATACATATTTAGACATTTATTTATGAATTGTATCAAATAATTTTGTGACATTTCAGAGTGCATTTATCATGTATGTTTATTTTACTTTATCTTGTATGTTTATTTAGTTTAAGCCTAAGTAATTGCTGTGTATGAATGTAAGTTAGTTACACTTTCATGATTTATAATCTCAAGCTATAATTTTCTGTTCTCCCAGCTGCGGAAATGTACAGACACGTACAGATACGTGTTTGTGTTCTCAGTAGAGAATATGAGAAACAACAAACTGAAGGACATCAGGACAGCATGGAAGCATAGCAGGTAAACTCAGGATACATTTAATTTAAAGATGTTCAACAAACGCTAAATGCTTTCAATTGGGAAATTTTTCTAGATTTTTACCAAAAAAATGTCTAATTCTCAAAATTAAGCCATATTTTTTATGTTTCTTTGCATTCATCTGATAAAACAACCACTGGGTACATTTTAAAAGTCGCTTGTTAATGTCATTTTTTTGTGTGTTTTAGGTTTTTCTTTGGCAAGAATAAAGTCATGATGATCGCTTTGGGGAAAGGACCGACGGATGAATATAAAGATAACCTCCATAAAGTATGGCTCTGTAGATGCAGATGTAATCAGTTATTACAAAACATGATTTCTATTGATTTAACAAAAAAGAAAAGTCAGAGGGGTAAATCTTGTATAACATGACAAAATTTGGGCTGTGGTTAATGTTTTAAAAGATCTATTTTATTTAGAGAGATTTGATCAAAGCTTTTTGAAAAACAGTGAGAGACTAGATGAGCAAGCGGAATAATTACATACGAACGTATATTTTAGTTTCAAAAATGTTTTGTTTTGGATTAAACCCAATCCTGATGAAATCCTCTGTTGTTGTTTTTCAGCTGAGCAGGTTTCTCACAGGGGAAGTTGGGGTTTTGTTCACAAACAAAACTAAAGAAGAGGTGCAAGGGTGAGTTTTTCTCTAAAAGTACTACACCACAGTTACAACAATTCTGCTAATTCTTAGATATTATTTATCTGCACCTAGTAAATTACAATATTGAAGGTGCAGTATGCGTGGACAGAAGCGCGGCTATGTCATGGCAGAAATGGGGTAGGAGTAGTGTTTTCTTCTTCGCTTGAGGCTGGAAACCTTCGTACAGGTGCATTAGTGCGACACACGTTGAACAGTGTTAAGTGTATTTTTAGTGCTAAATGTGAACACTAATTTTCTTTAAAACTGTTGAATACAATTGTCTCTAGTGGTCATTGTTAAAAAAAAAAAAAAAAAAAGTGGATAACACGATGTGATTAATTGACTTGAGTTTAAGCGGAAGGTTAAAATTCTTGGGGTTTGTGAAGTTAATTTAACAAACACAAACATTTGAGTACATCTGAAAGTGTGCGTTGGGATGAGGACTTGGATGTTAATACTTACGGCTGTTTCATACCTCAGTTGGAAAGCACGGGCGCATCAAGAGTTGTTCAATAAAGCTCTTAAAGATTATAAAACTGCCGGCATGTGACTGTTGTCCCCGAGTAATAGAAAGTTTTGGGTTTTCTTTGACTCTTGTTTGTTTATGAAAATGATTTATTTGTATTGTTCACATCGGAGAAAAATATCTGATCTAATTGCAAAACGTTACAACAAAGACCCGAAAAAACAGCAATCAACACTGAGTAAAAAAAAAACATGCTTAAAAGTGTCTTCTGATTATTAACAGTGTAATCCACACTTAAACAGAGTTATTACTGAAGAGTCAAATTCGACATGAGCGTCAAAATACATGAGCGCCAACCAACGGCAAGGAGCGCAATTTTTAACACTAGTTTGCGAAATGCACCCCACTGAGAAGCCACCCGAGGATTGGTGTGAACCTGTTTGGTTAGATGTGAACGGGCCTTTAGTTTCAGGAAGACCTTGAAAGGTAAACAACCAGGGTTTTCTTTTAAAGTTAGCACACGTGATAACAGGATGTCAATATTATCATGATGTAGCTAGTCTGCAGCGAGACTCTCATCAAATGGGCACAACACTAGTTCCCAGAAATCCCATCATCTTCAAAAGGGTTATCTTGTTGCTGATGACGACTATGCACTGATGGATAATGATGAATTTTTCTCTCATAACACTTTTTTCAGGTATTTCAGTGAGTTTAAAGAGGTGGATTTCGCACGGGCAGGGAACACGGCGTCAATGGCTGTGACACTGGATGAGGGGCCACTTGAGCAGTTTCCTCACTCTATGGAGCCCCAGCTGCGACAGCTTGGTCTCCCCACTTCTCTCAAAAAAGGTACATCTGATCAAGCTGAAAGTATATACTAGTTTTAAAGGTATTGAGATGTGTTGATGAACACTGTGCTTGTATCTCTTCAGGTATTGTGACGCTGCTGAAAGATTTTGAAGTATGTAAAGAGGGAGACACACTTACCCCGGAACAGGCTCGTATTCTGGTCAGTTTTACAAGCTCACTTATATAATTTTATAAATACTAGTTGCATTTTTGAGCTCAAAACATTGAATTGAGAAAAAACTGTCCGTGTTCTTGTTTTGACTTGAAGCCTTAAAAAGTACAATAAAAAATTCAACCTTTTCAAAATTAGCTTTTGTGTACATTTCCCCCCTTTTATTTTTACCAGCTACCTTTTATAATTGTAAAGTTCTGTTCTCTTTCAATAAAACAAATTGTTTACAGTAATGCCTTATGATTATAAGCTTAAAAAAAAAAAGAGTAGAAATCAAAGTATGTTTACTCAAGATCTATGATCAATTTAACGTTAGAATTCAAACATTACATGCAAAACAAGCTAAAAGATAAATAAAAACAAGTTAATTTGTTCCTTTATTTCTCCACAAAATCTTTATAAATTAAGAGTTTAAAACAACAATTTCCTCATACCAATAAATTTCCCCTTCTTGACTGAACTGGGACAATTATATATCCTGATATTGGAAGAAACTTTACAATTCCTAAAGTAGCAATAATTCTATTTCTACCCCATATAATTTAACTCTTAATCCACATTATGCCTTTGCAAAGCTGCTTTCAAGCAATAAAATAAAATGTTTCATTAATTGTTTTTTGAGAGTCTAAAATGAAATTGTTTGTTTTTTTTCTTCAGAAACTCTTTGGGATTGAGATGGCTGAGTTCAAGCTGTCTATCAGGTGCATGTGGAATTCAGAGTCTGGAGAGTTTGAGAAGGTGATGGATGGAGATGAAAAAAATGTATCGAAAGAGGATGAAGATGAGGATGAAGATTCAGAGGATGGAGATGGTGGGGAGTAAAAATGCGTTGGGAGTTTTTATAGTGAACATTTGTTCATGTAAATGCACCATAAACCCTTGTGACTTTTTAAATATGTGTTTATTCTGTGAAAGTTGATGTTCTGGCATCAGAACTAGCTTTATTTATGTGACCATACTGAGTCTCGACTTCTGAAATACCTGAACGTGAGCATGAGTATGGTTCCTGGGGTACATTGTTCACAAACAAGGAATTTCTGCTACTCCTCCTGGAACATGCAATTAGAAGAAAACAAGACATGAATCACATGGTTTTTTTTTTTATTGCTTTTTCATGTAAACGTGAAATATTGACATTTTTCTTATCCTCACTTGAAACAAAACTTTACATTGAAAGAGTTTCCTTGAGAGAGATTTTATGCCTGCTGGAAATAAATAGCTGTTCCAAAATTAACAAAACTTTTTGGGTGTACTATACATCATCTTAGCGAATTAGTTTATTCCCAACATGCTGAAACATCAACCTAACAGCAGAAAAATAAAGCTGGACAATGAATCAAACATGACACTGTAAGGTTTTGTGACTTAAATTTCTGGAATAACAGGTCTAAACCCTGCAGGATTGCAATCCTATACTTTAATTCCGCTGAATGAAAACCAGTAGGTCATTTTAATGTTTCACTGTCCAACCGCTTCTAAACGCTCTATTTTACTACCATGTTTGAATCAGCGGAAGTAATTTGGACACTCGTGGGCAACTAGATCCCATGCGCGTTTAAAAGCCTCCACCACTTCCTGTTCAAGCGGGGCTTCCTCTGCTGCTGTCAGGTTTTCACGCAGCTGCTCCATACTCGACATCCCAATAATGACTCCATCGCCCTTGTCCCCCTAATAGAAAAATACTCATCAATTAACTTGTTGAATACCATCACAAACCATTTTCCTATTAACCACTGGAACCCTGAGCCCACAGTATTAAGAAACTTATTATACAAGTGTATTATTTAACACAATGACGAAGAAGACAATGTTATGACTTCAAAAAGCCTTTAAAAATGTTTTTTTTATATGAAAATCATTTATGTTATTTTTATTTAACAATTACATTTTGGTCTATTATGCAGCTACAAGCCAAACAAAGACTGAGAATTGGATTGTGGGACTATAAATAGTAGTTTTCAGTCACTTTCAATTGAACAAATGTACTCAAGGTTAGATGTTTATCACAAATCAGATTGAAAGGTTATTTTCTAGTCCATCTTTAAATTGGCGTAAACGGTTCTTTTCCGCAGACTGAATAGAACAAAAAAGTAAAATGCCTTTTTAAAAGGTCAATTTCAGCACGAAAACAATAATTGTATTAAATGCTTTCATCTACTGTTTTTAAAACTTTGCATTCCATAATACTGAACTGTTATTTGTCTATTTTAAAGCAACATATTGCACCTTGAACACATAAATGCTCTTTCTGACTACACCAGGCTGAATTCGATCAAGAACATTATGAGCTAAATACGTTGACTACAGGAAAAAGTTAATACTTGTATTATTTATTAAGAGACGGAAACCAACCCGCAGCTGAGAGTGATGGTACATCCAGCGAATGGCTGCTGATGTGAGGCTGGGTTTCTCTGAGCCGTACGCTTCTTCCAGAGCTTTCTGAACCCCCTCGATGCCTTGGAAGTTACTCTCTTTCCAGTATCTGAAATTTAATACAAGTGTTTAATTACAGAACAGACTGAGCTGAAAATGTAAAAATGTTATCCCTTTATTATAGTTCTAACTGGAGACAGAATCAGTTGCAGGATTCTAACACGCGAGTCAGGGTTATGATTGGAGGTGTGCTGACCTGTCCCTGTAAGCACCGGCCCAATTGTTCCCGAAAAATCGACCCATTGGTTGAGCTCCATCTTTATCTTCATAATGATACTTCCCAGTCAGGAGACCACCTGACGAGAAAATAAGATAATATCAGCCTTTATATAGCAGTTGAACAGAAGACAGAGTTACATTGTCTCAGTCTAAAGTCTAGAATCTCATCACAAGCAAAGCAGCATTTTCAGTGTTGTGTCACTCTTGGGAAGTTAAATCTTAAAAGAAAAGAGGATCATAGCTAGGTCTATGCATCCTCTCTTTATTTGCATTACCTGCCAGTGGATTGTATGCATAGAATCGCATTCCAAAGCATCTTAAACAGGGAAGCAGCTCAGTCTCTACCTGCCGCGTGGTGGCATTGTACATTCCCTTCAGGAGCAAACAAGTATGTTAACAGTCAATATAGTATTTTATCGGTTGATGCATGTTAACTTTTAGATTACTATTTTCAATATTTGCTCAGAATCATCATTACTTCACATTTAATTTTTTTTGTCTGCAATGATTAGTACATACATATATACACTGTTTTTTTTATAGAGTAGGATTGTATAGACACTCACCTGATAGACAGTAGGAAGCACCCAGTTGTTGTGTTTGCAGATGCTGTAGATTTCTGCAACTTCCCATGATGCATAGTTTGATAAACCCAGCTCCTTGAATTTCCCCTGAACATCACAGAAAACAAGATGTTATTGGCTTCATCAGATTTTTATCTTTTCAAATCTTACAGTTTGCTTGGCCACTTTTGATAAACGAGCATTAATGGGGTAATTATGTACTGTTCGTACTCTTTCACCTCTTTGTGCAGCTGGTCACAGGCCTGCAGTGTCTCCTGTATAGGGTTTTGGTGATCGGGGGCGTGCAGGTAGAAGATCTCCACGAACTGTCTGTGCAGCCGTGTAAGGGAGGTCTCCAGCTGTGCTCTCACACTCTCCGGCCGCAGCGTTTTCCCTTCCCATGGATTGGCTTTAGTTGCAATTTGAACTGTTTAATGCAGACATTAAACGGATAAATATATACAAAATTATATGGTATGACAGTGCATCACTATTTGCATAGTTCTGGATGTGGTCAAGTTATTCACTGGTCCTTATCTCCATTGGAAAGAAATCAGGAAGACCCCTTCAGTTCACCTGAAGTTTTAACTACACTTAGCTGAAGGAAGCACAATCACAGGTAGTTCTAGCCAGTTCTGACCAACCCTGGGGAACTAAGTGTCCCATGAGGAACATCTTAACTACTGTCTGTCACGTTATTGCCATCTAAACCCAGACATATTTAATTAAAATATTGTTTTTAATAAAACCGATGTCAAAAGCTTGGGTCAAACTGCAAGCGTGACAAAAGTCTTATCTGGTGAGACATACACTAACCTAAAGGAGGCAACCGTACTTCTTATTGAGCCATCATTCTGTCCATATGACTATGGATAAAGTAGAAACAAGTGCTGCGCTAATTGTGATAGTCATTACAAAATTTACTATATTAATAATATGTAAAATATAATATAATATGAAAATGTTGCAATAAATGTATGTATTAATACCCATTGATTTTATTACTTGGTCAACCAATAAAGGAAATTGTAGGTAAGATGTGTTTAAAATAAATAAAGGGTAAAATAAGAGTTATCATAAATAGGTTTAAGCTATTTCCAACCATTAAGGGATCTCGTCAATAAATTTGTTATATTTTTTTCCCCAAAAAATTGATGAAACCCACATGAAAATTAAAGCTGTGTTTAAAAACATTGTTGTTAACCAGTTCCAACCAGCTATTGCGAAATACAAATTACACGAGGGAATATTTTTCTAAATATCGCAATTTTTAAAATTTGTTTTAATACAATTTTAATAACAGTTCAATAGTAAATCTGTCACGATGAAAGGTTCGTTAATAATATAAAATGTTTCATTCTCTCAAAAATGTGTCCTACCGTACTAGTTTAGTATGTACGTCACGATTAACGTAACGTAGTTTTGCTGCCGTAAACACACGAAATCGTACGTAAAATATCACTTGACCAACTTCGCCACGTGAGTTATCCGCCGCTTCACTTTGAAGTTGTTATCGCTTATGGCTTCTGAAATGTAGGTCAATACCAGATTTAAGATTGCATTTACCATTTTCTGGAAGCTGCATATCCCCTATGATGCTCTCTGCTCGTCCATCATTGTACATTAACGCGGTGTCCAGCTCACTGTGTCCACGCTTCAGAAACTCGTGCACCAGCTCCGAGCTCACCTGCGCGTCCGCTCGACCACCGAACGCCATGGAGCCGAGCAGAGTCACCGGGAGCCTGGGTTGAGTCTGAGACATGTTCCGAAGTTGCTTAAACAATGCTACTCTGAATCTGGATAGAAGCTTCTGGTGAAGAGCACACTGCATAGCAATAAAGCAAGCTTCCTGTAGCGCAGAACACAACCAGGGCGAAGGACAGAGAGCCCCGCGCGTGCGCAAAGTTTAGTTGCCCTGCAGGACTCAGTTTAGAGGACCATTGATCAGAGGCTGGAGGTGGACGCTTACAGGATCAAAGTGCATCGTTTTGTGTCAAAGATTTAGGCTAGAGCGGTGAATAAAGTTCCAGAATGGTTTTTCAATGTTCATGTTGATCTGAAAGTGACCACAAGGGGTCAGCAGAACTGCAGGAATGGTGGAGGAACAAATAAGTATATCTATATTAAAAAACAACACGAATTCTGGATTTTGTTGTCATACGAGTAAACATGTAGTTATTAAAACAGTTCCATTAAACTGAAGGTTGTTTTATTTTTAATTCATTTATGTTATGTTCAACCATTCATGATAGCTCATTGCAACTCCATATTAGTCATTTCAAGATTTTCAATGTGTACATAGAAACCCATTAAAATGACATTGTATTTACTAAATATAGTTTTTTTTATTATGAAAATTACTAAAGACATGTAAATGTTCCCATAAAATGGATTTAAGCTGTATTTTGTATGTCTGTATTGTTTGTTATGTGGGGTTTGCTACCTGCAGATCATCCCTCCCATGAGGATGTCCCCAATGTTGCATCATGTGAGCTACTATTATGGATTTATGGAAATGACTTCTCATGGTGTGAAACATAGCTTTAGGTTTGAGGAACACTCAGTAAAAGTTTTGAATCTGAAAGTGCTTTGTTCATCGAGTTATTGTCTTTATTAAGAAAGTGTCAATTGGGAGATGCTAAAACAAGTCTTTTTTTTTTTTTTTTTTTGAAAGCCCATCTTTCAGTGGTCTGATTTATGTTTGTACTTCGCCACTCCCATCTGCATAATCCATTCATGGTTTTTGAATTATCGTAATAAAGCGTGATCATAACCGGGCCAGATAGAGCTAATTCAGGAGGTCCATAAGCAACTGAATCACAGAAAGGACGACTCACTAAATCAAATTATTTGGGAATCATGACCAAATTCTGTAAAATGAAATGCAATTTATAAGAAAACGATAAGAAAGTGTTTATCAACCTTGCATGTGCGTTAAATTGTTACTGGAAACCTCCAAAAACAAAATAAGGAACTTTTCAGAATAACAATTGGGACACTTACAATTTTGGGGGGATAATTTGTGACAAAAATCAATTCACCTTTGGAGAACCTCCCTAAATAGAAATCCACCCTTCAATCCATCCTCTCTTCTTGTGAGGGAGTGTATGTGTGAAAGGCCATTCCCCGCACTCTCCTGCTGTCCCCTGAGGGCAGGAGGATCACTGGGATCTGTCTGCATGTGTCTGGAGCCCTCAGTCACTCTCTTCTCTTCTTCTGCAGCTGTAGCATGAGCTCATGTTAGTTTTTTCAGTCTTTGTCTGGAGTTGTTTAGGAGCGGGACTCCTTCAGAGTGGCGAGAAGAGGATGGATGTGTTGCTGTTTTTTCTAATTACTCTTGTGCGTGGAATAAATGCAGCATCCCATTCCGCAAGAGACCTGAAGCCACACATGTGAGTAGCTGAAGTAGTAGTAGTAGTGAGTAGTAGTTCTTTGAATAGGAACTACTAGTAAACTGAACAATGATCTGTTTAAGTAGTTTTTTTTTTCTAGTTTTTATGATTTAATCTAGCAGAATTAGTGGAGCCTTCTCTGGTTTCTGAGACCAAACACAGCCTTTAGGTTTACAGTGTTTTCCACTGTTAGTGAAACGGTATCAGATGTCCTGTTGTTGAGGTTTAGCTATTTTTGTCTATTGATCCAGCAAAATAGTTGCAAAGTTCTAAGGTTTCAGAGAATTGAAAAAAAACCCAATGGTCCTTAAAATATTGTGGTGTTAATTGTGGAACATTATCCGGGTTATGTCCCTTTTTATTGCAGAAGTTCAACTCATTGATCTCAGGTTTCCAGGTACTAATGAAACAGTTTGGTGTGTCCAATATTATCATTATTGAAGAAGTGGAATATCTTTAGGTTTCAAATAGTACATAATTTAGTTAAAAGTGGATTAGACAAAGAATTATCTTTTTCAATATTAACATCCATTTATCAGCTGCAATGGCTCTTTACCCAATGTTGGCTCACAATATGTTAAAGGTTTCTGTTGGTTTTTAAGAATTTTTTTTTTAAATAAGCAATAAGGTTCATGCATGCGCTCCAAATCTTCTTGTGGGCAAATGTTGTGCTCCATGTGACCATCTGTGTCCAATGTACTTGTTTTTGGTTCTAAATGTACTCAACAACAGTTGAAAACGATTTAACATCCAGGATGAACCGGATCACTGTGAGCTGGGTTGGAATGCACTGCGTTAGCCATGCCGTCTGTATCGTGTGACCAACCTGCTACCTCTCCCATTTGAGTTTTTTTTTTCTGTGATGCTGCATCTTTATTCTGCTCGGCTCGCTCACGGCATTTCACTTACAGATCTGCAAGTATGCAGATTCGAATTGACCACTTGATTCCTTATAGAGTGATTGGGTTAGGGTCATTGGTTGTTTGTTCTGTGTTCAGCTCAATAAAGATACTTCAGTCAGAGGAATACAGTTATCACAGCGATTCCACACAGTGCATTGGAAGTCAGAAATAAACAGCTACGTTTATTGAAAAGCAAGGCATTGATGAAGTGTGTTTGTGAAGCAGCTGCTTAGGTGTGTAAAGACCTTTATGCTAACTATTTCAGACAACTCATTAATAAAATACATGTAATGTTTAAATAAAACAGTGTTGCATCAGCAAACACCTCATTGACTTTAGGGCGGAGCAGTGAAACATTGGAATAATATAGCATTCCATAAATAGAACTTTATGCTTTTGAAATGTAGGCTACTTTAAAGTTATGTAAACACCAATATCTTTAAAAACTGATGCCCATATCAACATTACTCTTGACATGCATAAATGATTGCAATATTGCTATGTAATGACCAATTTAGTCAGATACACCATATTGAACTTATTTTTGCAGCTGATTTTTGAAACAATCTTATCATTTTCTAGTGTACTAATGTGTAATGGCTAACTATTAAAGAACATATTCACAGGTGCTCTCTTTCTTGAAGATTTTTAAAACATTCTATTGCATCCTTTAAAGTGATTGATTACAGAAACACCAAAGACGAGCTGAGTTTCAGTTCTCTGTAACACAATCTAGAGCCTGTAATCTCAGACTTGAACACAACCGCCTGAGGTTAATTTTTACTGAGGGACTAATAAATCAGTCTGAAAACGGAAGCAGGGAATAAATCCTGTATGTCTTGTCATCTGTTAGAGCAGCGATGAATAAACTATTTCATTGGTATTAATCATTTACACTGAGTAACTGACAGCCTCACATCTTGTTATTATGGTTTATTGAAACAGCATGCAATAGAGCAGATTTTTGTAGTCACTGCTGATACTTCATCCTTTGTTAATGAGTCTGAGATTCAAAAACTATTAGTCTAATTGGTGTTAAGCTATTTTGGGAAGAGATATTTTTTAAACTTTGAGTTAATTGAGTTCTTGCAAATATATGCCTAGCTGATGAACTTTTTTATTTTAATAATTTATTTCTTTATTTATTTTACATTAGTTTATAATAGGGGTGTGCAAAGTTTTTCCTGGAGGGCCACAGACCTGCTCATTTATCAAACCCTAACTGGTACGCATACTAATCTGGCTTCAGACAAGCAAAGAGTGCCCTGACTAGTGTGGTCAGGTGTGTTATATTTTATTTGAACCTACAGGACTGACTTTGGACAGCCTTTAATCCTTCAGTCTAGATAATTCGGTTCAATACATTCTTCATCTCAACTTCTCTATTAAAAGCACTAGTTGTTATTTGGGTGACATTGTCTAACAACATAAATTCCTTTTTTGTGATTTAAAGAGATTAGCAGTTCTTATAGATGGATGTATTGTTTTGTGTGTTTGTATTCACAGGCCGAATGTGTGTGCGGAGCAGGAGGTGAAGCTGGTGGCACAGATGCAGCCGTGTGTCCAGGGCTTCACTCGGATGGTTAAAGCCTGGAAGCAGGGCTGTGAGGGACAAACCTGGTGCATGGGATATGAGAGACGGTCAGTATCATGTTGTATAATGAGGACTTGAAAGAGACTTGGGAGTTCATATAGAGGGTTCTTGTCCTTGTGTTGTGTTCAGTGTGGAGGATTCAGTTCTCATGGCATTTTCGCTGAATGAGTTGTGTAAATGTGTGATTTGTTCATGGACCAATAACTCATGGCGTAGAAACAGAGCTAGTTTTCTATTTTTTCTTGATTTTTACATATCTGTAGTTAAAGACTGAGGTTGTTGTAATTGGTTCTAAATCCACCATTGCTAAATCGAGTCTTTGATCTGTTCAACAGGATGAACAAACATCTATTTCTTCCTCAAATCAAACCAATGGAGTCATTCTTGTTCAAACACTGTCACTGGAACATCAGATTTATTTTGTTGCCCAAAACATTGAACAAACATTTCTCAAACACTTATGGATCTTCTATCCATCCGCACCCTCACACTGTGGAAAATAAGAAGTATCTTGGCAATTAGCCTAGACATCATATCTTTATTTCATTCACTTTAACTATTTGTTGATTATGAACTATTTCAAGACTCATTAAGAATAACAGTGACATCTCAAAAAGTTATTTAAATCAGTACACATCAGCATGAAAAAGCAGACGTCTGGGTTTCTTTGAACAACACATGATAAAAAGATATATATACACACACAGTACAGACCAAATATGAAAAAAGTTTTCTTTATTTTCATGAAAATTGAAAATGGTAGATTCACACTGAAGTCATCAAAACCATGAATTAACACAAGTGGAATTGTTTACATAACAAAAAAGTGTGAAACAGCTGAAAATATGTCATTCTAGCTTCTTCAGAGTAGCCACATTTTGCTTTGTTTATGCTTTAATCACTTTTTCATATATGCATGTATATATATATATATATATATATATATATATATATATATATATATATATATATATATATATATATATATATATATATATATATATATATATATATATATATATATATATATATATATGACCAAAAGTTTGGACACACTACCTCATTCAAAAACTTTTTCAGACTGACTGACCTTCATTTTTTAAAGTAATAATGGCCACTTGTTTTCACACTTTTTTTTCTTTTTTTTTGTATGTATGTACACGCAACCATCTTTTATTACTGAAAATTGTGCAGAATTGTGTCCAGAACGACACCACAGCTGTTTCTCTTTTTGTCTTTTTCAACAATAAACCTGAAAGTCTGTTGAAGTCCATTTATCATCCAGTTTCTATGAATCAATCTCTCACAACATGCACATTTATAAACTCTTGCAGACAGGATCAGAAAGGTAACATGCAATATAAATCTGATTATTTTAACATTTTTGGGGTATTGAAGAGCCTCCAATGTTAATTTCGGCCATTTTCACTGCTGGATACATGCATTTTATTGGTGATTTTAACAATAATTTAATTTACTTTACAAAAAAAATCAGAGGCAGAAAATATATTTAAGCTGTCTTTTTTTCCTAGTAGTAGTGTTTTTATAGGCAAAATGTTATAGTCAAAAAAGCTTTTATATATATATATATATATATATATATATATATATATATATATATATATATATATATATATATATATATATATATATATATATATATATATATAATAGTTACTAAATAATTTAGTAACTACTTTGTTTCATATAAACAAGCATAATACAGCATGGTTAGTATTGGCTCAGTTTCCTTCTCAACATCCTCTCAGAGTTGCTTTCTTCCCACAGTTTGAAATCTTGTGTGTCAGGTGCATCATGGAGTTAATAAGGAAAACTCATCTGCACACTATAATTTTCCAGATCTAGTGCTTGTTGAAATGTTTAATATTTGAATGATTTCTATGCATTTTGATCACTCTTTTGTCACCAAAGCATGGCGTTTGTGTTCCCTCTAAAATCTTTGTTCAGGATTTTCCACGTTTAGGACTTCTAAAGCATCTTGTTTGTTCCCATGCTGTATCTTTGTTCTGTAATCAGACTTTTTTAAGTGTAAGGTGTAGTTACTCTCCTGACGAAAGCAGCAATTTACTCTTCATCCAGAGAGTCTCGCATTCCTCTTCAGCTCAGAATCTCAAGCAAACGCCCTCGGTCGTCACACCGTATCGTTTCCCCCTGTGTACTTAGCAAGAAAAAGACCCAGGCCCTGCAATTAGCCACGGGAAACAAAGAGCGCAGAGTTGGGACTCTAGAGTTTGTTAGAGCTAGGTTGTAAAACTACAGGGAGGAGAAACTCTGGATCATTATAAAGTCTGAATGAGACAGAGAGAGAGCGAGAGAGGGGCGCTGGAAAGAATTACAGTTCTCACTGTGCTGTTCTCACACTGCATGAGTCATGAGCACATCTCTCTCATTCACTCACTGACAACAAACACACACAAAACACTACGAAAAGCCTTCATTAGTTCACAGAGAATGCTGTTAAATGCTAAAAGCAGCTGATGACAGACTTACACCGTGTGTGAAAGATCTTTGCGTGTCCGTGTGACCAACACAGAAAAACAGAACCAGTCATTTAAAGTTGTGTTTATGAGTTAACAAAGAATGCTGTCTTTATGTTAGAATATATTGATTATTCTGTAACAACAATTGATTCTGTTTGGCTTTAGCTGTACTGGTTAATGGAACCATCTACTTTGTTATGAGTTAGACCCCTTTTTCAGCTCTCTGCGAGAAAGTTAGTTGTGATTTGTTATTTTGCGATCTGTTTAGCCATTCTTGGGTTCTGGCTCTAACACTTTCAACATAAGTTAGCATAGATATTGGAAACGGATTAGACCAGAAGCATCATACCAGTTGTAGAATTTCAAGAATTTCAACAGTTTTTGCTCATTTTCTGGTTTTAAACGGCATTCATTTGGAAATAATTTAGGTAAATTGTATTGATACATTATCCTGAATGTCCCTTCACAGATCAATAAACCCGTTACAGTTCTCTGTAGGTTGTTGATTCATTTCTCGATTGGAATATTGGCGCATAATTTTACAAGGAGGTCATACTTCTGCATGTTGATCACCATGCATCCCCAGGGAGTGAGACTCAGTCTGCGAGCATTCAGGATGCCTCCAGTGGTCAGTAGCTAATGAAACACCTTTTCAAATCGGACAGTTGAAATTAGCTTTGCAGTATGCAGTGAAAATAAAAGTAAACCTAACCCGGCATGCTTACAACCACAATATTTACAACTATTCAAAGTGAGATCCAAGTAAAACAAACCATTTAAAATTATGCATAAGACGTCAATAGACTATGCACGAGCCACTGCCTATACTTCTACTGAAATATCAGTTGTTAATGCGCTTCCTGTTTGAGTTTCATATACTGTTGCAGTGTTTTGTTGATAGCGCTGTTTTTTTTTAGAAGTGATCGTGGGTATGTGTTTAGTTTTTTTGCTGTTTATTTGTCAATATTGGGCACATTTGTAGTATTACCATTTAATTGTAATATTTTATTTTCAATCTATATCTCATATTAAATTGAATTCAAATCTCAGTTCATTTTGTTAAATTATAAAAGTTGTAAGTACATCTGTTCTGAAGGTGTGATGTCGCTGAATGCCATACTTCATGGTGGTTTAAGTCAGAGGGTAGTTTCCATACTGTTCCTCCAGATAGGAGGAATCTGTTAAAATTACACATTAATCTGAACCTGGCTCCATGAAATTTGCACCACAGTGATGTATCAACAGCCGACAATCATCACTGCAGTGGCTGTAGCTGTCAGGAGTGCTAAAGAATCAGAATACCTGATCATAGTTCCGTTTTTACAGCAGAAGCCTTTTTACTGGTCTTGCAACACCTTGAAAATGCTGGAGAAAAAAAGTCTGCTGTATTCACTGACCCAAAATCCTCCTTACAAGCGTTGCAATCTACAGAATCAAGCCCCTCGACAATTTTGCAAATAATCACAAAATCTAGTCAGCGAATGAGAATAGGTTTTCAAATAGTTTTCTATTGGATCCTGGGACACATGGGAATTGCTGGAAATGAAAAAGTGAGCTTGTGGCGAAACACAGACAAGATCACAGAAGTTCAAATACCGCCCTCAGATATGAAACCAGCAAAAAAACTTAATTTATTTTGAAGATTTGACAAGAGTACTGGGAGCAAGAGTACAAGATCAATCCTGTGGTTGGAATGAAAACTCTAGGTCAAGACCAGACCAAGTGATCTACACACACGAGAAATGGGTCACACCAGAATAACTCATTAACATTTGCTAATAAGTTTTAAAAGCTCCACAATGTTCACTTTGTCATTGCAGACTTACCATGAAACACATTTTCACAAACTTTCCTATTTTTAATGTAAAAAAAATTATATATTATATTTTACTGATCATGCAATCCTCCTGGAATTCTTTGCTTTGACTAACCTTAAAAAGATTTTATAGAATTATATTTATTATTTTGTTACATGAGTATTGTTGTATTGTATTCCTTTGAATAATGTTATATTTTAATATGTAAGGTGTGTTGCGCTGGATGCTGATATGGCAATAAAAAAACCTTCACTTTGATCATTTAACAGAAGTTTAAATCATCTTGATTTAATATAGAATTTTTTAAAATACATTTCTGATGATAAAAATGTTTTTTCCCCACAGAACTGCATATTACACTGCATACAGACAAGTGTATCGACAGGAGCAGCAGACTGTTTATAAATGCTGCAGAGGATGGTCTCAGCTAAACGGAGAAGCTGGATGTCTGTACCGTAAGTATAGACACGCTTTCCTATAAACCTTATGATCGGTTCCTAAAGTTACGAAGTATCTCCCAGTGAGAGGTATTCTCAGTCTGTGTCTCTGAGCAGAAGGAGTGATATTTTTCTCAAACCACATGAATGAAGGTGTGTTACTAATGCACTAGCAGTAATTACATACCACAGTTTATTACCGAGGTTTAGTGGTTTGTTGTAGGAATTATAATCCACTTCAGTGCCGTCTTTTTTTCACTCTTCTGGGAAGAAGAAAGGCTTTTGTATTGCAGTAAAAGTTTTGAATATTTGGAATCGGGGGTGGTATTGGGTAAACTTTATATACATTAAAACCCAAATTTTAATTTTAATTTTATTGTTTTGTGATTTTGAGTTTTTTTTTACTTAAGTGTCATCAACATAGTTCAAATACATCTTTTAAATGTAATTGATCTTTCACATTTTGTTATCACACTATTGTTATTTTTGAGTTTTAACTAAATTAGTTTTAGTCACGTAGTTTAAGCTGTATATTTTGTATAAGCTGTAATTTTCATTTTATATGGAATTGAAAAATAAAGATATGGTCCATGAATTAAACAGAAACTTGTGAGGCTTGAATTCGTTTTTTTTCTTATTGAATTGCCTAAATATATCTGATCTAGAAACATGAGCAGAATTGTATCGGGAAAAAGAAAAAAAAAACATCTGACTGGGACATCCCTAGTTTTTTCTCCAGATTTATAAATGCTCAGTTGGTATCCATTGATGGGTTTTTATAACTCTAAAGACTGCCTCTAAAGCCATTGATTGCTTTTATTTTGTGTTGATCTAGAAAAACATTAATCTGTTCACCTAAAATAATTCAGGTAAAACAGTTGTTAGTCACATTTAATAGTACTTTCAAGCTTGATTCTTCTGACCACCAAGGTAAAAAATTTTTATCTCATTTTTTAAATTTATATTCATGCAGGGTTACATATGTTATTTAACAATAATAATATATAGAAAAATGTCAAAATCTCAGACAATCAAAGATAAATAAACAATAAAATGAATAAATAACCTCAAAGCTATACAACCACAGCACAAGTCCATGGAAGCATAAATCCATAAAGAAAGTTAATACAAGGTGACAATCTTTAAAATTTCCTATTTCTCCATTTCACTTTCCAAGGTCCACTCTTTTTAGGGTTCATATTTTACCAAATGTATATGGTTTGTCCTTCAGTGTTGTAGAGAAGGCTTCATAATGGGTTATTCCTCTGAGTAATGGAAGGAGATTGAGCAGCTTTCCAGTGGACCAGCATACATGTGCATGCACTATACTGCAAAGTTGAACTTTTGAAAATGAATTTTATATAATTAAAGTCTTGTTATTTTTAATGTTAAACCATTGCAAAACTAGGGTCACCTACTACCTTGAAAACAACCACAAGGACAAAACAAAAATGCACTTAGTGAACTGATATACATTTTGTTGGTTCACCAAGAGCACAATTGCTTCTTTCGATTGCTCAGCAAGCAAACCGAGGCTTCATTGTTTCACTAGAAGTGTCATTCAGTGACTTCCTCCCACTTTAAGGAAATTGGCCACTTAAACTTGCTATACGTTTGAACAGGAAAGTGCTGATCTGAGGCACAGCTGACCTGCAGAGTAATGAAGAGTTGAATAGAAATGTCCTAAACCCTAAGGGTTATTAATGCTCTGGGTGGTCCGTCCTCAAAGAAACAATGGCTTCTGAAGTAACAAAGCTTGTGATTTGTGGATGGTAGAGGCAAAAATAACCAGTGACTTCAACTCTGAAGATGTCTTACTCTATCCTTTAATTAGCATGACAAAACTTGTCCAGGAAGTGAGAACTCCATTCATTTCCTCAGTGAGGAAATTTACTTTCAGCAGTCGCTGATAAAGCTTTAGAGGGATGGCTGGGGGATATGGAATAAAAGTGGGGCCAAAAGGTTGCAAGCAAAAAAAAACTACGTTTTGAGAAAGCACAAATTTTGAGCAAAATCGAGCAAAAATCAGCCGCTCAACATTTGCAACTCAATTTTTTATTTGCGTTTCAGTCGACTTTTGCACTTGCGATTCAGTTTTTTGCTTGCACTTCTGTTTTTTTTGCGTGCGGAGTTTTGTCCCCTTTTTGCCACGGAGGGAGGAGTTAAGAGAACAGACCCACCCAGGAAGCCCAGGAATATTGTAACAGTTCAATATCAAACGTGTTAAAGTATATATAAATATTCCCAAATATGTTTAAAATAACTGCTTGAAAATGCCATGCCCACAATTCCTGCACCAAGAGGATAAATCTTGGGGGAAGCCATGCCCAGTAATTAAGATTTCATTGTGATTTAATCTCACAACTAATCACACAACTCGCCTTAATTTATTTTAATTTCTTGCAAAGGCTGCCTCTTAGCTTGGCTTGTCTTTGTGTAATGTTATTGATTGTTAGCATGTTTTATAGCATGTTTAAGTCTGTTTTAACTGTTGATTGGTTCAGGTGTCACAGGATAATATTCCCACAGAAAGTCATGCATCATGCTTGTATATGTCTCCCGCAGCCATCTGCAGCTACGGCGTGTGTTTCAATGGTGGGCAGTGCAGAGAAGGTTCTGCTCAGCTCTGTGCTTGCCCTGCAGGATTCAGTGGACCCAGCTGCCAGTACGGTAAGAGTCAGTGTTTCCTCTTCCTTCTCGCTGGTTTTAATGGTCAGATTCGATCCTGTGAGGCTTCGAGCAAAGTACATTTTAAGGTTGGTCAAGGGGAAATTAATTACTAAAAAATAATATGGCTAAGATGTTATTTATTTGGAAGTGAAGTTTTAAATATGTACATTGTTTCAAATCATAATTTTGTGTATGCGAACAGTGAAAAAGTGTTTTTTTGCTGCAAGTTTTAGTATGAACTTTTAGCTTTTTAAATCTTAGTGAAAAATGTAAATGAAATATTTATACAATATATATTATTAAAATAAATTACGATAATAAATACTATTGTTATTTAACGTTTTAACTTTTCAAATTATAAGTGATTCTTGTAAACCTAAAATACAACGTGTCTTTAAATAAGATCTGCTAGAAAAAAAAGATAATAAACAGCCATTCATTCCTGCAGTAAAATCTGTTTATTTGTATCTCTAATCACAAACATCTATTTAAGTATTTACTATTTCCTTACTAACGAAGTGTGTGTTTCCCCACTGAATGTTTCAGTGGTCTGCAAGGGTCTGAAAGCCAAGAATGTAATCTTTAGTGCAGTCCTCGCCACTGAGAGAGGAGACTAATAATGAAGGATGTTGTTTTAGGTGATAAACTGCACACGACAGGAAATTCTTCACCAATCTCCCTCTGCTTTTTGAGTTCCTGTAGTCTCCTCTCTGTTTTCTGACTGAAAGCCTAATGCTTGCATCAGAGATAAAGAAATTGTGAATGACTCTCTTATGTTTATAAATCAGACGTTTTGTTCATAAGCGAATAGTAACACCTTTTTCTTTTTACGTTTCGGTTGGTGTTCGATGATTGGGTGGGAATACCCATCATGTTTTTGATAGATGATACATCTCACATGCCATGAACTTGCATGGCACAGCATGAGCAATTCTGTTTCACTCTCTTGATCATGAATTAAAGGATACTTTGATTTTAGGAAGTTTCCCTAGAGCCCATGAACAAAAAGCGACTGAATTTTACTTACGCACACACACACACACACACACCCACACGCCCGCACACGCACACACACACACACACACACACACACACACACACACACACACCCACACACACGCACACACACACAAAATTGTAATTTTCTATAATGAACCTGTTGCTTTTCAATCTATAGCAGTATCTTTGCTTCATTAAAGGTCAGGCAAACTGCAGAGGTATAAGTTGCAGCTGCAGCGTTCTGAGTGTTTTTGATAGAAGTCCTGTTTGGAGAGCATTGCAGCAGTCCAGTCGAGTTATGAGCTCAGTTAAGAAGAGCTTAGTCTTTCTGATGTTGTGTAGTGCGAATCTACAAGCTTGGGTCGTCTTGGCGATATGGTCTTTTCACGCTCAATACAAGATTCCTGACTGAAGCAGAAGAGGTGTTTGTTGAGGATGAATGGTGAGGTCATGCTGCACAGTGGGATGGGCAGGAATTATTAGAAGCTCTGTTTTGAACATCTTGAGCTGTAAGTGATTGTTCTTCATCCCTGTGCAGATGTCGCTCAGGCATTCTGCTATGTTACTGGTTACTGAGGAGGGGAACAACAGGTAGAATTGAGTGTCCTCGACAAAGCAGTGATCAAACCCAGGATACATTTTCACATCCATGACTGTTCCATTGAATGCTGTTCTTAATAAAATTTTAAAGAAAGTTGTGTAGGCAGGCAGGGAGTACCAAAACATACTTGTAGCTAAACAGGAGCTATTAAAATGGTGTTAAGGTAGTAAATTATCCAGAACCATCTTTGTTTCTAATCTCAGCTCTGGCTCCATGAAATGCTATACCACACATCTAAAGGGTTAAAGGATCAATCATAACATTCTGTTTACAACCTCTTAAAGTTGCCCCTCTTCTAAACTCTATTAGGTGTTCATTCTTTTGAAATGTCAAATGCAGCTTATCTAGTCAGCGCATAAAAGACTCAGTTAGCTGATAAAGGAAAACCCTGACAAGCACAGCTGCGGTAGGATGTCTCTCAGTCTGGTTTTTGACAGCAACTCGGTATGATTTATCTTCTGATGCTTTGCATGTAGATATTTGTCATGCTGGAGGTTCAGTGAATGTTGACTTTCAGGAGCAGAAGCTCTGTCTGATTGAGATCCTTATGCCTCTGCTGAATATAAGACCGTTTGAGACACATTGTGATTCGCTGAATATACAACTCTACTGTTTTCTCTTTTTCAACTGTCATCAGCACTCATTAAAACAGCTTAAGCAAACTCCCAGAGTCTCAAAGACTGTCCATCTGTGTTCAGCTCCTCATCTGTTGTGGTAATCTCTTTGTAGAGCTACTGAACCTGGCAGACACAAAAGAGACTAAACAATTGAGTAGAAGAGTTTCAAGAGGAGTTTTCAGGGTAAATGCATGCAGGTGAGGATAGGCCTTGTTTTCTGAATGCTTGGATTAAAAATCCACAAATGTTTTAAAATTTCTGCAAATATTCTGTGAGTCACTCAAGTACAAATTTGCTCATCTCCATCATTTTTGAGGAGGTATAGTCTTGGTAGCAGTATTTCACAGGGACAGTATCTTGTAAGCTATTCCAAACCTTCATACACTTCTATTGCAAAGAGTTCTTGACGAATGTTCAGAAATAGATGGCAGTGGCATATGCTATAAAAATAATTTATTATAAAGTCATTTTCATTACAGAAAAGCCCCCACAGCTTTAGAATAAATGGAAGAACAGTAAATCATGATTTGTTTTTACTGAAGCCTTTTATTTAAAACCCTTTAAAGCAGTTTTTCTTTGAAGACAGGGACTTTGAGAGGTGAATACTTGTGGAGGCTCTGGGTGTGTTGGGTCTTGTGGAGCCGATAAAGTGTGTCGGTCAGTCCATAGTGTTTCTATCTTTCAATTTGTACCACTGGAATTGATCTTTGTTGTAGCACTGCATCAACTGTAACATTGTAACACAATGCAAATGTTTCACATTGCTTCAATTTTTTTAAAAGAAAAAATATACAATTTCTTATAAAAAACTAATGCTAACTTTTATGTGCTATACCCTCTTGAGACCATCTTTGGGCCCTCAACACATCTTCAGAAATTGCCACATTTTTTGCATTTGCTTACGTAAACATTTTAATAAACAATTAAAAAGTTTTTAATAAACAATTTTGATCCAATTTAGCTAAATGGTATTAAAAATTTTTCCCACTGTGTTGTCTATTTATTCAGAAGAAGATTGGGAATTACATATTAACGGTTTGTAATGACATTAATTAATAAATGTATGTTCAAATATTTTGTCATTAACTTTATTGATGTTATAAGTAATATAAAACATACATTAAAAATAACTTGTATTGAATTTTTCACATTCTTGCATGCGCATGTATTATTGCTCAGATGATATTATGTACACAAAATATTTTTTGTGTGTATTCAAAATGCATGCGCTCTAATTAAAAAGTCTCAGTCACACTCAATTTTCAAACCATGTAACCACAAAACAGCAAAAGAAAAAAAAAAACACAATAAATATTAAATCCACCCTCTTTTGTAGTATAACTGATTCAAATAACTTATAAATAACCAAATTAATAAAAAAATATATAGATATATATAGAATTTTTTTTTTACATGTTTTGTCAAAGACCTTATGTTAAGTGGAAAACAGACTCCTAAAAGGTTAAATAGTTGTTCAAGAACTTCTATGTGAATACTACTGCTTGTTTTGCGGTCTTTAACTTTCTATAGAGCAGGTACTGTAACTTAATTAAACTAAGTTACTAAGTCAACTAAATTACAACTAAGTCAAGCAAAATTACATCAATCAAAGTCAGTCTACTTTATTTGAATCCATAAAAGGTGTTTGCAATGCAGTTTTTCCCTGGAGAGAATTTCTAGGATAATCCTATAACGTTTTAGCCCTTGTTTATACAAGCATGGTTATTTTTAAACCGGACCTTCTTATATGTTTTTGGGAATCATCCACATGTAAACAGACCTATATCAATGAAACCAAACATTTTTGAAAACTATGGTAAAGGTCCATTGGTGACAGGTGTGGTGATGGTCTGTCGAGCAGTCTGGAACCAGCCGTACATTTTTAGGATTTATAATTAGTCAATACAAGTTAAGGGTAAGGAGCATATGCCACCTGTTGGACTGAAAAACAAAACTCTGGAAAAAAAATTATTTATGGACCTGTCTTAACTCAATTTGCAGTATGCCATTGATGCTGGCACTGTTTTTATCAGCGGTCACAATGACCGTCTCTAAAGCACACAAACGCACACACACTCCTTCTCACTGCAGGTGTGTGCGTGTGTGTGTGTGTGTGCGCGTGTGCATGCGTGCGTGTGTGTGTGTGTGTGTGTGCATGCGTGCGCGCGTGAGTGTGTGTGCGTGTTTGCAACTGTGCGTGTTGAAGCTCAGAGGATCTTAATGTGGGAGGACGCTCCGTTTTACAGCAGGTCATCAGAGTTAGCAAATGGACATCTGACCAGCCAGAGTTATAAATACAGACCTGTCGGTGACCTTTAACCTCTGCAACACGCATCGGCAACATATTTTCAGCTTCACTCACAGGTTTTGACAGTTAGCTGTGTATGTTGAGGGTAACCTTTGTACGACTTCAGATCCGCTCAAACCCAGTTCCACCTACTTGAGTTTAGCTTACAGTACCTCATCACTCTGTTTACATCAATATGTGTGGAAAATGAAAACAAACCTGCTTATAATGTGATTTAGCGAATGAATAACAATTAAAAGTGTTTGAATTAATTAATTAATAATTATTGTTAGGGATGCCATCTAAAAATCTCCACTGCAAAATTAATGTCTGATAGGATATTGATTGTCGAGTGGCACAAGGATATAGCCTACAATGTGTAATTATTTATATCCGCTTTAATTGGCCTTTGTATATGAGTTTGTGATTTGTTCATTGGTGGATCTTCATGTTAAATGGGTCACGTGGTGGGGAGCTGATTGGCACCAGACTAGTGTTTCCTCTTGAGCTCGTATAGGGGTTCCTCGCTGGGTTCTTTTTCTCCACATGTGTGTTTGTTTGTTTTTACTTCAAGTTCTCAGGTTTTTTTCTGTGAAGTGGGTACTTTAAACTAGGCCTTTTTAAATAAGTTAGTGATTAAATCCTTTGTACTATTAATGTTTCCCAGTTTACTGAGGAAAGATAATTATTTTTTCTGATTTCAAGAGAGAAATTGTAGTTCATAAGTTATCAATATGGTAATTCTATTTATAACCCATTAAATTATTCAATAAGAATTCTTACAAAACTATATTAATCCACATTATGCCTTTGATACACATCCGCTTAGCTCTTTAATTCCTTGAATTTACTTCTGACCACAGTTTGAAAATGGACTCCAGCATTGTGTTCAAGTTTCCATGGATAAATTGCCACTTTGCCACCAGTAAGGACAAACAAACACTTTGAAGGCACACAGCAAACAAAACTCACTATATTTTCAGTTTAGGTTAAGTTTATATTCTAGTATCCTTATTATGATAAGTAATTTAAGTCTTTTTTTGTTGATTATATCAGAGATGTTGATGTAAGATATAAGTCAGTTTTTGCTTTCGCTCTGGAGTTTTTCTCTTAATATATAACTTGTTTTTTGTTTCCCTCTTTAGCTTAGTTTAGTCTGGTTTAAATACAGGAGATGAAGAAACCCGTGAGACTCGATAGGAACAGTTTTATCAACAGCTTTGCACATCCTATAAAGATGAAAACATGCTGGAGTGTTACCAAGAGTGTAGAACACTGTCCAGAAGAGAAAACACAGTGGAATGATAAATAGATCTGGGTAGTCTCTGGGAACGCGACAGTGAAGACAGCTTGATGTTGAACTGAACCCAGAGGGCATAAATGAGAGTTAATGGACCCGACGGATGTGAGGTCTGGGCTCTCAAAGAACGATTTCATTCAGGCTTGTTAATTTGAAAGCACTACTATTGAATACATCTTAAGTAAATACATTATTCAAAACTTTCGACATAAAATAAACAAGTCAACACCTTTGGGTGATTCCCATTACTCTCTTTCATTCTCATGTAAAGGTTTAATTTTGTTGTAGAGAATTGTCATTTGAACACGACTGTAACGGTTAAAACAAAAATTAAATTTGAGATGCTGTAGAATTGTAGAGCTGTTGGATATTATTATGATCCTAGAGTTCACTTAGTAAACATTGCTTAGTATTTGGTAGTTAGTTAGTTTGTAAGTTACCTGTCTTGACATCATGGTTCTTGATTTGCTGTATCTTAGAAGACGTTTGTTGAGTTTGAGCTGTGTGATGGGGTTTAATAGAGTACTGTTGGGGTGCATCATAGAGAGCCAGGTTTCAAAAACAATCTTATTTCTAAATGAAAGTTAGTAATACATAAAAACAACTAATTAACGTTCATAGAAATCCTTGTGACTCTTTCAAGACATCATCATCATCATCATCTTCTCAATCCAACCTTCATGAAATGTAGCTTTTCTCAGTTGCAGTCTTTAGTGTTATTTTAATTAAAGCTTGTCATTTTTTTTGCTCCATTAGTCTGTCGTCTGTCGTTTCCTCACACACTCTTGCTCATAAGTGGATTTGGAGATTTAGGGAAGAAGCTGAGAAGGCCACTGCCTGAGGCTTCACTATTTCTTAGGGGAACATTCTTCAGAGCTGCGGCTTTAACACTCGTGATGCACACACGGCGACCGCTCAGACACACACTTACACATTCCTCAGACAGGTCCCAGGAAGTCTCCATGCTTCCAAAGACAGATGAGGTGCTAAGCTAGTAAATCAGTTAAATATAGTTTTTTTTTTGTTATAAATATGAAGGGAACATAACATTGACACGGGAACATGGTTGCTGAGAATGAAAATGAAATAAAATATGATACATTTTTGCAGATTGTGTACATTTTTAATGGAACAGACTTAAATGTACTATTTGCACTTCCTGTGATGTGTAAAGACCAGTTAAAGTCAAATATACCAGTTGCTTTCGTCTCAACATTTACATAACACCATGCTAAACCCCGAGTGACGCTTAAACATTGACTGTATGTAAAATATAACATATATATTGTTGCACACATCTTCAAATGCATCTTCAAATAATAAATAAATAAATGCAGAGCAGCAGACGACGCCTGTACGTTCTCTGATTGGGAAGCATGGCCCAAAGCTCATATCTGAGTCATCAAAACAAAGCTCAAGACAGACCGCTATAATGGGTGTGATTGAAGAAGTGCGAAAATATAACCATCAGTGCTGTTTTTATATGTTAATAATCTGTATTCAACACAATCTACCCTGATTCAGTCACTATCATTTCCACAGCAGAAAGTCAAAACAGAGTGAATATGTTATAGCGTATGTATAAAAATAACAATAATGATGACGCTTTGAGATTATGTAGAGCTTTTCCAGAGCTTAAAGATGGTTTACAATTATATGGAAGGCTATGTTTTTTTACTCCATCCATTTGGATTTTGTGTTTAAATATCCAATTGTGCAAAGCCATGAACAGCATTTTAGATCTATTACGAATAATCACAATTAATCAAAGTAAAGAACCATGTGCCTAATTAGTTCATTTTTTTCACTTGATCAACAGCTCCAATATTAAATCATGGAAAATCAAATGTAAAAGCTATGCTGTGAAGGTTTTTTCTTTCTAATTTCCATTAAATTGTCCAAAGTTCCTGCAATTCTGAAACACAGTGAAGCTTTCACACATTATTAATATGTTAGTATTGTTTAATATTGGCAATTAAATAATCTAACATGTTTTATTTAGTTCACTTTAATTATTAGTTGATAATGAAGTATTTCAACATGACTTGAGAACATTTCTATCTCAAAGATTGTTGAAGATCTGTGCACATCAGCATGATATATGCAAAAAATATATCATGTTTTGTGTGTGAGCATACGTGTGTGTGAGCATACGTGTGAGCATACGTGTGAGCATACGTGGCATTAATAACACATACGTGGATATCACATGATGAATTTATGCACAATGCATGTTGTATAACCCTAACAACAGTTTAAATATCCATCCTTTTATTAACAAGAGTTGGAGCCGAATTGGTCGATCCAGAGCTGTGTCCAATGCTGCTTCTCTTCAAATATTTTTCAAAAATAAATCAGATTTAAATGAATAAATCAGGTTAAATTTATCCCTCTGTTTCATTTTCACTCGCATATTGTTTGAGTTGTTTTTAAACACCATCTTTTGTGTAGACAATGAGGTGAAGATAATTAGGGTACTTCTGTGGTGGTGTTTTTTAAATGATTTTTATTAAGAGATAAAAGAGTTCTTTATCCTGAAAAGTTTCTGGTATGAGAGAGAATCTGGAGTAAAAGTCCATTGCTCTGGGTTTGGTAGCAACATTCAACCTGACATTTAAAAAGAAGTACTAATGATTATTTGGAGCTTTATAGATGGTTTAACAGACACCGGGCATGGCATTGGATACCTCACGATTCTGCTTTACTTATTTGTGTTTACTTCTACTTTGGGACTGCTCGACTGCTTTTTAAATCTCATTCTTGGTTTGTAATGACATGTGTCAGTCGAGCCTGAACAGGTGAGAACAGCACATGCTTACTTGCACTCACATCAGCACATTCATCAAGCTCACACGCTCAGTCTGCAGATAACAGCAGTCGTGAATCACTGAATGTGAAGGCAAACACAGCTTTTGTCTGCACGTCAGTGTGAGTTTCACTGCTCTAAACCTGGAGACCATTAGCAGAGACCTGCTCCTGCTTCAGGCTATACAGAAACACACTCGCATGCTTCAGCGCACAGAAGCAGGTCCGTAGGTTGACTGGAGGCCAGCGGGTCGTCTAATTAAGTTTGAAAAATGTCAAAGCATCATTAAGAGTACTGATGAAAACTCTCCGTGTCAGAAACGAGATTTCTAATGCAACTGAGCAGAAAAATTTGAGAAAGATGTCAGAGATGTGCTCAGAGGGGGAAGGAGAGCATGTTTTGGGTCATCAGTGGTAATTTTCATCACTAGTAGCCATTATTTGTTCTCTCTTCTTTGTAATGTTATATATATATATATATATATATATATATATATATATATATATATATATATATATATATATATATATATATATATATATATATATATATATATATATATATATATATATATATATAAAATTGAGGAACAAAATATCTTTATTTGTATATAACATGTTCAAATGTTCACAATGTATATTCAATATTGAACTACCTTAACCCTGGTGGGTTCAAAAAATTATTTTTAAATATCCGGTTCCATTTCTCTAGTACAACTCCAAAATTACACTATTTTCATTTTTCCCTTGAATTGAATCCCTTAAAACTAGAAAAAAAATAACACTATCTCGTTTGAAAAAAATGAGTACGTTTTTTTTAAACAGGAAAGAAAGAAAGAAGTACATCTCATATACATCTGCAGGATGGGTGAAAGTCTGTTAGTTGAGCATATCAATAGAGGCTATTGGACAATCATTGGCTGAGACATGAACTATGGGACTTGTATGATTTGTAGTTTTCAGTCCTTTATTTTTGTTAGTGTCTGTTTTGTTTTTACTACCTTCAGTTAGATGTTATGCATAAAAATATGAGCAAAATTCATTATATTTGTGTACCCTAACAAGTTGCAGAAATAAGATTTTTTTTCTTAGATTGTTTACCACCTGTTATGCGTTCTAAAAAGTTTCCAAGCTTTCATTAGAAAAATTCAAAGCCCCTTATAAGAAACGTATTTATTTAAGCACAAACAGTTCTTACAAGGAAATTAAACACATTTCATATCTGTTTGACCAAATAAAAAAAACTAAAGTAGAATTATTTATTTTATTTTTTTTGTGAGCAAAAATGAAAGCCCTGCTAACAGTTTCAATGCTAACAATTTTACTAAATAATCCATAGGCACAACAGTATCTTATTTAAATTTAGTTGAAGTTTGTGGCTTTTGGATTCAAGCAGTTATAACACTATTTGTATTGTATTTTACAATTAGGAGAAAATAATAAGAACATATTCCTGTGGAGGAATAATTGTGGAGTAAGATAATTTTTCGGGGTTAAGTGAAATGAAACAGAAAGATGATGAATGATGATGCTGGATTAGGTTTTCACTGGTCTGGATCACTTCTGAAAAGATCCCTTTGGTTGTTCAGAAGTGTGTTTGTCCTCTGTCGTGTTCACACACGCCCGGGGAGCTAGAAGAAGTGTGTAAAGCACAACACAGCTGCTCTCACGCTCAGATATGAGAGGAATTCTTCCTCTAGGACTCAAAGTCAGGTGGACTCTTAGCCAGCTTTTGATTCAATGAGGAGATGTTTAGAGGAGTGATCATTCAAAAATAATTGGTGACATTTCATTTTATAAAGGTTAAAACAGGCTTAACACTTTTTCTTTTAAAGATTAATTTCACCTCTTGCCAGTAAATGATATCATTGGGAAAGAAATTAACTCTAGCTTTTTCAAATATTTGTCCAAATACCAAAATGTTATAATGCCAAATGAAGAGTGGTGCAGTGGAGGTGTGTAGGTGCAGCAGTCACTTGGAAGCAAATGCTGGGTTGTTTGATAGTCACCTGTATCCTGTTTTCAGTGCTCTAAGCAGACAGCAGATGGCAGTCTGCACATTTCAGTAAATCATGCAGTCGTACTGATGCTGAAATATCATGATTTTTTTTCTCACCTTTTTTTCATTGCTCAGCTTAGAGAGAGAGGATTAGTCTAGTAACTCCTCCCCATCCCTTGTTTTCATTTTTGCATCAAACTTTCTCTGATATCTCCCAGATGGAAGAAGTAGAATTATTACCGATGCTCATTTTGAAGAAAGGAGAGATGGAAGGTGAAACAATGCAGACTTTTAATTGTTCTTTTATTTTGTAAACATTGTGAGGAGAGGAATATTTTTTATGTTCTATATTATTTGCTTACCAAAAAGTAAATCTGTAAAATAATTATGACTAAATCTAGACTAAAATGTGAGCAGTTAACTAAAAGGATAGTCAATGCAAAATGTAAATGTTTTGCTTTTTGTCAAATTTAACTAGACGGAATAAAAATAGGACTAAGACTTAATTAAAAAATGGCAGACAAATTAATTAATACAAGTCTGAGAGGCCTTCTTTTATGTAAAAAAATATTTATATATATATTAAATATATATACACATTTAATTATACACAGTTAATTAATTTTATCATCAGTAAAAGCTGAAGGAATCTGTCTGCAGGAAGAGCGTGGAATGTTTTTTGGGACCGGTTTGTGTTTGTGATACGCATGTGACCGGTCTGCTTCCACATCTGTGTCAAGCTCTGGATAGAAACACAACATGAGCTCACTAGAGGAAGCACGAAAAGCACACGAGGAATGCAAATACACACACTAAGACATGGTTCGAGTGATGAAAACATCTGAGTGATCGTTGGGGGTCTGATGCAGTGTGGGAACTTGTGCTTGCTGGGACCGCACCAATCCTCCCTTCTTCAGAAATGAAATCAGAGCCATGTCCAGGTCCTGTTTGATTTTAATATATTAAAAGTTCCCTAATTAATGAAGCCTTGTAGGTTAAACATGTTTCAGTCTGGAATTGAATTGACAGAGCTAGATAAAAAAAAATAATTATTCTTGTAGAATGAGTTTGCAAACATGTGGCAAAGCCACTGTGCAGATTTTTTTTCAGGCTCTGGATGTTCTAGTCTGTCAGACATAAATCATGTTTTATATGTGTATTCTGTGCATCCGTACACATCTGTGTCTCTGTGTGTGCTCAGACATAACTGCAGATTTATAACTCTTAGAACCAAAATATGCCCCGTGCATTCCTCTTTTGCTTTCATCCTAAAGAGTTTCGCTGACTCACCCTCGAGCGTTACTCCAGGTCATGCTGAGCAGGATCAAGTTGAAGGGCAAAATCATCAAGGCAGCTTCTAAAAGTTTGGGAAAGTTTTTCTATAGAAAAACTTTAAAAATTTGGTAGCAGAAGAAAACAAAGAAAAGGTTTAAATTGGGGAAAAATGTTCACTTGAAAATGGTTTAATCGTTAAAAATGTGTTTTTATTTAACAATCAATGTTTTATTTTGCTTATCAAAAAAGTATTAGGTGAGCCAAACTGTAGCAGTTTTGTTTCCATCCTTGTTTATTTCTTAATGCATGTTCAACTCCAAATTTTGTCATAAAGGCAAAAAAAAAAAGATTAAATTAAGTTAATTAATAGAACTGATTTCCTCCTCCATAGAATCTTGTAGACTGGATGTTATTGTAATAATTCTCTAATTGTGAACAATTTTTGTTGGGTTTTTGTTTGTGTTATTGTCTTCTATAAAAAGAACTGCTGCAGAACAATTTGTGGCATGATTTTTCAGTGATGCAGGAAAATTATAATCAAGGAAATAAAACCCTTTATTGTTTTGCTTGCTTTATTTCACATCAAAATTGATATAAACTTTTATAATAAGTTATAATAAGTTAGAGATTACTGGTTTAAACTATTTCCTCAAACCTAATAAACTTTAGAATCCCTAAAGTAACAGTAAATGGTAACTCTATTTTTACCCCATAGAATTACCCAATAGGAAATCTTATTTAGCTCTCAATCCAGGTCACACTAGGTCTTTCTGAAGCTCCTTTGAAGCAACTGCGGAAAAAGGGCTTTCTACAAACATTTTGATTGATTATATCTACTTAAACAGTGGCTGGTATGTGGAATGGAATGATATTATCTGAGAGTTTTTTAGAGTGTGTTCCGTGCTGGACTCCATTTTGCACCCATGACCTCGGTGAACTGCACAGGTGTGTTGTGCTGAAGAAAGAGGTCATGTAGGTCCCTCGTTGATGCTCTTGACATGCAGGTTTGGTTGGGGTCAGTGACTGGGTCGTGACCTTTGATGGAAGGAATGTGCTTCCTCTCTGTTTCCTGTTGATCATTGTGTCTGGAACATCCACTGCAGACAGATGCTGTGAAGCACTGAACTGTCAATCATTTTTATAGATTATAGAATTACCGTATGTAAGGTTGTGTTTATTCCTCTTTGGTGTAGCTTGAAAGTTGTGAACCCTTCAGATAAGAGTGGGACTTCCCACTGCATCTGCTGTGAACTTAAATAACTGACATTGAACTCTGATGAGGTCAAAGTTTCTTATTCGTTTTTGTAAATATTTGCACCTTTTTAGATTAGAATGATTTCCTCTTTCTCTCTCAGATGTGAACGAGTGTGAGCAAAGTAAAGGAGGCTGTGAGGCTGTGTGCTGCAACACAATCGGCAGCTTCTACTGCAAGTGTCCTGCGGGTCAAGAGCTCAAAGAAGATGGCAAAACCTGCCAAGGTTAGTGAATGAGAGAGAGATCTACCTAGTACCTACCTTTGTCATTTGTGAATAATTATACTTTTTTTTTTACTGGCTTTAAGGTCACTTTAAAGACAGCTTACAGAATATCACAAAATGACGTTCAGAAAAAAAACGCTATAGTTAAGTTTCAATATATTAAGTTTTAATAATTTGTAATGAAACCAGTAGGGTGTTTGTCTATATTTCTTGTCCTTTAATCAATAATGATAGTCTGTTTCTCTGAGAGGGAGGGGTTTAAACAGTAACAAGCCAATAACAAATGAGCAAAATAAAAAAATCCAGCGTAAATATCGGAAGATGTGGAAGAGTGTGTCCTGGTTCAGCCAACAAATTTGATCAAAAGGAGTCTCCTATTCGGATTTCGATTTCCCTCATAATTTAAAGAAAACTGTTAATCTCTTTCATGTGGAATGCGATTGCAGAAATTGGTTTTGTTTAATGCTGCCATTATTTCAAATGAACCACAAACTACATTTTATGCTTACTATCTGGACACAAAATAAAAATTTATAACAGAGATAGTAAATTACAGATTCTTTCTCAAGGTGAATGTAAAGCTGTTTGTTTCAGATAGAAAACAGATCCATATAGTTTAACATATTCTGCATAACGGGTACATAATGGGCAATACTGGAATGGAAAGGCCTCATAACCTCAAATTGGGCCCCTGATTGGAACAGGTAAACAAATGAATGAGTCGGTTAAACTGACAAAGAGTGATGAGCAGAATATATTAAACACCAATGGATATGTGTACATTTGACCACGTTCTTAACTCCTAAACTAAGAACAATTTAAAATATTTTTTTCTTGAGGAACGCAGTTTCATTTGTGGGTGAACTATCCATTATATTTTACTCAATGCCAAGTCCACGTTTAAGGGAGTCATCAGAGGAGTGGGGGTAGAGGAGGAAGGAGGGGATAAAGCTTCTCTGCTCCACTCTCAGATGGCTGGAACGAGCTTCAAACTTCTTCATCCTTCAACAATGGCAGGCTGGCTGTTGCTTTCTCTCTGTATTGGGGTTAATCTCGGTCTGGTCAATGTGACCTATTATTCGGGTTATTGGCATCATATGAGACACTGCCATAGGCCCCAGTGTTTCCATGGATACCAGCGTTTCATTATGGGATACCGGAGGCCAGGTGAGGACAAGCATTGATTTCCTGAAGGAGAGTGCATGGGTGATCTTTATATTAGACATGTTGTGTTTTCAAGAGCTTTTTCTAAAAGAAATGTGATTTTCATTCTTAAAAGCATTTGTATTATACTAAACCAAAATAGGTAAAAAAATTGTAATCAAATTTAAATTAATATGTTTATACAATTATTGTAAAAAAATCACTATTTTAATGGCTTCGGTATTGAGAGATGACCTTATAATTTGAAAGCTTTATTCATTTGAACAAGTCAGTAAATAAATGATGCAGTACAAGTTGTGCATTTATTTGTTTTACAATTGTTTAATACTTGTGATGTACAACAAATGTTTCTATTTTTGATACTATATTTTTATTTGTATTTTATTTTATGTTTTGCTGTTAATAATAGTTTTAGTAGAGCTTTCTTGGTGGTTTCTTTGTGAAAATGCTCCAGTTGTTTATCTGTAGCGCTGTGTTTAAAGAATCAAGATTAGAATCTCCTGTTTGTAGAATGAGTTTCACCTTCGATGCTTCAGTGGAGAGTGAAGTCAGGAAGCTTCCGGTCTGACTCAGCACCGTTCACCTGGGGGTAAAACATCTTTAACTCCTTTCCAAAGACATCAGGGCAAGCCAAAGCAAATGCTTGTACAGCAGCATGGGGAAGGATTTCTCTCTAATTGAATTAAAGCCCAAAGCAAACAGCAGTCCAGATGGAAACCCAGCGCTGGTTTGGATCCAGACCCGTTTCTAGCTTTAAATCAAGTGACTTTATTTCAGATACTCAAATAAAGAGTTTTGCCACATTTTTATAGAGACTTGATCTTTATTTAATCATTTAAACACAGATCGCAGCTTTCAGGAGTAAATGTGTGTTTTGGCTTCAGTGAGGACCTGGCAACCTCACATGTGCTCTCCAGACTGTTTTTATAACCTGAGGCACATTAAATATCTTTGACAAAAGTCTTCAACTTTCAGTTCAGTTTTAAGTTCATTTGAGGATTCTTTTCATTGATAAGAAAGTCAAGTTAACTGATATTTCAATATATATATATTGATATAATATAATATAAAAAAATATATTTCAAGACATCATTTATTTTACTAGAGATCTTTGATTTTTTTAGTGCAAGTGCCCCTGTTTTAGAATAACCGGTTGTTCATTACTAAAAACAACTAATAGCCACATTTTTACCACTTAGTTAAAAAGGACATATTTACACATTGAAATATTGTTTTTAATTTTAAAAAATTATTGTTGGACTGTCCTGTGCTTGGATTCTTGTTGATATACGTTAATACAATTTTGATAAACATTTAATTAAGGTTGAATTATTGATTTTTTTTCTCGTATCTTTTGCATTTCTTAAAACAACTATACATTTTTCCAAACAACTGAATGGCTAGCAATACATATAATTTAATATACATGAAAAATAATTTAATGTGCATGTAAAGCAATGTACCCATTCATATTCATAAAAAGCACTACGTATTGTCTGAAAGTATTATATATGCAACATTTAAACACAGTTGAAAACTTTCCTTGTGTAATGTTACATTTTTTCCTTCATAATTTATTAATTTTAAGTGAAGTTTAACATGAGGATGTCAGTGCTGTATTACACATAGATTTTTTTTCAATTCATGACACCAATTTAAAGGTTGGAAGAATGCAACAACTGTTTTCATTTCAAATAAAATGAATAGCTAAATCGGATAAAATGCACTTAGCCAGATAAACATGAAAACAGTTTTTCTTTACTCTGTTTACGGAGTGTGTGTGTAGCCCCATTCTCAAGCTTTGCAGGGGGCCTGTGATTATAGTAATGTTTGATGATTGCGGCCCCCTGCTGCCTGACGCTCTTCGAGATTCCCAGCAGGTAAATGCTAGTCTGAATCCCATTAGCACTGGAACTCATGAACTGATAATGCCAGCTCTTTAACTACAGTGCCATGAAGACCCGCGCAGAACAAATTGAGCGATGCAGCTGGAGTGTAGATTGGTACCAGATATAAGCTGCTGAGCCAAACGGCAACAAAAGACGTTTTGTCCTGAAATAATATGAAGCTGTAAATGAGGAGGTTTGCTAGGTTAGTTTGTTGATGTTGCTGATGCTATATGTTTTGATTCTTCCAGAAGATTTATTGCTAGATTACCACCATGCATGTCACTAGAGAGCACAAGCATTGTTCATTTTTTTGTGATAAATCATTAAACATTATACAATTAATTAATTCCCTTTTCTAATCTAATTCTGAATATGTTTGTGTTATGTAGTGCTTTTCTCAAGACTCAAGGTAGCTTTGTATGGGGCCAGTAGCATAACAAATAAATTTGGTATAAAAACATAAGGTATAACAGACAAAAGTAAAAACAAAAAACAATAGCAATACATGGGTCATGAGAGAAAACAGATATGACATCTGATGATTGGGGAGAAAGAGAAAGTCATACGTTAGAAAAACATCTTGAAGAGATGGGTTTTTAACCACCACTTAGAGAGCTGAATGGATGTGAGTTAACTGAGTTGAAGTGCAGAGATTTGGGTGAAGAGACGTTGCATGCTCTACCACAGAAAGAAATCAATTTGACAAGGAGTGTTTGGGATGAAATGTGATAGATACAGAGAGACGAGACCTTGGAGTAAGGGTTGGGAGGAGAATTTTATACATGATTTGGTAACTGAAGTTGTTGAAGAAAAGGGATTTACCTTTGTGTATACGGATTGAATGGCAATGTGCAAATTTAATGTTGAATTTTAAGTTGTATTATTAACATCAGTGCAATTTTTTAATTTAATGATTGTTTTATATAATTTCTTTCTCTATTATATTTTGTTCTAGTCCTGCTTGCTGGTGTAGTGGTTAGCGAGCAGGACACGTAATATGCAGCTGGGCATCAAGTTAATCAAGTTGAAGTTGAAAACTGGCTCTCTTTCTCTCCCTGTTGTCTTTGTTGTGAGGGGTTGTCAATGTTCTATCACATCAAATACAAAAAATATTATTGTCGCTTTAGGTGAAGCAGGGTTATGCAAGCCTTTAAATGAGATAAGCATGTAGGAAGGGAAAAATGATTGCTTATCTACATACGTTGGAGAATGCAATTATTCTCTGCGGAGTAAGGAACTGGAATCATATTTTCACTTGGGACCCTGCATGCTTTGCTTCCCTGGTGAGCTTGACCCATACTCTTTATTCTATCATAGTTGATTTGATTTTTAATTTAAAAGGATATTCAAACCATAAAAATGTTATCAAAATCAGATTGAGCTCTTTTAGCAGCTTCACAAGGACTGAACGTGTCAATAATAGTCTGAATGTGTCAATAAAGAATTTTTTTGGCAGTCTGGAAAATTAATTGTATATAATAAGAAAACAATAGCTTTTTTGACCTTGCATGCATATCAAACTGTTACTGAAGATCTCCAAAAACCAAAGAAGTAACCTTTTAAAATCACCCTTTTTAAAATCACAATAAGGGCACTTTAATACTAATTAAAATAGTTCACTCAACAAACATCCTCTGGCATTGCGATTGCACCCACCACTCATTTATGTGTGCCTAAACTTGAGTTATAAAGGAAGATAAGTAAACAGAAAATTATAAGAAGCAAAGGCTGAGCGACATGGGAAAGAGCTGTTGGTTTGGGGATTGTGGCAGTGCCATTGAAGCATGGCTTTCTAAATCTGATCTCGGAGCAGTTCCAATGTTTTTCTCACCAAGCTGTGACTCTGATCGCTCTGATCTCTGTTTGCCATGCAGCTTTGAAACTCTAAAGCACCTCAGGCACCCGTAATTGCTTCTTCTCTCTTTTTTGAGGTCAGTTCTTTATCTTCACGGTGTGCGAGCAAACCAAATCAGCACTTTTCTGTTTGGTCTCTCAAGGTTGGGGTTTATACTAGACAAGTTTGGCTGTTTACTCATGATATCAGATGTTTCCACAGGCGGATTTGACTGTGTGCGTTTTGGTCTGTGTGAATCAGAGGTTAATATTATGATGTACAAGTGATAGATATTATTATATTGTTCATGTCCTTAAATTTTTCTTGTTTTCACACTGAATGGAATGTTTTGATTTTAACTGAAATCAAAGTCATAACAATCCCATCAATACAGTGTTTTAAAAAGGAGATGCTTTAAAAGAGTATTGACAGTAAAGTTTTTTTTAAAGCGATTTTACACCCATGCTTTTTGTGATGCATTTGATCAATAAGCCACACCACTCAACAATAGATCAACCAATAACATTTGAGTATCCTGGGCCAGTTTGAAGCATCACATTTTTTTTAATAGCAGTCTATCATTTTTTAATAGCAGACAAACTTTTTTTTTCCATGTTTAAACATGTTTATTTACTTCTGTGCCCACATTATTGTTGTTCATGATGGTTATCTTTTTGTGGTCAAGATTTGCCAACAACATGTCTTTTAATCACATACAAAACATTAAACTCTTGTTCAAACTTTTGGGACAAGGAGTAAGTGATGGGTCAGTAATGTGAAAAACCTTTTTACACCCACTTTAACAAGTTTTTAAAATCTGTTTTCCTGTGTTTACCAGATAAAAAAAAGAACTTGGTTAGTGCAACTAGTAGTAATACATTAACAGAGAATTACCCCTTTAACTGGATACAATAACTGTTTCCTAAAGCAATTCCTGTGTTTTGTTTTCTTGCTCAGACGTAGATGAGTGCCAGGTTCATAACGGCGGCTGCCAGCACACATGTGTGAACACCAGAGGGTCGTATCAGTGCCAATGTAAAGCTGGCTATCGCCTGCATGTGGACGGACGCACCTGCATCGGTAATGCACCCTGCCAGCCAAAGTAAACTGCAGTGAACCTGACTTCGACCTAGTTATCACTCTCTAAATGGTGTTAAAGTCATAAACTTGGCTGAAAGGAAACCTGGTTGTTTTCATTAGAGGTCATACTTACAGATATTCTCTACAACAGCTCTAACCTAAAATTTTATAGATCTTGTGCTGATAGAATCAGAATCAGAACGATCTTTATTGGCCAAGTGTTTTGTTGTGGTACAGGAGTACTCTCCAGTGTTGGTACAAAAAAAATCACAATAACGTTACACAATAACACAGTGACACAGATTATATAAAAAATGGCTCAAATTAAAAGTAAAAGTAATATAGCAATATTATGGAAATAGAGGTAGTAAAATATAAAGTAATAGAACTATAACTATAGAAGTCCAAGGAGCTTAAGAGATGTGCTTTGGAGGTAATGTACAGATCAAAGCGTAAAGTAAAAGTGCAGCAAAAGAACAACAGAATGTGGAGTGACTGGAAATCTACAAAGATGTCCTCATATTCCTGTTGCTTATTGCAATATTTAGATGATATTATATTGTGATAATAAATAAACGTTTATAAGGGGGCTTTTACACTGGGAATGATACCCAAGAACAGCCCCCCTCCCCCACAGTTTTGTGTTCAACTGTGTGAACCAGTTCCTGCTGTATTTACTGAGCACAGGCAACTGCAAGTCAGGTCCCATGAACAGGATTGTTTTTATACTTGCTAAATCTCATCCATTCTCATGCTCAAGTGTGCCCAGAAACAGATCACCAACACCATGTGAAAGGGCCCTTAAGGGTCAGTACTAATCTAAACTCAGAGAAGTTAAATACTTATAAATACTCATTTTAAAACACCTATTTAGTGTATCATTAAAAACAGGGGACCTCTCAGTTGATTTAAAATGAAGTGTCTGTTTTCCAGCCGTCCACTCCTGCAGCATCAAGAACGGTGGCTGTGAGCATCTCTGTGTCCAGCAGTCAGCCGCTCATTTCCAGTGCCGCTGCAGGGCTGGGTACTCACTCCATACTGATGGAAAACACTGTAAAGGTAAGTCCGACTACATTCCTCAGCATAATATTTGGTTAATATTTGTTAAATTCAATAAATGCAAAATGAAAAAAATTAAACCCAAAACAACCAAAAACAAAAAGTCTACTTTACCACAAATTTACAGTTGATTGACTATTAAAAAAAGAAAATCGCTATTATTTTAAAGGATTTTTTTTTTATCATCACATTACAAAACATTCTTGACTGGAGAGAACACTGCTGTACATAGTCTTGTTTATGTACTGTATGTAGTGATCCTCTCCACTATTATCCACATTAGTGTGTTTTGTAATCTATAACTGAACATCGGTTGTTCTAGATACATCGATCTGCTGTATAAGGTTCATAAAAACTCACTTAACTTTTTCTCGATTATATAGTTTTTATGGTCGTTAAGGTGATCAAAATTCAGTTAATTGCACCGCCCTACCCAAAATTCAATTATTAAAAAAAAAATTACAACAAAAAGGCATGAAATAATTATGTAATATATTTTTTTTTATGATTTGACTTGATTTTTTGTTTATTTATATAATTTAATCAGACACTTTGTCCACTTTTAAACAGCCAGAAATATGACTCTTTCGTGATGTGGGTAACATAGTTATAAGTCTGAGGAACATTCAGTTTGAGCTTTATTTATGAAAAATATTTGTGTGTCAAGTTATCATCTTTAAAAGGAAAGCAGCGAATCTGATTCGTTGAAACTAGTCTTTTCGTGGTGGAGGTCTGTACAGAACGTACTAAGTTTATTCCCCGCTCACGTAAGGTTACCTTGAAAGGTGTCACCCAAACATAGCTGCTAGTGATTGTGATTCGGTCATGTCACGCAGAGGAACTGTTTTCTTATGTGAGGGATTCACATGTTTATATTCTCTGCTGAGAGAAGAGGCTGTAAGGGAGCGATGGTGAAGCTTCATCTTTAATCTGAACTTCAGGAGCACAAAGACAACCTTTTGCCTTTTCCGCCATTTTCATGAGGACTGCTCTCAACTCAGGCTTCACAAACAGACTTTTGATAAAAAAAATAGATCTGTTCCCACTTTATTCCTCCTTTAGTCATTACTTTGTTTTCTTCCTCCAATAATAATCGATGAGTGCGATGCTGACAGTTGATGTATTATTTCTGAAGTGCGCGCTGGAAGCTTTATCCAATAACAGCAGACTTGTGTATAACTACCAATCGCTACAGAATAATTTTGGAGTCATTGAAAACTCAGGTAGAAATAAAGGAATATTATATCAAAATAAAAAAAAATTGACATTGCATTGACGTCATCCTGATGTTTAAGACCCCAAAACATAAATAATCAGCATTTCAGAACCACAATACTTGCTCTTTAAATTTTCATCACTTTACTATGGTAGTTCAAACAACAAGCTCACCTATTTAATGTACTGAAATGCTAACACATGATGTTATCTGTGTTGGCTCTGCAGTGTTGAATGTGTGCACAGAGCAGAACGGTGGCTGTTCTCAGATCTGTCGTTCTGATGGAGAGCAGGTTCGCTGTGAATGCCAGCCAGGGTACCGGCTTGCAGAAGACCAGAAGACATGTGAAGGTAAAGCTGCGCAACTATAAAGGCAACTACACCATTCTTTAATAAAAAAAGCATCATAAAAAAAACGTACTGACTAATCAGACGTGTTGACCGATGAACACTGGAACAGTGTTGTCAACTTAGGGACACTTTTCAGACCCCTTAGAGACTCTTTGTTAAATCTAGTGACAAATCCCTGCCTTTATTGGAAACTCGCTCTCAGCACTAAATGGAAAGCCATAGTTTTCTATGAGAGTGGTGAAGATGAGGTTGGAGAGGCATTGCGCATGCACACACAAACCTAATATCCACAGAAACAGACGTGCTGCATTGGAGTTCATCTGTCTTAAACAAATGAAAAAGAAAATGTCTGAAAGAATTTTCTCACACTAAATTCAGTGTCTCCTCTCTTCTTTATGTAAGCAAGGCTTACACATGATTCTAATTAATATTTACTTTAAAAATGATGTGAATCTACATTTTAACATATGATTATTGGGCAGATTGAAATTGTTCACTTGATGGACGAGATTACAATGATGCGATCTTGAGCTTTCATGTCTGCTTTTGAGAATTACTCTCTCTGTTCTTTTTTTCAAATAACCCAGATTTTTCACACTTTATATATGATATGATTTGATACACACCCCAATACACTCCCCAACACAAACAAAAACAGTCAGTAGATGCATCTAGCATCTAGCTTACTATACATATTTCATCTCAGGATTGTCTGTGTTTGCTTCTGTCAGATATTGACGAGTGTGTGTCGGGTCAAGCAGACTGCGCTCATGGCTGCCGAAACACTTTCGGATCTTTTGTCTGTGTGTGTCCTGCTGCGTACGAGCTGGGCATCGATGGAAAACAATGCTACAGTCAGTATGAGCTTGCTGAATATCAGAAACAAAATATTTGTTTTGCTTGTGCATTGTCTTCTTAAATCTTCAGAAAGTTGTCTTGCTCTCAAGTACAGTTTCCAGAAACCTTGATTAAAGGCTGGTTCATGTTTGGTTGTCAGGGATCGAGATGGAGATTGTGAATAGCTGCGAGCATCAGAACGGTGGCTGTTCTCATCACTGCGAGCACTCGAGCGCCGGTCCCCAGTGCAGCTGTAACCAGGGCTTCAGACTCCTCCCGGACCTCAAGACCTGCAGCGGTAGCATTGGCAGTAGCCTCATTATAGAAAGAGTAGCACTTCTAGTAACTTTAATTTGTTTGCTCAGATATAAATGAGTGCGTGGATGGCAGCTCTTGTTGTGAACATGACTGTACAAACTACCCCGGAGGCTACGAGTGTTACTGCACAGCTGGATTTCGACTGAGTGCTGATGGATGCAGCTGCGATGGTAAGTTCATTTTCATTTTGCAGTCAAGGCTATTTATCAGACAGAAGTTAGATTTTCAGCAGACACTGAATGGTACTCATCATCAGTGATGTGACCGAGTGTTGAGCCAACACCAGATGCCCTATTCCAGGTGGCTAGACATAAGAAACTACCTTTAAACAGTTTAAATACACGTAACCTTGTGGTTTTCTCTGCGGACTCACTTCTGGATTATTGCATAGTGTGATCGGAGCATAAGAAACTGGCTAGAGGGCCATTGTTGGTATGCGCTGAGGAAACTTCAGCTGCCTTCCCAGGTTAGCCTGTAGTTGTCTAGAGGAGGGCTGCTGTTCACTAAAGACTAAAGGTTTCATTATGGGAAAAATTATAGTCATGATTATTTTGAACTAATTTTCTTTGGAAAAATTCTTCCTCATTATGAATTTTTTTTTTAATAATGTCTCTACATTTCTACATTAACAAAACATGACAGGGTAAATGATGGCACTTTAAGTGAAAATAACTCTAAATCTTTTAATAACTGTTTTAATATATATTTAAATTGAACACAAGGATTAAATTTGAGATTTAAAAACAGAAACATTCATTTTATTATCAAACAAAGAGATTAACTATAAAGATTCCAAATTTTATTTTCTCTTGGCAAATTATTTATTGCAAGTTTTTATTTGTTTTTGCTTCAGATGAAGATGTTGGGCTCTCTCATGGTCAGCAGATGCTAACATCAGCAGCTTGCGCAGCCTGTCAATGCACCAGTGTTACATTCACTCTTTGTGAACCTCACAAACTTTTTATTTGGAGAGAAGTTTTTTTTTAACAAGAAGTATTCATGTGATAATTCTTAAGCAAACATCTGTGAGTTTTTGCTGAATGTAGATTTCGATTAGTGAGAACATCCAGCATAAGGTTTGTTTGTTTCTTTTTTGGAGTTGTCATATCTGCTATTTATTCCACATATGTTCGGTAACCCATAGCTGAACAACGGGAATTCTAGATACATCGGTCCAATGTTAAAATGTATAGTGGAAATCCTAGAATCAGTGTAGTCACTCTCGAGGAGTGCTCTGGCTGAGACAACCCCCATCAGTGTTGGTTCACAAACGTAAGGTAAAAATTTATAATGTTTATTTTTCCATTTTTATTTTTAATCGAGGCTTGAAATCGATATCATTATCAACGTTTGATTAATTGCACAGTCCTACTGGGTGTCTCCTTACCTCCTTCCCAGCTTTAAAAAGAGCATGTTGGGGTTTATTGGAGGCGATGGCTCAGGCAATCCTCTCTGTATCTTCTATTAGCACCTGGTCATGATGGGATGATGATTCTTCTCTTACGCACACACACACACACACGCACGCACACACACGCACGCACGCACACACACACACAAAAGTATGACAACTGGCATACCACAGTCTGAGAGCCACTGTTCTGCAGAAAAGCATATGAAAAATTACATTGACTTTTTGTCTCATTGTTATGAATTTCAACGGCATTTAATCAGGTTTTCAATGTGAATACTCTAACTTCAGGTTCTGAGTCAGGCGTGTAAAACCTGTTTTTTAAAGTTTGTAAAAATAAAAATGAGCATTGTAAATGACAATCAAACTAGCTAAAGTATATTTTTTTTTAATTTATACTGCTCTCCTGATATTACTCAGTACATCTGTGTTTCCAGATATCGATGAGTGCTTGGCACGGAACGGGGCCTGTGATCACGTGTGTCAGAACAGTGCTGGGTCCTTCCAGTGCAGCTGCAGACGAGGATATCGGCTCGATGAAGACCGCCGATCCTGTCTCTGTGCGTTTATGGACCCTTTGATGAATCTGGTTTCATGCTGTACTGTCTGCATTAGAATCTTTGTTAATATGTGTGGTTTGTTTCAGTGCTGGAGGACTCCGTGGAGGCTCTGAGCGGCGGTCAGGTAGTGGAGAGAGCTCGTCCTCAGTTAACCATTCTGAAGGATTATTATCAGGAAGCTCTGGAGAGACAGGAGGACTATGAGGAGGAGGTGGGAGAGCTCAGAGCAGAGAGCACGCTGACGGAGCGATTCAGTGAGGAAACTATAGAATATTAGATATATTTAGGTGGAGGTTCAAAAAAAGATTGTTAAAATATTAGTATTGGTGAGCTACACTTTTAACAGTCACTTTTATCTAATTTCAGCTTGCACTTTTGTTTCAGCTGTTCTGTAATTTGTTGTTTAAAATGTTGTTGATGTCTGATGAGCGCTATGTTTGTGATGTGTGCAGTATGTCTGAATGAGTCCTTCGGTCTGGACTGCAGCCTCTCCTGTGAGGACTGTGCCAACGGAGGAGTGTGTAACGCTCAGAGAGACGGTTGTGCCTGTCCTGGTGGATGGACCGGCATCATCTGTAACCAGAGTGAGTTTTACCTAACCAACTCTTTTTTTTATATATATATATATATATATATATATATATATATATATATATATATATATATAGAGAGAGAGAGAGAGAGAGAGAGAGAGAGAGAGTATATCCTAAATATGAAGGCTTAACCAACTTCACATGCCTTTGTATTAGTTCAGCATGTCAAATCAAGTAAATTTTTATATTCAAAAGACTGATTGGTACCGCTTGATTTTAGATTTTCATACATTTTTTTTTCAGATTCTTTTAGTGAAATTGAAACGTCGCTTAACTTCTTAGGTGGTGTTCGTAACCATTTTTTTCTTTGGGAAAACCTTAAAGATATACCACTAAGAGCCAAAAATGTTGGCGCATGAGTGAGAGTGCTTAAGACCACCACTAGGTCTCACTGTATTTCAATGAGTTTTATTTATTTTATTTTTTTTATAAAGGGAGGATCCTTCATTCACTTGTCAAGTTTGTTCCTAAACCAAACTCACTCATTTTCACTGAGGACCAGATGTAACTTATAAATGTAACTAAATGTAATCAAATCAATGTAAAATAAACCTAATTACTTTTTAATGTTAAATAACTGTATAACTTTACTCTATTCAAGTGACAAACATGTTTGATTGTTGCTCTGTTATAAAATCAATCCGTTTGTTAGCGCATGAAATGTTCACGGATCAAACTATCCTAGTAAATAGAGAAAAACAAACAAACATAAAACACAAGTTATGACATAAAATGGGTTCAAAATGTTTTTGTTAAAGTTAAAATGGACTGAGATCTTTGTTCATGTGCCAGCTCAGGTTGTACTCTTTGAAAACTGGCACCACCTCGTAACACCAAAAAACATGCAAGTTTTTTTTGCTTGAAGCACAAACTAGTGTTTTTTTAGGGCATTTGAAGCAATACATGGAGATTTCTTCCATCGTTTTCTGAGTGTGCAGTCATCTATCTAACTATCTAACTATAACCACAAAAAGCTATCAATTTAGAAGCTATCAATTTGATTTAGGACTTTTTTTTTCTATAAATATGACTTTGGATCACATGTATGATTTAGATTTATAATTGCAAGTATGTTCCAGTGGTGAATTACTCTGATTAAAAATATTATACAAATATTTTCCCAGTTGTGCATGTCTATCCTTAATTTTATCCAAGAATCCTCTATATGAGGAAAACAACTGGAGAATTGTCACCAACAGTGACAATGTTTGTAAATGCAAACAGTGTTTGTAAATGCACATATTTAGCCATTCCTCTGGCTTGTGATTGTGTGCAGCATGTCCTCAGGGCTGGTTCGGCAGGAACTGCTCATCCATGTGTGTGTGTAAGAACGGTGGCGTGTGTGACCCGGTCTCTGGGGACTGCCGCTGTCCACCAGGGGTCACTGGAGAGCTGTGTCAGGACGGTAGGTTACAATTTACAGAAATTAAATTGAAGTTAGATCAGATTTTTTCAGGTCTTTTAAAAAAGGATGTTTTCTTGTCTTTGAAAAGATACCAATCTTTATGCGGTCACATGTTCTAAAAAGTCAGTAAATATCCAAAAATAAATTATACTAAAATATGGGAAAACCGTAAAAAATACTACCCTAAGAGCTAAACACGTGGGCCATGGGTGGCGGTGCTGAGTACCACCACTAGGTGTCACTGTAATTCAATGAGTTTGTTTTGTATGAAGGGAGGAACATTGCTTCACTTATCAGGTTTTTTGAGACTTTTGAGACTTTTTTTTGTGCTGACTTTTCAAGTATTGTTCGATTTCCTGTCAGTCAGGTTTAACAGAGCTATATTTTCAGGCTCCCGGGACAGATCTAATGTGTTTGTTGCAGGGTGTCCCAAGGGTTTCTATGGGAAGCTCTGTAATAAGAAGTGTAGCTGCGCTAATAACGGACGCTGTCATCGCACATACGGAGCGTGTGTGTGTGACCCAGGACTGTACGGAAGGTTTTGTCATCTTCGTGAGTACTGCAATTAACTAATCAATCAATGAGATTGTTAAATAATCAACAACTCAACAGTTGAATGGTTCCTCTCGCAGCATGTCCAAAGTGGACGTTTGGTGCGGGGTGTTCTGAGGAGTGTCGGTGTGTCCGGCAGAATACAGTCGAGTGTCACCGTCGCCAAGGCAAATGTATCTGCAAACCTGGTTACCACGGAGACACGTGCAAAGATGGTCTGTTAAGATTTCTTTGGTTTTAAAACCTTTGGCTTTTAGCATCAATGCTATATTTCTATATATTTGATTTCTTGATGTTGTAATCCACAGCATGTATAGTTATATATAACTACATTTAAAATGTACATAAATTAGAGATGCCAAAATTAAAAAGTTATTTATGCATTAACACAACTCCATTGTAACATCTCTGGTTTTGTTAACACATAATTATCTCGGGGCACATTTTGTCTTTAAACCTTTGCCTCACCTGCAGTTTGAGAAATTTAGGCTCAGTCTCTGTCCACATGAGCACAATTCTAAAAAAAATTAAATTCAATGAGCTGTCTCTTTGCTGGTATCAATGTCGATATGGCTTCATGGGAAATGTAGTTTATTTATTTATTTTTTTTATCAATAAACTTTTGCCTCACCTGCAGTTTAAGAAATTCAGTCTTTGTTCACATGAGCAAAATTCTACAAACTATAAAACAAACAAACCAGCAAACACATTTTCACCACAAACAAGATGGCTCAGTGTTCCACCTTTAACCTTTTTTTGATTGGCCAACATGTCCAGGATATTGTGTGTGTATGCATATATACACACAAAACAAATAACATTCATTTTTTGGTTATTTGTTAGAGTGTGATCCTGGCTTCTTTGGTTCGGGGTGTGAAAATAAATGCTCCTGTACTTCTGAAACGACCTGTGATCATGTGACCGGTGCCTGTAAATCCCAGTGTCCGGTGGGAAAGAGAGGAGATGCGTGTGACCAAGGTATCAAGGTTCAATTGATTTGTTGTTTAAAGTGCATTTTTTTGTTTTTAGTTTAGAAACAGCCTATAATTAGCACTTAAATGACCAAACGTTTTGTATATAAAGTAAATCTATCATAAATGGAATGAATTCTCTCATTCTTTTGGTAGACTGTGCTGAAGGCAGCTATGGGAGTGGCTGCTCTGAGTCATGTGACTGCTCAGGTGCTCCGTGTGACCGGATCAGTGGCCAGTGTCTGTGTGCTGCTGGGAGGTTTGGACATCGCTGTGAAAAAGGTCATATATTAAATAATTTCTTGGATTTTTTATTACACCACAAAGAAAGTTTCGTGCAACTCTTGATATTGAAGCATTGAACCATTTTCAGATAACTAGCCCAACACTGTTAGCATCATAAATTGGATATAATTTTCAATTAGTGAATGCTGAGCTTTTTTTTGCCATTCTGGTGTAGTGGATTATGGGTAATGTTGGATTTAACAGCATTTATGGAACCTTCACTTTAGGTACATAAACATATAGAAAATTTCTTCTATAAATAAGGTTCTTACCATTTGTAAAATGGATATCTTAAGCTCAGACTATGTGTGTGTGTTCATCAGAGTGTGAGGAGGGCCACTGGGGTGTGCGGTGTCGGGAATCCTGTCCAGCGTGTGAGAACGGAGGCCGCTGTGACGCTCAGGATGGCTCCTGTGTGTGTTCTCCTGGGTTCATCGGCCGACTCTGTCAGAACGGTGAGTGAAGCTCCCTGTGTGTACCTCTCCACACATTTGGTCTGAATTAAAAATGTCCCCATAGCAAAAAAGCTGAAAGCAACATGTTTTTGAGATATTTGCCACAATTTATGCTCAGTATTTAATCCACCCCAGTACACAAATCTCGTGTACTGGATGTTTACCATTTGTCTTGTCCAGATCACTCTTGTAAATGAGATGCTCCTATTCTATCCTTTAACTACTATAGGTAAAAAAGGAAGGTCAAAGAACATGCAATGAATTAATCTTATCACATACTACAAGAATCACTACTTGATGATTCAAAATATTTTTAGGTGAGAGTATAGAGTTTTTAAAACAAATATTATCAAATCATATCTTTATTGTGACTTTCAATTCATGCTAAGGTGATAAAAGTTATACAATTGAATCTTTAAATAATTAAAGAATAATGATGCAATTAACAGAAAAGGGACTGTAGATTTCATTTTTACATGATGCCATAGTAATCTTATATTCTAAACACAATCTAAATCTTTTATCGGAATGTTTAAAAGAGGTCAACTTTTTTCAGCCCTACAAATCTCCTGTGTGTTGCTCTTGTGTGTGTTTAGTGTGTCCTGCGGGCCGCTTCGGACAGGGCTGTCAGCTCAGGTGTCTGTGTGCGAACGGAGGCCGCTGTCACCCTGTTACCGGCCGCTGCTCGTGCCCTCCAGGATGGACTGGGCATAACTGCAGGAAAGGTTTGTACTTGTTATTATTAACTTCATTTATAAAATGGTTTTAAGTGTTTTAAACTCTGGAACTAACTTGGAATACCTCAATGATTGAAAAACATTGTACATTTAGTGTTTAATCTATACTTTAGGTTAAAACACTGAATTTATTGAGTTCATGTATTAATTAACCGGTTGATGACATCCCAGTTCAATTTTCTTTTTTTAAGATTTCTGTTTCAGATTTTTTTCTCTCTTTTACACATTTATGTCTGATTTTAGAAAACCAGCCAACTTCAATTTTCAGTTTTTAGACATTTTTTTTGGTTATTAAATAATATGCATAAACAATTAAAGATACACATTATTTTCTGGTAGTTTCCCCCCACAAATGATTTTCAGTATTGTCTAATAATAGTAACTCATTTTGCATACTGCTTTGCAATAGTTTTTCTATTTTCAAAAATAGCATTTTTAGATAGTTTTTTAAATTAAAATAAGGTATTAATAACATATATATATATTGGTACTTAGTGTAAGTACCACATTACTTACAACTAAGTTCAAAGTAATTGTGCAATCTGCCTTTTTATTGACACCTGCTCTTTAGAGTTTTTCTTAAATGCTAATAACATGTCATTCCTGCCCACCATTTGTAAAATAATTTTTGTAGTATTTTTAACATGGTCGCTATGTTGGATCTAGTTTAATTATGGATTAAACTGATGTGGAGAGTGTGTCTTTGTGTGGTAGTGTGTGAGGCAGGTCGCTGGGGTCAGGACTGTGAGGGTGTGTGTGACTGTGGGAACGCTGACGGAGCGTGCGATGCTCAGACTGGACAATGTCAGTGTGAAGCTGGTTTTACTGGACCTCGATGTGATCAGAGTGAGTAACAAAAACATAAGCCCACAAGCACAGTACTTTGCAAATGATTTTCGCCCTTGTACAGCACCTCTTGAAATCCCTATCTGCTTTAAATTCTGTGTCTGGAAGAGATTCTATTAATGCAGTAGGGCTAACTTGTGTCTTGTTTCTGTGCTCAATTTTGCAAAAACACTAAACATACTGCTGTTTTAACTGAGTTTCACCCTATGTTTGATGTTGATTATTAGATCCTGTTTGGTGTAATTAGTTGATAATTGCTTTGACTATTATGCTTCAAAATCTCTGGTTTTGTGCAAGTGAACTAATAATAATTGAGTTGGGTTTGAAGACAAGAGTTATGAACACCAAAAGATTAGAATTTGCTTTGGTAAAAAAAAAATATCATGTTTTAGATTTCTGAAAGCATTCTTTATTATAATATTTTCTACACTTGCCTAAAGCTTTTGCACAGAGCACAGCTTAAACACAAGTTTTGATTGCTTATCTTAAAAGTCAAAAGCAGAATCTTAAATGTTCAAAGAAATATCTGCAGAGAAAACATGATCTGCTCAAAACAGAACTAATCAGTTGAGAATTGCATCTGAAAGCATGTCAGGACTGCAAACCAAGACGAGCTCGTATCAGCTCTTTAAATGTAGCAGTAAAATAAAACCTGTTTTTTTTTTAAATATCAGCTAATGCATGTTTTTTTAAATGGCACAAAATAAAGCTTTTGTATTCTGAAACATTTCACTACATTTAGAAATTCTGTATATTTATATGATTCCGATTCCCTTTTTTTGTCAATTAAAAAATTGTAGTGTATTAGAATGCCGTCCCTAGTAGACATATTCTTTCTCCTAGAAATGTTGAAAGTTCAAAAATAGACTGATTTGGAAGAATTTTTACAAAATGTACAAAATGTCCTAATAATTAGATGTATGACTACGGTATATTCTTTGAGTGTCACATTGTATCAATCTATCTCAGAATGCTCTGCTGGCTCATTCGGCCTGGGATGTAAGCATCGCTGCCAATGTGAAAACAAAGCATCTTGTGACCATGTGGGTGGGGCTTGTACCTGTACAATGGGCTGGACCGGAACCTTCTGTGAAAAACGTACGGTTGCTTCTCTAGTGTAATATAAAGATGTCCTCTGGATGTTCTGCGTCTGACTATCTCCCGTGTGTCCAGGCTGTCCGCAGGGATTCTACGGGCTGGACTGCCAGCAGAAATGTGTTTGTATGAACGGCGCTCAGTGTGATCACGTCAGCGGAGAGTGTGTCTGTCGGCCTGGATGGGTTGGGACTTGGTGCAACCAAAGTCAGTACACCCGTCGTGTTAAAAATGCTTGCTATTATGAGCTATTCTACACTTAATTTGTGTTATTTTTTGGTAGTTAACACAAATCTTGAATTCTCTTGAATGCATATATTTTTCACGTTTTAGAATTTTTTACTAATGTGTTATGAGTGAGATTAAAACAAAAAGAACATAATACGTTCCTTATCTTTTACTTTAACACCATGAAAGCTAAGACAGGGAAGCAATGCAGGCCCATAGTAAGACAAAACAGAAAAAAAGAAAAGCAAGGTGATATTTATGCCCTGCTTCTGTGTGTTGGTGTCTGTGCAGCGTGCCCCAGCGGATGGTTCGGAGAGAGCTGTGCTCACCCGTGTGAGTGTGAGAATAACAGCAGCTGTGATGCAGTGAGCGGTCAGTGTCGGTGCAGCGCTGGCTGGACCGGAAACATGTGCTCTCAGCGTAAGTTTCATACACAACAAGACACCCGTATGGTACTTTAATGAAACACTTTTTTTTAAATGTAGTTGTGTGCCACTGTGTATGCCAATCAAATTAGAAATGCATAGTCTTTTTTATAGTTTTTTTTTCAACTCTTTAAACAATAAATACGAAAGCACAGGATCAGAACACTATATATTTTTTTGCTTAGGTGATTTAAAGATGTGCCAACTTTAAATTTGAATCCTTCTGAAAAACTTAATTGTGATTTAAAAAAAAATATTTTGTGTGTTTTCTAGGTTGTTCAGTGGGGTTCTTCGGGGCAGGGTGTGTTAATCAGTGTGTTTGTGAGAATGGAGGATCATGTGACCCAGAGAGCGGCCGATGCTTGTGCCCCAGTGGCTGGACGGGTCCCACTTGTCACATCGGTCAGTTGGTTTCTTTTATTAGTCTTAATATTTTATTGTCTGAGGATATAAAATATTCAACCTGCTTTGACTGAAGTATGGGTTCCTAACCTTTACATAACCGCGGACTCGGAGTGGAGGTAAATTTAAATTGTGAATACAATAAAACACATATAAGCAGCTTCCTGGTAACATTGCACCAACATCACAACATGAGTATGTTCCTGTGAGAATCCAGTAACTTTTTAAAATAACAGTTCATACTTGGATAATAAATGCAGCAGAAATAATTGATTATTTCTTTGGTGGCTCTGGACCTATTGATCCACGGACCGGTACCAGTGTGCTTCCCGTGGAGTTTGAGTTGACTACAGTTTAACTTATTCCAAATTGGGGAGAAATTAGACATCACATTTTAGTAGACCTTAATAACATTAGAGACAAAATTTGCAATTTAACCTTATTTAAAGTGCAAGATTAGACAGAGAATTGAAAACTGTCTTTGCCACTGTTAATTATGACACATATTTTTGTTCATTTCTAGCAGGTTTAATTGGTGACATTTCACCTCAAACTCTACTCTGTGTTCTGAGGTGGTCTCATGTAGGTTAGTTGTGAAGTATGTTACTTAGAGTCTGCTAGAATATTTTCATGATGAACCCTCAGTAAGAGTTTATACTTACCTGAAAATGTGACTGCTTAACACTTTCTCCACCTTGTTATAAACAAATTTCGCTCTTGCTGGTTTTATTCACCAGTCTAGGTTGTTTTATACTTAATTTTTCACTCTCTCAGATTGCTGGAACTGGGCAGAAACACTTGCAATACAGACTGTATGTCTTTATTTACACATTTTCACCCATAACTCGAGTCAACTTAGCCAACTTAGCCAATTTGTCGCTGGATTTAGCAACTTTTTTTTATAATCCACTGAATAGTGACAAATCTGGTGACATGTTCTGCTGTTCCTTGCGACTTTTAGCTACTTCGTTCATTCTGGCTAACTGGATTTCAACTTTGTAGCAATCTCTGTAGCTAGCTTCCTCCTGTACTCTCGGCGCAAGCGGTCACGGCACGTCATATCAGCTCCTACATCTCCTCGTCTAAACATCAAATAAATGGAGCATGTGCAAGCGAAACATCAAGCTGAATTCTTGAAATGTGTAACAGTATCTATGGTATTGCAAAATCTATATCATGGCACAACACAATTCCGGTATTTACTTTCATACTGGTAAAGCCCACCCCTATTACTAATAAAATTGTGTTACAAGCTAAGTAAAACAACAACCCAAGCAATAAACTATACAGGTGTTTTCATACATGTTTAAATTTAAAGTAAAACTCATTTGAAGAATCTTCCATAAAGCTTTGTGTCATTGTTTCAATTACATGTATACAGATTTATATTTTAATGAATGGATTTTTGTCGTATTTCCACTTAGAATAAAATGTATTGGCTCAGGTAGAAAGAACACTGGTTGTGAGAGAGCAAGATTTTTTTTTCAAGCATGCCAGGTTTCTTGCATCACTCTGAGGTTCTGAGGGTCAGCAGGTTTTCTGTGTTTTAACTCTGGTCTGGAATACTGAAACTTCGTGGAACTTTTCAATTTCCAGTCTTACATCACATGTCGGTATTTTTTCTAAAACTCACATGATTTTACCTCTCGAGTCATTAAATGGAGCATTTCTAAAATTGTTATTTCAACTAACAATGAATAATATGTAGTTAACGGTCTTTATATGTGTATTATGTGTCTTGACAGAATGCTCTACAGGTCGCTTTGGCTCAGACTGTAAGAACAGATGCGAGTGTGTGAACGCTGCTCTGTGTGACAGACACACTGGTCAGTGTGTCTGTCCTCCAGGCTGGATCGGGCTGCGCTGTGAGACCAGTAAGCTCAGCCTTGAATGCATCCACTGCCCTTTCATTACTGAGAGCTTAAATCAGTGTGATCACGATGATGTCACATGTTATCAGAGTGTGCTGCAGGGCGATTTGGATCTGGATGTGAGGACCACTGTGTGTGTGATCATGGAGCTGCCTGTAATCATGTGACCGGTCAGTGTGTGTGTCCTGCAGGATGGAGAGGACGGCGCTGTGAAAACGGTCAGTGCAGCACCTGTGTGAAATGGTCATTGGTGTCAAGAGGACTAATATTAAACTGATTTCAAAGACACACAATCAAGCTCTAGGAATTATACTTTGCAATAATTGTTACGATCGGTTTTATGATAACATTTAACACTATATCCAGTAGGACTGGGTGATAAATTAATATTATTAATAATCAGCGATATACATTTTCTCAATAGGATGATAGAGAGAGAGGTCTATAGAAAGCTTGATGGTCAGAAGCTACGCTTCATCAGGAAGTTGACAATGATGCCCACGCTCACAGCCACAGCAGAAAAGAGACTCGCAGTAGTCAGAGAGATTGTTTTATAGAGTGGTGTTTAAACATTGTTCATCACAACAGCCCATTCTATTTAGCTCAAATCGAGTTCTTTCTAATCATGAAGATGCAGAAAAGGAAACATCAGGAGAGGATCAAGGAGCTCTTGCTTAGACGAGAGTAAAGTTAAGCTGGAAGTGGATAAATAATGACTTTAACAAATAAAAGCATAGGTAAAATTTTGAGTTTTATGAATATCATTAAGTCTTATAATAAATAATGTAATGTAATTAATAATTACTCAGCGTCTGATATTTGTAGTGTTTTTACAGGCTATAAATACTTTATTTATTACTTTTATAACCATTTATCTGAAATCGTCTCCATCATATTATTAGTTTTTTATCGTAATTATTTTGATCATACAAAACCTCAGTTAATGATCAGGTTTGTACAACTATCACTCCAGAGAACCAGGATTATAGACTTGAGAATATTGTGAGAATATCAAAAGAAAAAAAAGAAAGAATAAATTTGCGTGATATATTTTTGCACAAATCTCCCAGCCCTAATTACCATTTTAACATAGGTAATTTCACCATTGATTAAACAGCAGTTAATTACTATTATTAAATATTATTAAAATGTTCTGTTTAAATATTTCCATTATTTAGCAAACATTTCTGAAATTTCATGAACAAGAAAAGAAAAAACACTTTATCCATCATCTCTCTCATAGAAATAACTGGGAAACTATGCTCGTTATTAGGGTAAAACGCTTTAAATCATGTTTAATTCAAGGGAAATATATCTGTCAATGTCAAAATGGATCTCAGAGACAAAAAAGTCGCTTCCATTTTGCCACTTGAATGGTAGTCGACAAAAGATATTTAACTTGTAATGAAAACTTTAAAGCATTTTTAATGTAATGATTATCAAAGTTATAGTTCCCTTTACCATTCAATTCTATCAACAAATCAGTTCTAGGCCCCAATAGGCATGGTGACCTCACAACTAAACATCCCCATAGTTTATAAATAGAATACAAAATATGTCATTGTTTATTTAAAGTTTTATTGAGTTTTAAAGCTATACAAATGGTTTTAAAGATTACATTTTACAAATGTGCAATTATTTAAGAAATGATCACGTGTTCCAATACAGGTTATTATTTGTCACAGACATGTTTAATGTACAATGATTTAATGTTTCAATGATTGTCTGATTTACAGTGGCAGATATTGAATTGATGAATATGTCACTAAATGTTAAATGCTTAATACACTGAACAGGCCTTCTGTCATGTTTGTATTTCAGCATGTCTGCCAGGCTCGTTTGGCCAGGACTGTCTGCAGCGCTGCTCCTGTCCACCAGGCTCCTCTTGTCATCATGTGACGGGAGAATGTGAGTGTCCGCCTGGATTCACCGGTGACGGCTGTGAAAAGAGTGAGTGCTCCACAACATGGTGTTGTGCTAAATGACATGGGATTAATTGTCTGACTTATCCTATATGTCAAATGACACCCTGGGCGTGTCTTAACCAAAGAAAGCGGCCCTTGTGGCCCTGGGCAAGCTACTTCACCCACATTGCCCTGTATGGATTTGTGTGACTGGTATTGGTCAGGATGGTGTGTTTGGTAGTGGTCAGGAGGCTATAGGCTTGGATTAGTAGCCATGTCCTGTCAGACCGCCCCAGGGCAGCTGAGGGCTACCAAGGTAACTCATCACCAGAGTTTGAATGTGTAGTGAACGAATAATGCACTAAACATTGTAAAGCGTCTTGGAGTTCTGGAAAAGCGTTAAATAAATTGAACACATTATTATGATTATTTTTGCACTTTTTCAAAAAATGTTACTGGATATATTTTAAAGAGATGAGATTACTGGTGTTTTTTTGGTTTTATATGCATTCAAACGTGTATAATTTTGCTAAGCTTGTAGCAATAAAAATTATGAAATTTAAGAATTGGATGTTTTTCAGCAGTTTTTAAGCAGTCTGATTTCTAATCATCCAGTCAGAATGTAAAAATCCACACCCCTGCTGTTTAAACTGTGAATCAAGTTCCTGCCATGAGTTTGTGTGTTGTGCTTTTTTCGTCAGTGTGTGTACCTGGCTCATTCGGCATCAACTGTAACCAAGTGTGTCAGTGCTCAGAGAGAAACCAGCTGTGCCACCCGACGTCTGGAGTGTGTTATTGTGCACCAGGATTCACTGGAGCCCGCTGTCAACTCGGTGAGTGATGCTTATTCTGGAGAACATCAAAACCAAGTCAATGGTCTTCAAACACAGAGGGTAGAACAGATCCAGTTGAAAATCAGTTCAACATACTTTCTTTAAAAGGTCACCCATTGTATGATCCAACTAGATAATTTGCATGTTTAGAAATATATATATTCTAAATAACCATTAGTCCTTCATCAAGTTTCTGATATAATTTGCTTAAATGAGAGATAAATTGTTAATCGGGTTTCCACGGGAAAAGTAAAAGCCCAAATTTTAGGCCTTCTTAAACATCTTAAATTCACTGTTCTCAGCCTTAAATATTATTTCACAGGTCTTATTTTTCTGATGTCCAGGTAAAGTTAATTTCATACGAGTTGTTTGTTGGTGCTTGGGGTTTGGTTGTTGCCAGAGATTGAGAAAATGTTCCTAAATGCCAAAAAAGTAAAACGGATGGTTAGGTTTGCCATTAAGAAAATTAGCATAAATGCTTAAAGACCTCTTAACAGTCTTACAGGTCTTACAAGTTTTAAATTCGACAATGTAAAACTAGCATAAACCCTGGGTTAAAGTGAATTGTTTCTGTTGTGTAGCGTGTCCGGAAGGTTTCTACGGCCCCCGCTGTGTGCATCAGTGTCAGTGTCTGAATGCTGGAGTGTGTCTCACTGACTCTGGCGTCTGCCAGTGTCCAGCTGGATTCATTGGGGCCCGCTGTCAACTACGTAAGGATCTATGCACCTGCACAATTACAGAACCTGTGTTTGAAAGTCCTCATAAAAATACCTCGTCTATAATTTTTTTACATTTTTATTCATTAAAACACATTCCTACTTTTTGGGATATTTTGTACTGTTTATTACCTTAATTCTTTATCACGTGCCAGAAACTTGTGATTGCATGCTGTTTTCAGGTTGTCCAGAAGGGCGCTTCGGTCTGAACTGTGCTCAGGCATCCGTCTGTGGGATTGGGAGTAGAACAGATCCAGTCACAGGTGTTTGTCTCCCAGAACAAGGTGAAGTGTCTTTGTTCTTCAATTATATTTAGTGGTGGAGAATAACTCTGTTATAAATACTTAAACTAATGCACATTTTTAATCGTTGTGTGTTTGTATGCAGTGTGTTCTGGTTCAGGCTGCTCTCAGCGTTGTAACTGCAGTAACAATGGAGTGTGTGATAGTGCCTTTGGTAACTGCTCTTGTTCTCTCGGCTGGACTGGGAAACACTGTGAAGAAGGTAAAACCAGTTTTGAACACTGGTTGTTCTTTTAGCGTACTGGTTAAAGTTCTGTTTAAAATAGTCCTCAAATATCAGAAACAGAATAGATCTGAAGTGACTTCCAAGCCAAACCACAATCTGAGTAGAATTACTGGGATAGATCAGTCAGAATCACAAGCTTTGGGTGTTTCTGATGTTATAAAGCTAAGACTCCATTGCCGTTATTTTCAGAATCATATGTAGTGAACAAAACTGGATTTTTCTAAATGCATTTTTCACTAAAAAACAAAAACAACTAAAACGCTTAAGTATCTTGTGAGAGTACTGGAGATCACTGGATACCACCAGATTAGATTTAAATGAAATGAAGGTCATGATTGTATTAATCTTTTCAGTGAAGTATTTTTTAGGTAGTGAAAATGCAAAATGTAAATGTCAAGGACAATTAAAAAAAAAGTTTTTAAAAGCACTAAAAAATTTGTTGTCCATCGGAACGGAGACAGTGTCTGAAGGTTTTATTATTGATGCATCTCTAGCCAGTGTTTAACAGTAGCTCAAAAAATGTGGAAAGTAATACTTAATAACTATGCTGAAATAGCAATGATTCTCATTTAGCAATAATTACAATTGAACATGATGGACAAAATTACAAATTTTAATACATATGTATTTACCTTAATTAACCTTATTAAGCAAATGTAACGGTTTTGTGCACTAATTTTAACAAAAAGGCTGAAGTGCTTTATTTTCGTTGTCTCCACTATCTTATTTTTCTGTGGCATAGCTCACACAGTGAGGCACTTGTCTAGGGCTTGACTTTCTAAAAGCAAATCTGTTTTAGTGGACTGGTTGAAGGTGAGCCCTAGCCTAGTTTGTTTGTGCTTGCATTAAATGGGGAAGCACGACAAATTGAAAAAAAAAAAACACTTTTCCTTTTTTTTTTTAAACATTTAAAGTATTGATGAATAACGTTTACTAATCGATTCAGAATCAGCCAGGACTCAATCGATTCTTTCCCTAGACCCCCCCCCCCCCCACAGTAAACAGGACACAATCACTCAATAATTTACATAACATGTTTGCATGCATAGTTAATGAGGGTTTGTGAAATATTTTGATTCTTTAAGAACTTTTATACTTCAGTCAAGCTAAATAAAATTGTGTTAAAATCGTATTGTGTTTACCATTCATGCTGAATATGAAAACAGTTTAGCTTAATAGCTTTACTGTTTAGTTTTTGTTCTGGCTGTAATCCCATGTAAACCTGTGTGCTTCAGGTTGTCCTGGAGGTCGCTTTGGTCCTAACTGTTCGCTGCAGTGTTTGTGTGAGAATAACAGCACATGTGATCCAGTCACAGGAAGCTGCCAGTGTCAGCCTGGGTACTACGGCCCTTTGTGCCAGCACGGTGAGACAAACTACATGAAACTGATCAGTTCTAACAAAGACTTTATCGGGAGGATTTTTAACGTGAACTTGGTCTACTGTGTGTGTGAATATGTAAAATGTTTAATCTCCAGAACTTTTAAAATATGACAAAATTGTATATGTAACCAGATGCATTGATAACATTTTACAGTATGTCCAGCTGGATGGTTTGGCTCCCACTGTCAGCAGGAATGTGACTGTGTGAATGGAGCATCCTGCCATCCAGCCTCAGGTGTGTGTGTGTGCCCTGATGGAGTCCACGGGCCACGCTGTCAGCATGGTGAGAACCTTGATTCAACACAGAGGAAAAACACTTAAGCCGTGTTTACTCCAATAACGAGTAAATGTGCAGAACATCCTCAAGTTGGTTGTACATTACATTACATTTATGCATTTGGGTTTTGTCCAAAGCAACTTACAGAAGGGGAGAGACAATATGCAATTAGTTACACAAAGTCTATCTCAGCTCCCTCATAATAGAAATTGTATCAACTGATTAATAAACTATAGCAGGAAGAAAATAAAAACGGTGTACATTTTTTTATCTTAGGTGTTCCCTGAAGAGAACTAACTAATTTCACTTGTTTTTTCTGCTGCTAATATCTACCATTAATGACCACCAATAATATATTATAATAGTCCAACGTTGTAGTATATTAGAATAGAATATTAGAATTTCTGCAGACGTGGAATACCAAACTGCTTTAATCCACATGGATATAAGATCTTGTCTTCCTATTGACTTACATGTAAATCACTTGCCAACCACTCATCTTCAAATCTTGGTGTGAACATTCACATACATATCTGCTGCTAAATATCAATGTAAAGTTATTATGATTCAGCTAAATTATTAAAATAATTTAGTTTTACTAAATGGTTCAATTAGGACTTTAGAGATTGTGAAATAGGAGAGGTGAAATAAGCTATTCCAAATTCAATTATTAGGAAAAAAGTTTAGTTATATAGTTTATTATAAGATTATTGAATGTATTATTAGAGTATATTTGATTTAAAGTAAATTAAGTTAAGAAACTGTAAAACTTAAAACAAATCTTTAATTTCCTTGTTTTAAAAATAATAATCAATAAAAAATACATACATTTTTACAGAAATCTTTTTTAACATATTAACATATCTCTTGATTTGTAGTATTTCAAACTGGGGTCAACAAGATTCAAATAAATATAAAATAAATCATCTTCAGATAACGAAATATATAGACTAATAACTAATCATATATTTAATATCTAATAGTATATTTAATATATAATAGTATCTAATAATTAATTAGAATAAACTGCAATTACAATGAAACTAATTCTAATTAAGCAAAATGCAAACAGTAAGTACGTAGTAACTGCGACTAATTTTGGCTGTGCATGCCTACATCAGAGAATGCCTCCTATTTCAGATAAACTTCTAAGTTACGTCTCATGCCGTGTGCAGACCAAGAAAAGCTGGAAAGTTAAAACATTTGAATTTCATTGATACACTTTTATTCCGATACACCGTGCTGTTTAAACTGCAGCACGCATCACTCTCTGCACCTTCTACAAACAGATTCTTTCACACCTACCCACCAGTGATGCACGGGTTGACCTTAAAGTCAAGCAGGTGCCCACGGTCACCCGGTGTTACGAGTCATCCAAAAATATTGTGAATTATATTCGGATCGCCGTCTGTCGGGCTGCTTGAAATGTGGAATTGGAAAGGCCAATTAAATGTAATTTATGTAGTACTAGACACAATTTTCTATGAAATACATAGGCCTTACACTTTATTACACAGCGATCAAGTTCGACTATGCAACTACCTGCTTCAAATGAAACATTGAAGAGCGCTTTGTTCATGAAAGGGTTAATCTTCAGCTCCTGATGAACCCTTTCCTGCTTCCCCAGACACTCAGACATGACACCAGCAGAGGTTGGCATAGTAAAATGAAGTTTTTTCTGACATTTCTAGAATTGGTTAGACATCAACCTGAGTGAGACTACAGGCACCACAAAGAAAAGCAAGTTCATGTGTGTTCTCTCTAGTCTCATCAGTCTCATAGTTATATATATCTCTCAGTTGACTTGCTGATGAATTAATTCTTCAAGCAAGGTGGAAACACACATCGCATTCATCATTAATATTATGCATCTAGACAGCTGAAATGGAAAATGATGGGTCGCCTCAAGAACTGCCTGCTCTCGCCACTGCACCTCTGAGCGGAACAAGTCAGTGAAATTGAGCGGATGTACCATTTGAAAAAAATGCAGATCAGGAAGTGGGTCGGGTGCAATATTTTCTTTATTTTTTGCGGCCCGAGTTGCAGACGTATTAGTTGGAAAAGTATGGTCGGGTGCGAGCATCACTGCTACCCACTAACTTAACCTTGCTTACCACTAGAGTGAACAATCAAACACATCCACAATTAAATCAATTTTTAAAAATTACACTTAACACGATTTTCAAATTGCAGAAACTGCAATTATACTCACATGAGAAAACATAGTCATGTAAGAGTAATATATAAACACATTTCTGTGTTTTAGCCTGTAAGCCAGGTTGGTTTGGGCTGAACTGCTCGCGTCGATGTAACTGTGAGGAGGGAGGATCATGTGACCCGGTGAGCGGCCGGTGCATCTGCAGCTCAGGGAGAACGGGAGTTAAGTGTGATACTGGTGAGTCTCATTTCTTTCTCTTGAACTTTATGTCTGTCAGGAATAAATGTAACAAAATGAACAGATTAGTGGAAGTAATGCTGTTACTTTTAAAGTTACTTTTATTAACATGAAGAGTTAAAACAGGATGTTTGTGTGTAAGTAATAACCGTAATCGATGATTTATGTTTCAGAATGTAGCGTGAATCGTTTCGGTCCTGACTGCTCTCTGCGGTGCGAGTGTATGAACGGGTCCGAGTGCGATAGAAGGAACGGCCGCTGTTTCTGTCTGAACGGATGGATGGGATATACCTGCTCTCAAAGTAACTTTCTTCTTTACATAATTATTTATGTCAGAGCTTGATGCTCTTTACTCTTTTATGCTGCTTTGAGTGAATGCTGATGGTGATGCTGTTAAGTTGCTATTGGCTTGTCACAATATTTACTAAATAGATGATTTAATGCAGTTAAGTAAATATTTCATCGAACCAGAGGCCTGAATTTCTGTAATGCAAAAATAGCTTTAAGAATTGTAAAACACACCCGCATTATTCCTGCTCGGAGATTAAAATTGCCACATTCTTATCTCAGTTTTCACCAAAAAACATCTGTGGAGGCTTCCAGGTACTTGGCGTAATCTTCTGAAAGACCAATCAGAAGTCACGCTTCATGAAGTATTCAGCAACTCTTGATTCTGATCGGTTTACCTCGTTTATTAGCTGCTTATTTAGGTTACCTAGACATAAGTATGATCTCGCATGAGAGTGCCATAGATGCTGTTTGTTGTTTGTTTTAGTTACATTTTTTACTGTCTGTCACACTATATTATTTGCACTTTTTAAACAGTACAAACATCCATTATCTGGAATAAAAGTGTTTATCTGAGCCAGAGAACTAGAGCTGAATGATTTTGGAAATTAATTAAATTGTGACTATTTTTAACTAATATTGCAATAGAGATTTGTGATTATTCTTTATGAAGATTTTGCTGTTCAGTTTTTTTCCCAAAAAATATAATATAAAAAAATAAATCACACAAGTAATCTTAAAACATTATATAAATTAATCTAAACTGTTAGGTTAATTTATATGAAAATTGAAATCCTGTGATGCAAATAGCATTCATCAACTACAGCCACAGTAGTCTAATAACGATTGATTTGTTGAACATCCAGCCTTGTACTCAAATTAAACCTACTGTAAAGATTAATATAAAAGTCAGAAACCAATCAAACAAAGTAAAGTATAGAGTAATAGAAATTAATTACTAAAATGTGGTAAAGCCACATATTAGTTTTTATATATCTTTAATTTTAGACTGACTTTAGCTAAATAAAAAGTAATAAAATAACAATTAAACTTTCACATGACGGTGTTTAATCACATCACAGTATATTTTTAGCTTGAAATGTTTAAAAATATTGGCACCAGTTTGCAGGACTGTTGCGAAAATTTTTACTTTTTTTCCCAGGTTAAAATTTAAACAAAAAGAAATAAGTGAGCATGACTCCAAAAGCTAGGCAAAAAGTTATCAAACCACCATGCTTTACATATCAATTACATATCATAATCAATTAAATCATGATCACATGCGTTTATATTTATGATTCACCAAGACTAGGACTGAGACCAGGCATTCTGGGTACTGTAGTGCGTATACTCTAGGCCAAAACATCCTCTTAGAATTTTAAGGTTTTATCTGCTTTTTAAGAGTTTTGAGATATTTAGGTTTAAAACATTTTTTTTCATTTCATGTAGCAAGTGCATTAAAAAAAAAAGTCAAAATGTGTAAATAATTTTACAAAACCACTTACATATTCCAAAGATGTCAAAGTGTCATAATGTTTTATTACAACATGTAAAGCAGAAATGTATAATTCCAAGAGGATGATTTATAGCTAAAGCAATATTAGTTTTTTTCCCCACTAAAATGCTAATCACAAAGAAATAAGAATATAGTCATTGCCAAGATGGTTATATTATAGTTAACTAGTTGATGTCAGAGTTGATATGCTTTTTTAGCAGTTGATGTGCAATATGTGTTTCTTATGTCAGTAAAGTTATGATACTTATTGTGTATAAGACAATGTTCTTGACGCTGATAATACTTTTGTGGAAAATTGTCAACCAGAACATCTTAACATTATTTAAGTTGATATTACCCATCCTAATAATGTTCATAACAAATATAATAATCATTTAGTCTTTATTATATAAGTTTTGATCATTATGGCCTGAAATTGGTACCGTAATCAAAGTTATTATCAGTAATTGCACAGCCCTATCAGCATCTCATTTCTAGAAATTTTCTTTCAACAGAGTTTGAGTACAATTTGAGAAATTAACTAAATGCAAAACACCAGTTAGCATGTACTTTTTGGTTAAATATCCATATTTCTACATCTAGAGCTAGACTTTCTAAAACCCATGTTGGTGAGGTGTGGGTTGAAGTTTAAGCTGAGCATGCCATCATTCTACCAGAATCAATATTCTCAGTCAAATGGAGAACTTTCCAATAGATCAACTCTAAATAGTAATAGTAAATGAGAATTTGCTGAAGTAAATAATCTGTTCTGTAATTCAAAGGTGCTTTTCCAGAGCTGGACTTCAGGATTTCAGAAGAGCAGAACAGTACAGAGTCGTAACGCAACACTTCATTGCACTGACAGAGAAATAGGCAGCGAGGAGAGTGCTAGTGTTAACGAATCCTGGCAGACTCACAGGAACCTCTGAAGCTTGTGCTGTTTACACGGCTCAGAAAAAGAGCTGGACATTTCCTCACACCAAGAAGGATTAAAGATCTTCTCCGATGAACACAGAGATGCACTTTATCAGCGGCCCTCAACCCTGATTGTTCAAACCTCCTCCAGTTAATGAAAAGGCTCTCTTTGCAATCTGCTTTCATTAGGTAACACGTGGAGGTAATACATGTTTAATACATGTTTGTACTGTATTGTGACACAACATATTCACATGTTTTTTCCTTTTTCGAACTTTGGATAATGCAAAATTGCAATTTGCAAAATGTTTCTTAAAATCATTTTTTGTTAAAAACACATTTTTAATTTTAAAACATGAACATAAAAATGTTTAATGCGTAATTAAAGGCCGATGTGGGAGAGATATTTTTGCATAATGCAACACATTAGTGAATGAAAACACAGAGTAGGTTTATGTTCTTATATGAAAGGGGTGGTAACACAGGTATTAAACATCAAAGTGAGCTGCAGAATATAATGTTTGCAATAATAGCTGTTGGAAAAATGTCACCTTAACTTGATTTTGTTGCTTACAGACTTTAATTGTAATTGATACACTTTATCTGAAATTTACACGATTTTAAAATAATGTTATTTTTAAAGTTTGATATATCCACTGCAAAAGTAAAAGGACTGAAATAAAATTATCCACATCTTCAATAAAAATAAGACTTAAGAGTGAGCAGAATTTTACCCACCCAAACTTATTTATTAATATACATGCAAAGAATGGGACAAACTAGATGTAATATTTGAAAAGTAAAGAAACATTGAAAGCTCCCAAGTGTAAGTCCAATTATTTAAATTCTAAGATTTAGTTCTGTCGCATTAACTATGAGATTACTACATATAATCATAAAGGTTGATCATTTACTCATCCCTAATGACTATGCTACGCACAACACAAAAGAGCTCAAACTTTAAACAGTTGGACAGCAAATGAAATAAATTGTTTTTCAATGCATCCTGTCTTTTGTGAAATAAATTAATTTTGTATTATTTTGTGTGTTTGAAGAAGTTAATCTTTATGTGAGCAGGTGTACAAGTTTTAAATTGAGTTAAAGAATTGTGTTTATTTTAAACACTTTCTTGCTGGAAAACGTCAGGATCTGGTGCTTTTTCGTGCATTCTTCAAATGTTTCATATATAAAAACTGATTTATTTATGTAATTTTTGTCAATTGTTGTTTCATTATTGTCTATTTTACTTTGATTAAAACACTTATTTGTTATTTTTTGTTTCAGAATTGTATGATTTGTCAGGTCTGAATTCCCTCTAATTAAAATACTGTAATTCTATCTTTAACTAAAAAGAGCAATTTTCATTAGGGATGCACCAAAATGAAAATTCTTGGCTGAAATCGAAAAAGAGAAAACCAAGCCCGAAAATCGAAAGAAATTTAGCCAATTATTGGTACCATTGCATTTATGGCTACGACTGGGTCAACGTATTGCAATTGCTAGATCATAACAAAGTTTCAAAGAATAAATCAATTACAAATTATAAAAAATATTTCTATACGTGTAAAAAATAAAATACGAACTGAAATGTTTAACTTTACTGCACTAATGCTTATGCCCAATAATAATTGATAATTAATCAGCTTTTGGCGCTTGCTTCAGCATTCGCACTGTCTACGTTAGTTGTAAGTAGTGAATGTAAAACATAACTTAGACGAAAAATGTCCTCACGCGTACCCTTACTTTTGAGAAAAAAAGTCTAACTTTCAATTTTATTTTCTACAGTAGTCTTAATCCTCTTCCGTATGAACTTAGCTCAAAACAAAAGCAATTAAAAAGAAATTGTACTAGGATCACTGCTGTCCAGAACAAAAAACAATTCTCGAACAAAGACATCCAATTGACCCAAAAAATAACTTAATTTTGATGTTTCAAATACACCGACTGCGTGATCGCACCGTCTTTTTTTTCTGATTGGATGATAGAAGCACTAACTGTCATGCCACCTTGGGCATAGAGCATTTATAGAGTATCATTCATTTTAATTTATATCTTACCTATAAATCAATTTATGTTATTCAATAAGTAACTTAAGTAACATTTTAGATGAATAATCACATTATTAACATGAGTATGAGAGAAAAATACATTTAATAAAAAGGTATAAAAAATAAAATACTATAACTCTACTTGGTGTTTGTTTAAATTAATATTTTCTATATTCTGTTTGCATCACACTTTTTTTAGATATGTACTATTTAATAAAAAAATACAATTTCTAAATATTTGTGACCTTTTTGTAATACAATATTTAATCTTTAATATGACTATGACTTTATTTGTTCAAACCACGGTCACAAACAGAAAAACCTAATAGTAGTTTAACAAGATTCTTTAATAATCTTGAAATTCAAGATTCTTGAATTTGTCCTGCAAACTGTATTGGTCTCTTCCGCTTGTGAGGTTAAAATTTGTTTATACTTGTTCTCACTGATTTATTGATGATCATTACAAATGATCAGAGTGTTTAGTACAAGAAGTACAAGACAAGACTCGAGTTGTTTCTCATGGTCATGATTTAATAGCCATTTCCATGCTCCGGCGCTGTACAAGTCTACAGTGAGCTTGAAGCAGAATGGAGCCAGCGGATGCTTCTGGATGAACTGAGCAGAGCAGAAGCAGAGGCTGCAGAGATCAGGACCAGCAGGACCTTCACTGGATGAAGATCTATGTACAAGAGTCTAGCTATTTACAGATTTTAACTCCATTCACCTTGAGAATGGAGCTGACCATTGTACACATCTCACACAATACTCCATAATGCATATTAAGTGCAAATCATAGCTTTTCATCAACAATTTCATCATCATCATCATCATCATCTTCAGTTCAGCACCTCCAAATGGCAACACATAATGGTTAAAAAAATAAAATAAGATTTTAGTCTTTCTTTGTATAATATTAAACATGAAAAATAATCTCATTGGGACCTTAGAATTTCAAAATAATATTTCTACAAGCATCAGTCGCTTCTATAAAAAAAACATTTTTATCAGTTTGTTCTCTCAGAAGTGAACGTATCCTTGTGTTCTCACCTTCACATCTTTTAAAAGTCCTCACATTTAGAAAACTAAATTATTTCATTGATAAACATAATTTCGATTACTTTTTTTGCATCAAAATAAAAAGCTATATCTCCAGAAGACTTATTTCTGTGATCCCGCAATAGGATGTTTAAGCACAGGAGTAGTGAGAAAACTGGACCGTTTTAATTTGCAGTCTTTAGCTTACACAAACTTAATAAGGCCTTTTCGTGAGCGTATAAAGTTTGTACTATCATGCTGAAACATTTCATTGATGGGTTGATCTAAAGGTTTTATATGCAAAAAAAAGCATTTTGATATTTAAGAAGACTAGTCATTCAATAATGTTTCAATTCATTCCCTATAGTGACAAGAGAATCTTTGGAACTACAAACAGTAAAAGAGATTTATTTGTATCACAAGTCTTAACTGAAGGAGTGGAATGTCATCTGAAAGATTGTAAAGTTCAAAAGGATGAGTAAATGAAGATGTATCGCTCATGTCTAAGAGAACAAACATTAAATTCTCAATAATAAACAATTCAAATCCACAAGTCACAATGTACGATGTTTCTCCACCATTAAGTGCCTTTAAACCAGTCATCCGGTTCAACATTAATTAACGGAATATTTTCATCCCCAGGCTCTGATTCTAGCAGCCTGAGAATCTGAAACACAGTGATGAACCTCACGAATTAAACTCCAACTTTCAAACTAAACTAGACCTTTACTCACAATCTACTGCTCAGATCTTTCTCGTACGTGAAGTTGAGCACACCGAAGGATTCCACAATGAAATCTAAAGGAGTTTCATATAAAAATCCAGACAAATAACCCCCAAATGAGACCACAACAATGCTTTATAGCACAACCTTCTGAAATCTTTGAGAAATCATCATATTATTTATTGTTGGTAGCAAGGTAAGCTAATATTTATTCTTTAACTGGTCAATTTAGAAGGCATAATCAATTGTATTACAAATTACTGTTTAAATTTAATTAATGTAATTGTTCATTTAATTTAAAAATAAAGCCAATCAACCAAACACCTGGGTTGAAGACATTTTTTCCCGGGTACATTTTTTTTTACTGTAAAACACTACATAAAATAACAATGTCCAAATATGAATTCAAACTTAAAAAAAAAAAAACAACAACAACTGAATAACTGTCAAATAAATGTGTGACCATATTCGCTTAAATGCATTCCTTGTTACTCTCAACTAAAATATCGTGTTCTAAAAACACTTTAATTCATGTTGAGGATGTGTAGAGCAACTGTAAGAGAAATGGGTCACTATTTAATTGAAAGAGCTTGAACCAGGGACATTTCCCCAAAGATAAAATGAACAGATGCAATCATTCTTCCAGCATTAAAGATCAAAAAGAAGTGACAAACAAGCCCTCATATTGATGGGGTATGTTCCAACTAATTTGAAGACATTTGAATTCAACTAAAAGATTTCAACCCTTCGCTGAAGACTGTGAACCTGTATCAAAAGTAAAAGTATCTAAACATCACCGCGTCAGTTCAATGGTTTCAGCTCTCGAGCGATGGAGAACTTTAGTAGAACAAAACAAATGGTGAGTTGTAAAAGACAAACAACAAAAAGAACAGGGGCACTAATCCACAATTTCACATAATGTAGATTGAACAAGTCCAATAATAATTGGCCAGACCAGTCTCAATAATTTTTTAGGACAATTTTCAGTTATATGTAAGTACTTTTTCACCACTAGAGGTCGCAACTAACATTTTTGCTGTAACAACAAGAAATGAGGAATGAATCACTTTTCATTCTCTACAATATTGCCAGATTTTGGCAATTTCACACCAAACTTCATCTTAGCACAAAGTTATTTTATCAATAATGTAGTTTTCTTATCAAAGTTTCAAGAGAAGTTCCTTCAGTCTTCCACAGGTGCAAGTTTATAAGACTGTTAGTGTCTGACAGCTGAGTCGCGTAATAAAAGAGCAACCACAAATCCTGCCTCCACATCGCAGAAATTTCAGAACTTAATTAGAAGAACCTCTCTTTTTGAAACCTTAAATTGCACCAAACTAAAGCATTGAACCGGAAATTTCTGAATGTTGTTAGAAGCCTGAGCTCCTGAACCCTCCTAAAACCTGTTGGGATTTCATCATGCCACTGCAGAAACAAATTGATGGGGCATTTGACACAAACAACAAACCATGAAAGTTATGATTATTTCATGTATATGACATATTTTGTTTAGGGCTCCCCTAAGTTTGAATCCTAGAATTGCCCTGGTCTAAAAGAATGAATTAATAATAATAAAAAAGCTTGTTCACTCTTTGCACAACTTGGGGGTTAAATCTGGTCCCTGTAGCTGTCCAAATGTATGTGCGCTGAAGTACAAAATACGGCAAAATGTGCTCAAATAAAAGATGAATGACAACTGGAAGGATTAAAACCTCAAACCTGAGCTCAAATATCTTCAAAAGTTATAACAGAGTTGAAGAAATACAGCAACAAGAGGGTTTTTTTTATGAATGTTCACTTTAACGCTTAATTCTAACAACCACACAACTCTCGAGAAACATTCCGAACACTAATTCATCACAGATTCCCTCTATGAAGAAACAAAGTTGGATGAAAAATTAGCAATCTGAATTTCCAGAAGTTTTAAGTTTACTAAGAGCCCTAAACCAGCAGCAGCGCAGGATTCCGCATGCTCCTCATGCATTTCCCTTGTGCTTCATATAAGGAACGCTTCATTTAAATACTCACAGACTCTTACGTTTGGGGTCATGGCTGATTATACTGTACTCTGTTATAATAAAAGCACGCTGCGCAAGAGTGAACACAGAGCAGGTGGAAACGGATGGGCAGATGCATGCTGGTTAATCAACCATCATCCATGTTTTCCATGGGTTCTGAAGAAATCTTTGGCTTCAGCCAAATGAATCAGCAGAGAAACCTCCAGAAAAATGAATGTTACAGTGATTTTACGACCAAAAAAATGTCTGCTTCTGTGGTTCTCCAATGTTTCGACTATGAATACTAGTAGGATATATTCAGAGATTTATTTCTTTGATGGAAGGCAATTAGATGATTCACTTCAAGGCTTCTTCAAAATCAGAATTAAAAGAATACTTAAATACTTTTTTGATGGATATGTGCAGTAACTGGGTCAGTATTATTATTCACCAGATTGATGTCAAGGGCTACTGCTAAATGATTATCAATGTTAGCTTGAAAAGGAGTGCGCACACCTTCACATAAAATTAATAAAGTAAACAAAAAATAGATAAGGTGAAATATTTCAAGCAAGTTCCAAAAGTGAAAAAGAACAGTAAAACATACAAGTAAAAAAAAAAACAAGTAAACGAAAAATAAAAGTAAAACAAACATTCTGCTTTAGTGTGAGCATGAAAAACACACTTTTGTCATCAAATTTTTTAGAACGTAATCTCTTATGAATGAACACTTCTTAGAGAGTTAAAAAAAAAAGTCGGTTAAAGAATCCATTGAACCATGTAAAAAGATGTTTGAGAAAACAGATTCTAGCACAATCCCTGAGCTGCTGACACATACAGATCACTGACAGGATGATGACATGGAAACAGCCTCTTTTCAAATGTCTTCAGAATTAAAGGCTATACATTTTTCGCATTTCCCAACAGTAACTGTTAAAGAATTTTTCTATTTAGGTTTTTGAATTGGGTCTATTTAGGTTTTTTTATTCTCTGACACTGAGATGGGGGTCATATAATGAATATGCTCCTATTAATTACTCCACCTTTCAAGAACCCCCAGACATTTTGGATTTTAATACCGCTGTTTAAAGAAAAGGAATACATGTTTATAAGCTGGTTAATAGTTTTTGATCATTTTAAATTTATGAACTGGGCACAGAAATAGTTGCATCAAACCTTCAAAACTAAATCAGAAAGTTGTTTTAGCTTCACCAACAACCCCCGGTGTGACTACAGAATTTAGTTTTTCAGGAGCAACATAAAAATTATTGCATTCCAAGAGAGAAAATAAGAAACTTTGAGTGGAAGGAAAATTTTTGAACCAAATGTTTAACTTCAGTTAGGATCAAATCTGCTAGCTTTCGTGTTAGCAGTCCACATTTCAACTGTCAGTTTTTCCTTAAAAGACATTTCATTCCACGAGGAAATTTCCAGATCATACTTCACCTTAAAACACAAATATATCTTTTTAATACTTTTTCTGGATCGTTTTATGCTAACCCTTTTTCTTAACATTACATAAATAAAAAGAATGAGCTCATAAGAGTATTAAAAGCATTCGTCCTTTAAATCTAGATATAGTTTAGTCATATTTTTAGCATCTTCAAATGTGCAGTATGTAGGTTTGAGGCCAAAAATGGTACTGCAATAAAATAAAAACTACTTCAAAGAACAAATTCACTCCGCTCTCTTCCAGACTAAAGATATTTCACTGTAGGCTATCCAAGCTTTGTTTAAAGACTAAAAGAGAACTTGTTTGACAGAAATGTGAGAGTTAAAACGTCAAAAAGACAGAACATGTTTTAAGGCCTGATCAGGTAACTATCCAAATTAAAGCCCCCAGTGGCTTTTTGGAGGAATTGTCCTGTTTCACACTACACGCAAACACATCTAACAAAATCTTAGCTTTTCAAACATGAATAATTTGGCTGGACTGCTCCAGAACTTGATTCCTTATTGCCTCTTGAAACATCTCTAGCTTTTTATCCTTGTGTTGTACTTGTACTATATTTCTTACTGCACCTTTAAGAAGTCTTTTTTAAACACAAAAAAGTTTCTACCAACATTAATCCACTACCCCTCCAAATAAGAGTATTATATTTAGTACTTTATATCGAATCACTGATGCAGTGAATCAATGGCATCTATCAGTTTTTTTTTTAATGCAAGTAGTGTATCTAAAGTAATGCCACCTTAAATATTGATTGAAATGCATTAATGTAATTTTTTTTGGTGATTATTACATAAAAAAAAAAAGAAAGTTATAAAAAAAACACAACTTTGGCCAATGTTTTTTCAAAGAATGAAAAATTTTGTTTACAGATATAATTCAATAAAAACTTCACTTAAAAAAAACACAATTGTTTTTACGTAGCGCAACCAGAGCAAGGAGCTTGTGGAATCCATATTAATCCTTTTACGGCATTTTTTTTATATCAAAGTTCCAAACGAGTAATATTCTTTCCACAGACTATTAGTGGTATTGTTATATAATATTTCAAAACGACCAAACAGTAAAAATGATATTCAGGAAAGCCTCGGAATAGATTTAAGGTGAAACATGATCTGAACCCATTTGTGAAGTTACCTAGCATCCACTCCTCTGCCATAAAAACTCAGAATAATGAGGTTATAGAGTTTTAGCGCATCAGATAAGTGAATTTCAGCTCCAGCCATATATCCCTGCAGTCCAAAACTGTGTTTCTATTAAAGCTAAGAAAGGTTTAGAGGGTCAGTTCTTGTGTAAGAGACCGCATAGGAAAAAAGAGTGTGCCACTAGTGAAGCCAGCAGGTATTGAGGCAAAAAGGAAAGAAGGGATTGAAATCTTCGTATCTTGCCCCATCACACAATGGAGAGGAGCAGCGTTTAACTAGAGCCTCTCCTGGTGATGTTTTCTTAAAGTGCTGATTGGATTGCCTATGAAGGGGGCATGTGCATACGAGGCGCAGACGACACAGTGAACAGTTCTGGGTTCGAGACACATCGATGATCAGAACGATGTGATCAAACCCAAACAGACGATCATCATGAGTGTGAGCGAATCATGTGCAAAACGTTTCTACTGTTTTCAGCTTCATTTGTTCTTATGCGTTCAATATAAAAAAGGAAGAAGAGAAACTGAATATTTCCAGCAACCAAGCAAGCATGTTCTCTTTAAAGCGTGTAATTGCCCTAATGATCTGTTGTTAAGTATCTTGTGTGTAGAATAACCCAGACAAAGGTGTATATTAGATGCATCACTCTCTCCTGTGTTTCAACCCCTCCTCAGTCAGTGAACGTGGCTTTTTCGAGTCAAGTCTGGTGTTTCTTGTCTGTTGTGATCTAAAAGTCTCCCGGGTTTGAAGGTGCTTGCCCATCTCATGCGGCCGGTTTCATTCAGAAAGCTGAAGCTAACAGAGGATCAGGCAGAGGAGTGTGTGTGGAGCATCCAGTCCTGTCCCCTCTCACACACACTACACTAGGAGCGATAGTCCTTTTTACTGTAGGGTTTGTTTCCCAGGATGCTGTCCACTTCATGCACGATGGAGGACGACAACTTTGGAAGAACCTGTGAAAAAACAGAGATCCCTGAAACTGGTTCACTGCAAAAATATAAAGACTGTTTATGAGTTGAGGTCAAAGGAAATGCCTGAGTATTGAGAGAAGTGTCAATTGTTAGAGGGAGATTGAGAATATATTTCCCAGACGACCAACAGTATTGCACTGTAAAAAGTACTTTAATCTCAGGATTCAGACTTTATCTCAGACATATGGGTACCTGCAAGGACTTTTTTCATCGTTTATTTTTTTTGCATTTGTATAAATGTCGACATCGTAAATACTAAAGGAAGCACCAACTGCTAGTTTTATGACTGCAGTAAAGGTGAGCCAAAAAGTGAGTGCTTTGTCAGTCAGCCCGATTTGTCATTTTTAACTTGTATCTATTAGGTGATTCATGGTAATCAGTATAAAACGAGAATTTTGAGATGAGGCCGAAGAGCAGTCCAAAATCATTTTACGATGTTTTACATTACTGTCTTTTTTTGCCTTCATAAGGCTGGGTTCTCCTGGGTCTGGGGTGTTGATTTTAGCATTCACATAATAAAACAATGGGGTGCCTTTTCATAACCCCTTATCTCCAGCATCAAGGGGGCTACAGCCCCTTGCATCTCTTGCTGGTTTCCACATGTTTATAAAAGAATGTTTGGTTAACCAGTTTATGTTTATTATTGTTTGAAATATATTACAGGGTTTAGTGTAATGATTGTAGATCACAAAACTAGAAACTTTAACACTCTCAACAGCTTTGGCTGATGCTCTGCTGATTCGCATTCCTAATTCCTTGACTCCACCCATAAGTGTGAGGCCAGTAGTGGGTGATGTCTGGATCCAGTCAAACAGCTGATCATGTTGTTTATTATGCTGCATATTTTTAGGCATCCCTTCAAATTCCAACAAATAATAACTTTAGGTTATTCATATCAGTGAAAACTAATAGCAAACTTAAGCAATTTTCCCCAAGACATGGGTCCATTAAAAACAATGCCATTTTCTTTTCTTTGGTCGGTGTTGGTTTTAAGGTGGGGCTCATGATTTGACTGACACTTTACAATCAGGAAGGCCTCCTCACCTGTATCGCTCCTATATTCTCCATGAGCTGTTCGGCAGTGGAGGCTCCGAGGAGCACCGAGCTCACCCCTTCGTTCCTCAGGCACCAGGCTGGAGACGAGCAGCAAACATGTTCAACATCACAGAACATACAACACACTCTAGATACAAACCCCCCCAGCAAGAGCCCAGCACACCCCTCACGACCAGATCCACGTTCTACTTAAAACAAACACAAATTAAGCTCCTTCCAAAATTAAAACAGCTACTCCCCCACTCCCACACACAAAGTATCTCACAATACACACAGATCCAGGCTCCGTTACCATGGCTCCCAGCACCAGGACACGATGAGCGCTCTAAATAAGAGCTTCGTGAGGAGGACGCTTTACTTGGACTTGCAGAGGTGAAGAGGAGCCATGCTGACTGACCACTGACGGTCCCTAAACACTGAACGGCCCATGCAACACACACAGGAAGGAAACTCTGTGGGGATTTCGTCTGTTTGAGCCATCTGTGGCCCTGGCGCTCTGTGCGCTGGCACTACAGTGTGTTTACTGTGCTGGTGCGTGTGTGCCATTTGGAAGCATGTTGGTTCTTTTCAAGACAACACTGACAGGAAACATTCAGCTCTGGAGCAAAGCGCATCAGAGTGGGTTCAATCGATTTCAGCCCTACATCCTGATAAGATGCTTGTGTCTGAACACACACTCACTCACAAACACTCCTAGACACCTCTGCACTTTCATGATCAGTTTTTACAATACTTACAAATTACAAACTGATGTCTAATGAAGATTAAAAGGAAATGTAATTTTTTTATCATCACACTAGAAAAATGAAATACCAGTATATGCTAAAGTCATACTTCAAAATTTGCTATAATTTTCTAAATAAAATGAGTACTCGCTCTCACATGTTTGCTGATGTTTGGATGGTTTTGGTGAGTATATTGTATTTTATTTTATCTGCTTTTTTCATCTTAAGAGAAGGATTAAATTAGCTTGAGACTAGCATGCAATTAATTTGTTTGGAAGGTTTCCCCAATCTATTTGTATTGTCTTTGTTAAAGTGACCCGGGCCCAGACAAGCGGAATACACTGTGCCCCAGTGAGACCTCAGCCAGGGCTGGGTGAATTTTTGGTTTAGATAAAAGATGATTTTGTTTGACTTTTTTATACTAACTTAGTTTTACACTAACTTAGTAAATTTTGACATTGACACTAGCTATAATTAACATGATGCTTGCATGGATCAATATCACTAGAACCTTTGATACATTAAAGCTTCTCAGGCCTGTGAATTTGGTTGCAAATGTAAACAGTCTGGTTGGTATGGAGGGATCAGTGACATCATATCATTATCATCCTTATCAAAACAAGTTAAATAAAATAAGTATAGTTAACATATTGTAAAATTTAGGCTCTACAACCAAGTTTCATTTTAGTACAGGAAAGCATTTGCAAAAACTGTCATTTTAAACTCTCAATGTTTCTTGCGCCATATTATCAATGTTAATTTAAAAAGTCATAAGAAGAGAATTATTTGAAATTATAAATGTGTTTAGAGACAGGATAACTTGAAGAATGATGTAGGAAGAGGATTGTCAAAGACCCCTGAGCCAGAATCGAACCTGTGAACGTACTCGGCTCATGTATCATCGGTTACCTCCATTAACTTGTCCTACTTATTATTCTCTGACATCCAATAGCTGCCCAAGCAAGCATTCACACCGAAACACTCTCTCCAGGGGCTTGCGCAGTCAAGCATAACGAGGAGCTACATCTCTTTAGATTTGATTTCGGGACTTTAAGAGCATGATATAACATCTAACCTTTTCTTTCATCTTTGCTCCGGAAAATCTACACTAATTTATCTAATTACACTGATACACTGCAAGATACCTTCAAACCATTCACTCGACTCCATCATCTACCTTGCATCTCGTATAATTGTAACCCAATTTTCAACAAGGAAACCTTGCCTCTGTAAGTCTGTGGGAGAGAGTGGTGGATAAGAGGGAACGGATGAGCGAGGAACGGGACGGACGAACAGACAGACAGAACGCGAGAGAGCAGCAGAGCATGAGTTTGAGTGTGTGAGAGAGTGTGTACCGATGGCCAGCTGCGGCAGTGTGCAGCCCAGCCTCTCAGAGATGGCCTGCAGCTCTTTCAGCTTCGCCTGCTGGCGCCGGCCCTCCTCGCTCAAGATCTTGTCCTTCAACCACTGGTAGCCCTGTTTTAAACACACAGCACACCTGCTTAAAAACAGCGACCCCACCTACAGACGTGCACACACTGATTCACACACCAGGGATGGTCGGTCCGATCCTTATCACTCGGATTAGAATGCTTCTTCTGCATGAGGCTATTTGTTTGTTTTGGTACACTCTCTACTTCATCTCATTCAGTTCCACTTGTAAGTGAGGAATGATTGGTGAACAGGTACAACCAGGTAATTTTAGTTTTATCTTGTGCCCATTTACAATGTTATATCCAAAAAAGATGAATCTATCAAACCCCTTGTCCAGTTTAGCATTCTTTAGGTCGAGGGGTGGCTATGAAAAAACCGGTTTGCAGCTTTGTTGTCAAATTGTAAGTTAATAAGTTTTTAGTGACTGGGATCGGAGAATCCCTAACGTACGTGCATGCATTCTCTCTCTCTCTCTCTCGTTCTCATTCGCAGCACCTGTGTGGGCGAGGGTCTGTTTTTAAACATTGTGACTCTGTTCACCCGACAGTTTAGAAGAGCAGGGAGGAACTTGCTCAGAGAACGTCAGGGTTAAAAGACCTTTTATACACAAACACACAAACATGACTTTGGCCTGACATGAATTGTCATTTTTTAGGACATTCTTGTTTTATTTCAAGCTTTTAAATAAATAAATTGGTCAAAAGTTATCAAAACAACCTAACTAGAAAGAAATGTAAAGTTATAAAATGATTACATAGAACACAAATGAACAGATTTAACCTGAATTTTATGATTAAATTATTTTGAGTCAAAACTTTTTTAAAGGAAAAATATTCCACTAAATGTTTGTTGATATGTTACTTTAATTGTAAATTAAATGCTTAATTGCAATTTGATATAAATTCATAGTGTTTAAATATACTGTTTCAGACATCAAAACTAGGTGATAAAAAATTATGTCAGTTTGATATTAAAGATAAGGCCTAATTATTCAATAGCAACATTTTATTGTGCTACTGACTTGCTTTTTTCACCCAAATAAGACTGTAATTACAATACAATACAACAAAATTTAAATAAATAAGGCCTAAAAAGAATATCAAGCCTGAGATATTTGTGGCGTTAAATTGATGTTAAGGTACCCGGTGAGGTATGATAAATATTAAACAAAACTCAGTACACAGTTATACAGACGTTAAAATAACTATATTATAAATAAATTTTTTATATAATTGCATGTCAATATTTGGCATTAATCATTATTAAAATCAATTAATATTATTCATTGTACAATAAATGTATAATGGTTAATTATCAATTAAAAGTAGTAAATTTTGATGTAAACATTGAACTGATTAAAAAAAACACTTGTTACTATATTTTAGTTGCACAAATTGACACAAAAGCTACTTATCTAAGCTTTCTAAAGTAATACACACAATACTCTTCTAAGTTTACAAAACATGTTGAGATGACTGAAGTTAATTTAATATTTTAACTAAATATTTCTTCCTATACACCCAATCTATGAAACAGATAATGTAAGAATTTTGTGCAAAAATAATATATAACAGTTTTCAAACCTTCTTTTTAATGTATAATCTGCTTCTCTAAACAAATGCATTTGTTTCGAAGTAATAGAAAATTATAGAACAACTCTTTACATGTAGATGTCAGGTTGCCTGTAAACCAATCAGAGTACGCCATGCTGATTAGCAACAGTGCATGTTTGTGTGAGTGTGTTAGACCAGGTTAACTACCCAGCTTCAAACGCAGCAGTGGAAAAGGACCAGTGTGTTCTAGTGATCTGAACAGCCATACGTCTCAAAAGTGAACAGACCCATCGCTGCTCAGGTCATCAGAGCAGTGCCGTCATAGTCTATACTACATCTACATCTACGTAACACTCAACAGCATGGAGAAACAGTGACAAAGACTACAGGTGGAAGATGATGGTTCACAGCAACACCGGTGAGCCAAACACATGCCACTAATCCACCAAACAGCTCCACGTTCATTGTGTGGTGTTCAATGTGCTTGAAAGATGCAAACACAGATAAAACAATAGCCAATCCTCCTCAGAGTTACCAAACACACTCAAACACATAAGACATGTTGAAGACCAGGCGTGTCGAGTCATGCCACCGACAACACACAGAGTTAGAAGAAAACAGCCAACTACTGAACCTGGAAGACACGAACACAACCACGTTAGAGGAGCAAACGCACACAGGAAGCACGAGTGAGGTCACCAGGGGCAATGGAAGAGACACAGAGGCTCATGGGAGATGGAGTACCTTCAGTGAAGCTCGAGAGTATGGCGGGACACCGCTGTCGTATTTCCCTGAGATGATCCCACAGGCCAGAGGAGACCAGGTCATTGCACCCACACCTGCATGCAGCAAGGGAACACAAAGGCTCTAAGCAATGAACAATGTTATTTATAGACTTTATTTGGCACTGTACAGTACGTTAATAAGACTACATATATTAAAATAGTTTAAAATCAAGTTGTAATTATAAAAGCAATACATTTGTAATAAATGAACAGATTACAAATATTCTACACAGTAAAGCCGTGAAGTGGATTTAAGATCAAATAATCAAAAGAAAAAACTAAAGTTCAAGCAGCAGATTCTAATTCACATTAAGAAACAAAATGATTCAGATAGAACCTTTGACATGTATTTAAACTGGTTTTAGATGCACTTCATTTTTTTGGTTTTGGAAATGTAGATTATTATTGATTTGATATGCATACTGCATACAGTATTCGTTGCATCCAAATTATGCTTAAATACTTGATTTGTGTCTATTTTTACTAATAATTATATTTTTGTTATATAATAATAGTATATGAATTAATACCATAATAGTTTTGTTGTTTATTTTAGTTGTGGATGAATTATCCTTTTAAAAGACTTGTAGACTTGCTGCTCACCGATCTTATGGAAGAGCTCAGGAAGCTGCACCTCCACTTTCTCTCTCTGGAACATGTGATACTCCGACTGTTCACAGATTGGTGGGATCTGGTTGAACTGCCGTGCCACAGAATACGCTTCCTGCAGCACAAAGATGCAAAGATTTATTTACACTAAGAATTCAGAACCACACATTACTCATCACTCAGCCAGGAAATTGATAAGAAGAAAAACTGATGCTGAACTTTCAAGTTTTTTTTATTCTGATAAAAAGTGATAATTTTAAATTAATCTGAATTGTATTGACAATCACATCAAAATAAATATATCTTGGCTGAACAGTTTCATTAGTGATTTAAAACAGAACTATAAAAAATTACTTCTTGATGAATTCTCAAGACTTCTAGTTCTAGAAACAGGTACTTCTTTTATTCGGCTTCAACAACAGAAGCAAAAAAACATTTTTGATTTGGCATACAATGCTCAATTTGGTCAAAAACACGATCAGAAGAAATCAAAGAGCCACCACAATTCAGGAAACAATGAATACATTTCTGATTTACTGAGTTTTTTTTTCACTTAAATTTGTATTGCAAATTCAGCAATATTTTTACATTGTTCGCCTTAATTAAATCACAAATAAGAGATTCTACCAAGCAAATTCTGTCTAATCTCAGTAAACAAAAAAGACATTATAACTAGCAATATTTACTTTATTTCTTCATTATTGCAAGCAACTGCCAGTTGTAACATAAAAACAAAGCATCTAAAGATAACATCATCAAAAAATAGTTTTTTCTCAACTAATAACATCATTAAGGCTCGAGGAGAGAAATTCCATTCTGAATATTCAGACCAAACCATTTAGACAAATGATACAGAAGAGGTGTAACACAACACAAATAACAACAGAGTAGAATTTAACAGTCCATCTGATTCAGAGCTGTAAGTCTCAGATCCGCCCACTCTTTAAGGTGAAGAAGCTTAACAGACAGCTCCTATTTAAAAAGAAGCCTCTTCAAAGTCATCCGCTGATTAAACTGCTCTTGAAAGGCCCTTCAGGAGCTAAAGCTGCGGGTGCTGAGACTGATTAAAAGGAGGAAACAATGAGAAGTTAGACGAGTGACTCACCATGATTTCCATCGGACTCCAGCGTGACGTTCCCCAATACATAGCCATTCCCTGATTGATCACATGGGTCATCGCCCGCACCGTTTCTGCCAATCGAAACACACATTTTTTAAGATTCAATGTTAGAGCCATCAAGTCTGTGCCATTAGAGTGCCTGTCTTTCGGCGTGTGTGGGAAATATTAACAAGGAGATGAACAGAAGCTCCATTAATGCAGGAGAGGAGAGCCAAGTGATGAATCGCTCCAGGATCAAGCTGAAGAGTTTTGATCAATATATGAAACGCAAAACAAACAGCTCGATTTTCAGCTCAATATAAATTTCCGCTCAAGGAAAATTATGCTTTACTTGAGGCACAAGTCTCTTCCTCGTGAAGTGCCTGCAATCCAATCAAGGTACAATAAGTTTAGGTCTGTATGTTATAAAATAATCTGAAATCCTTTCCAAAGCATTTTAAAATGTTAAAAAAATCAAACATTTTACCACTAGTGCCATCGCCAGTGATGTGATGCAACAAAATAAATAATTTGTTACAGTTTTTGATGATTTTGTACTTTACATGTAAAAAGTATTAATATAGTATTTATGTTTCATGTCTACTTTTACTTTCACTTTGCTTTATTCATAAAGAAAATGTGCACTTTTACTTTGCCTCATTTTCACTGTGCCTGTTTGTTACTTTCACATAAAGTAAATAATTCAAACATTGGGATGAAATGAAAACAAATTAAGTTAAATGTGCTAATAATTATATTTATATAGTTTTTTAAAATCAGGTTTGGCTTTTCATCTCAGGTTTTTGAGAAGTTCCAGTACAAACACCCGAACATAATATGCAATTGGAACATTTTGTGACCAAATTGTAAGCGTGCTGATATTTTATTTACCATAAATGGGGATGTTTTTATTTATTAATTGTTCAATATTTATTTTCTGTTGAAGGTGTTAAATGACTATTCCTGAAGCCAAAAAATTCTTCTAAAGTCTAAGGTGCTGGGTTCCAAAGATGAATACTAAAAATATGAGAAGAAAATATTCTAGAACCGATCCTGAGTAACAGAATAAACTTTTGTTCTGTGTTGCTTTGTTGCTTAAGTAAGTACACGTAATCACTGGAAACGATAACTATTCCAATCAATCACATCAATCAATAAAACTTTATGTGTATAGCGCTTACACGTAATCTGACAATCAGCCCAAAGTGCTTTCACATTTCTACACAAAAACTCATTTTAAACACATAAACATGCCGGAAACAGGTAGCGAAAAGGTAAAACAGTGCATAAATACACCAGCCTCTATGTTAGAACACGTTCATGAGCCAAACGCCTCCCTGAAAAGATGCGGGTTTAGCTTCTCAGGAAGTCTATGCCCAACTAAAATTTTGTGTTTTAAATCACTTTGGGACATAGAACTTAAATTTCATAGTTAAATGACATAGAACTTATTGGATTGGTTAAACAGACACTGTCTGAGTTCATCATGAGCCTTGCAGCACAACATTCATGATGTAATAAACAAGGTCATGCCAAAATAAAACTAATTTTCTTTAGTTGACATGAGAATGAGACATTGAACGCATGGAGCTGTGATAAGAGCATTTGAACAGATGTCTTTCCATCCCCTCGAGCTGTTTGTTTCAGCCGTTGAACTCTGTGAACTTTCTAAAGGGCAGCTCGAATAACAACTGTACATCACACAACACCTCAGCGTTAGCTTTTAAACGGCATCACCCCTTTACCTGTAAAACATGCCTGAGATTTAACTCAACCTGACATCTCAAGAAAGGTCAAGTGGACAAACAGCAGGATCGATTTACCAGCGAATTAAAAATGAACGCTTTCAGCGAGCTTCTAATACTATTATTGTTTAATGCTTAATGGCTTTCTAGGGCACCCACCTCACAGAATCACTAAACGTTTTAAATGCTTCAAGGGATGATTCAATGGAATATGCCAATTACCCCAGTTTGATGCTTTTTTTGTCACTTTTCCTCTCTCAACACCACTTTACATACATAAAGGTAAGCTATGCTAGACAATAACAAGGATTTTAAACTAAAATTCTTCATAAATCAAACAGTGTGCTGTATGAAGAAGTTTATCAACAAAACAGTAAGAACGTTGTGTATGACTAAACAAGACCACCTTCTGAGTCACAAATCCCAAATAGTCCAGCAGTAAAGTATGTATTCTGAAAACACATTTAAATAATAATACTATGTTGTTATTCATGTTAAAATGCAACATATTCAGAATGGTTTAAATTTATATTTATCCTTCAAGAGAGGGCCATAACACCATAGAAAAAAAGCAGATGCTAAATTACAACCTACAGTAACAAATTCAGAGTACCTTTTATACTTAAATTGTCACCAGATTAAAACTGTCAGCATTTTGTCAAAAACATTTTATGACTTTTTGACCTCATCCTTTGTAATTCAAACGAATGTTTTAAACAAGGTTAAAACAAATGTTACATTTAATTAATATATGAAAATCAAAGTCTTGTCTGAGCGAGATATTTTGCTGTGTGACCTCAAAATTATCATTCTTTTTTGGAGTCAAAAAAAAATTTACATGTCATTTCCTAATATTTGCTCTAAAAAGGGCCTCTGCACTTTTGGATGTGAATCATGCCATGATAAACGATTAAAAAGAACTCTAAAGCAATGTGTACTGTACCTTCCATGGGTGTGTTAGGGTCGGGTCTGTTTGCAAACACAACATCCACATATTCTAACTGTAGCCTCTCCAGTGATGCCTTTAAACCTGGAGACAAGAAAACAATAGTTAGAACAGTTCTTTATTCAGACTCACAAATGGAATGTGTTGTGATCTTAACCTTCTATAATGTGTTTTCTTGACAATCCTCTCTCTGTCTCTGCTCTGAAAACCAAACATTTTTTCATTAACCGGTGTAAATACATCAAATGCTTTAAGGAATGAATTGCATCATACATAATGTACTTTAATGAAAAATAATTAAACAGCTACATACTTTCCACCCCAAAATATTTTGGTTGTAATGACTAAACTGGAGCGCCTACAGGAAAAAAAAGGGGGAAAAATATTTCAATTTAGGTCACACGTTTAAAGCTGCCTTTAAAAAGCAATTAAAATCTTGCAAACAATTACAGCAGAAAAAAGGCCTGGCAGGAATCATTTCAATTTCAAAGGACTGCAAGCACATGCTATACACATAAAACATACAATCACGGTAGTTTAGAATATGTGAGCTGTCCTAGTAAGAATACAGATTTCTACCATCTAGTATCTGCATTTTGAACCGATGCGGTCTAGATTGTATACCAACAAAGATTTTGACCAAATATGTAAAGACACTAGAAAATTACATTAAAAAAACCCTATAAAAACAAATATACAGCACTCAGTCAATTTCACAAGTTGAAAATTATCAACTTATTTCTAGTCAAGCATCAAGTTTGTGAATTGCACGTTCCGACAGTTCTGCAGATACCAATTTGTCATCAGGAGAATATGCACTTCGTCTTATTTGCTCTGCAAAAAATTACCTAAATAATAGTTGATGACCCCTAGTTTTTTAAGGTTCTGCTGTGTGAACTTCTGAAAATCACTCACAGTTTGTTTGTCTACCAATTTACCTTTAAAGTCAATTACTATGTACTGTATTGCTGTAAAACCATCACAGTGACTAATAAAGTCCTTTTCCCAAGTCTAACCTAACCTTTCATTTTTATTCTACTGAAATAATGTGATTTTTATCTTGTTAATAAAAGGATTGGCATGCAGAATCTGTGCATGCACAGACAAAGCGCGTAGGTTTCCAAATTTTGAAGTGACAGAAACAATACTTCAAATTCTTGTTTTTTGACTTAAAAAAACGCAGCAAAGGCACAATTTACCGGGCTGCTGTCTGAATGAATTTAAATAGTTACCAGCCTCCATTTTATACATTTACAACTAATAGAGTAGAGGTAGAGTACAAGTTAGACAGAAGTCAGATCTGGTGATCAGGTGGGAACATGGACCTTTGTGGAGAAGGCTCCTCATTGCTGAGGATCAATCAGAGGAGAATGGTAGCTCATTGGACCTCACACTTACAAACCTTATTAATCTGATCTGATTTTAATTCAAAATCTATGTATAACATGGAAAACGTTCACTTCATCAACCATATAAGATATTATAATGTTTGCGCCTGTAATTCCGATTTCTTTACTTGATGATGATAATAATGATAATAATAATAATAATAATAATATAAAAAGTGCAACTATTTTCAGCAGTCTAAACCGAAATTAGGTGTCTTGTGCATTAAATCAATATTCTGTATTAAAATTACTTTCTGACTCATTATTTATTTATAAGTATTATAAGTTTAGTTTATAAGTATCGTAAACGAAGGGGCTGGCTAGTGTACAGTACTAAGAGAGCTGTTGGAGTAATGAGTTAAAGAGCGGTAGCGAAGGGATCCCAGAGTTTAATGAAAGTAGTCAAATACAGACGAGCTTGCACAAACCATCATAGCCCCTGTTGGTTTGTGGTTATATAGTGGATTAGATTATATCTACAAAGACAAAACCTGGTTAGTTGTCTACTTGACTAAGTGACAAGTTCCTCTCAAACTTATGTTAATAGATGAAATAACCTAATTAAAATTAACTTTGTCTATTTTATTTCTCATAGTCCTGGTTAGGATTACAGTCCTCTTCTGGTATCAACTGCACTGTACGGTATATCCAGTTAACACCGAGCGAAAGCCATGGTACACCTTGAACAGGTGGCCAGTCTAGTCTAATTTCATGTGGAATAAAATATAATGCATAAAAGAATGATCTTTAAACTGTGAATTTCTAACATAAATTTTTCCATCAAAAGAAAATGAAGGTTGTTGTAGGCTGTGTTTAAAAGAGGCATTACGTTGTTGAGGTTTTAAGGCAGCAGTTTTGGCAACAATTTTCGATCGAAAGCTCTCAAGCCTTGCTTGAAAAGCATATTGCAAGCATATTTATGATTTCTCAGGATAAATTTGCATTAATTTCCTTGAAATGTCCTAGTCACTTTTTAGTGGAAAAGGGGCACTGCATTGAATGTTGCTGAATTATAAGAAGTCTTCACATTTGTTTTGGAAAAAATGTAGCTGAAAATTCAGTTCACTCACTGAAACAAGAGTTTATTTATTTATTTATTTTTTGCTCCCGCATCCTATAATTATTTTTCCATATGCAATGAAAAAACTGTGTCCCAAAGGAGAACAGAATGCAAAATGATCTTTGTGTTTATGCCCAATTAGATAATGATTATCACTTCTGTCAGATGTTCTGCTCTATAGATATGAGCGGAGGACAGAAATAAACATGGCCTCTGCAGAGGTGAGGGCTAGTGTGCTCTGATATTGATGCACACTGATAGCAGGATGACTAAGCAGAGCGATCACACACATCTCCGCTCTTCATCATGTCATTATGCAGAACCGGCGCACTGAATTAAAACCCTCCAAACAAGAGCTTCTGTTAACCCTGAACTTCACTTAGCTCGAGTTACAGTACACACACAAAGACGTACGCACTGTATATCTGGAGATCAGCTAAACAACAAACACACACATATGTGACTGCTCCATTATTCAATATCTGAATGGGACATCACCAGGGCAAGCCAAGCTTTAATAATTGATAGTTCAGCCCATCTTTGGTTGCTCTGACACAGTCTGTGAAGCACCGAAGCGAGTGATCAGCTCAAGATAAGAGACAGGAAATGAAGAGATGTGGGATGTTAATGAACATACCTCCATCCCTTCTTCTTTATAATGCTGCCCAGTACCACCTCGGCCCTGGAACACAAAACCAGATGGTTATCAATATAATCAGTCATCATCCAACAACAGCTCCAGCCAACAAATCAACCACTGACAGGATATTTCAAAGTGTAGCACACAAAGAGATAATCAGGCCAGAAAGATTCAATCAGCACTCTTAATGAAAAACATATATTGAGGTTCATACCTAGAAAAAGCAATGCAATTCAACTGAATCAAACGGATCCAAAGTTCTCTGCCAGTTCTTAAAATAGGTTGAATATCATACAATTTAAATACATATGGTCAAGTTTTTAAAACAACATTTTAATATTGTTTTCGTGTGTTTTTTAAACCACCTACTATATAAGGATCCTGGAATTCAAACTTTACATATAAGGTTTTAAAGCCTAGTTCTTTCTTTCTTTCATTTATCTATCTGTACATCCCTCCATCCATCCAAGTTCGACTGAATTTTTGTCACAAAGGTATTATATTTCATTGTTGCTTACTAATAAGCATACTTGTTTTTAGTTATACATTATAAATTTGCTATACATGTTTAAAATTCTAAATTGCAAGTTTAATCACCGAGATCACAAGCTCAAATCCTAATCAAATCGTACAATTGAAAAATCTAAGGCACACAACTTTGAATGCTAAATCTAAAGTGAATTTCATGGTCTGAAATTAGACGCAGTCGAAATTTAGACTAAAAGAAAAAAAATATACCAGTTTGTTCCCTCCTCTTTGAATTTAAAGGAGTTTCCTGGACAGAATAAAAAAAATACAACAACAACAACTTTAATTCAACAGGTTTCTTTACTGAAAAAGCAGACCAACAATTCAAAACAAGCCAAAAAGGACAAAAGAAAAAAACAATATACAAAACAAAACAAAAAACGAACTAACAAGCAGACATTATAGTAACAAGTGGAGTATAAAAAAGCTAATGAAACCTGAGCAAAAAAAATAAATAAACAGGTCAACTATTGAAGGACAAAGAGGTGGAACTGCATATGGTACAAGAAAGCAGAACTCACAATAACAAAACAAAGTACTAACAAGAAAACAATCCATCGCCAGTAATGTAAAACAACAAAGATCACATGGCTGGTGAAAAACCAAACCAAGAATGCATGGTGATTCAGCGTACTCTAACAAGAGACACAAAACAAAGCTTGTTTCTGAACCATACGTCAGTTCATATCTACAGTAACAGCTGGATGGCACATGGGCCGTTTAATTAAAAAAGACCTGGGCGCTAAGAAATGCTTTTTATTTAGCCAAACAGTGTTGGTTCTCTCCATTCGCACCTGGAGACGAGTGTCAGTAGCAGCCTGGAGACTAAAAGCCTCTCTGGCAGCCATTAGTGCTGCTGACTGTGTTAATTGAAACCACAGAGGATCTAGTTTGGTGGTGTGAGTTTCCCGGTGAGTGGAATCAATGAAGCCCTCGGCTGTAATTTAACAGCACAAATCTTATCCATCCAAGTACTAATGCATTTCAGAAATTAAATCAGACGTTATTCCTGCATTCAAATGAAAACATGTTTTTCTTCCTCTAAACAAGGAAAGCTGTCTGACACGTGATGCTTCTTAAATAAACTCTGCAAACGAGGTGAGGATGGCGCTTGGTAATAATGTGCACTGCAGAGTGAAGAGAAATGCACAAGAGTTGGAAGAGCTGTTTTTATTTATATGCCAAATAAATCTACCAAACATCAAATTACTTTGTGCTCTATGCATTTGTGGTCTAAAAGTCTAGAAATCAAGAAATGGTCAAAAAAAGTATTGTAAATGTTTTCTGTTCTGAAAAGACACATTACAAGATTAATATCCTCAAGTGAGCCATAAACACCACATAAAGGTGTTAAATATTTTCTGGGAATATTTTCAGGATTTAGGATTTTTTTGTTAGTTTTATTGAAAATTTGTTTTAAACAGCCAAATATAAAATAGCCATTATTTACTGTTAACTCGAGTAAATAAGTTCCATAAAATCATAGTAAAACAGTCCTTTCGTATTATTCCATACCAAAAATATATAGTTCTTCATAAAATGTTAAAAAAAAATCTATTTATCCATCTAAAAAGAGAACAAAACAAAGTATATTTTTTCAATACAATGCTCTTTATGGAATCTTTGTGCTGACAGTGACAGCTGCCACAATCGAGATCTAGGGTTGTGATTGGTTGTGGCAGAATGTACCATTGCTGACCCCAAAGTGCTATTGATAATAATCCATTGCCCATGTTTAATTCTCTATGTAAACTTTTTTCAAAAACATTTATTCAAATATTTCTATAGTCTAAGTTTGTCATGCACCTCAAATGAATGAGAAGGTTTCCATGCATGCTGGACCCCAGAGCCTGGGAACGAAATGGACCCAAGAACACCCCAAAAGAAAAGGGGCCGGTGGTGGGTTTTTGGCTTAAGCGTCAAATGGGAAAACGGGCTTAGGTTGTTTATATACTAGTTGAATAGTTCTGAAGCAGTGTTTTTGCGTAAAAGACAGAATGTAAGCTCTTTTTTTTAATTTTATTTTTTTACAAAACTTTCATGAGAGCGTCACTGTGGTGCAGTGGGTAGGATGGTCGTCTCACAGCAATAAGGTAACTGGTTCGAGCCACGGCTGGGTTGGTTGGCATTTCTGTGTGGAGTTTGCATGTTCTCCCTGTGATCGCGTGGGTTTACTCGGGTGCTCCGGTTTTCCCCACAAGTCCAAAGACATGTCATATAAGTGAATTGAGAAAAAACAATTATAAAAAAACATAGTGTATGAATGTGAATGAGTGTGTGTGTGAATGTTTCTCAGCGATGGGTTGCGGCTGGAAGGGCATCTGCCGCATAAAACATATGCCAGAGAGTTAGCAGTTCATGCCGCTGTGGCGACCCCGAAAGGGAAGAAAGCCGACATGAAGATGGATGGATGGAAAACTTTCATGCTCAATGTGTCATGACCTTTACTCACACAAAATAAAACATTTTTATAAAAATTAAAGTTTTAGCTTCTAATATTATAGAAAACTTTAGTCAATGACCACATATCACAATCATTTTTTTCAAAATGATTAAATACCTAATCAGCTTTCATATGATGCAAAATTCTACTGTATTGTGTCTTAAGCTTTTAGAGCAAATGATCCATATTCATTTTCTAACCCCTATACGCCATACAAATCCAAGCAGATCGGTGCATGCTGTTGATATCAGTTTAAATCATGTAATCTTTTTTATCATGACAGCAGGATAATCCCAATGATTCCCATCCCTCATCGTTCTCAAGCTGATAAAACTCACTAGTCTGAAACATTTGGAGCCAGAGCCTCATTTGTAGAAGTAAATCCGAGTCTTTAAGAACAAAATCTGCCAGGTCACTAAATGCTCATGACGGTCTCAAGTGGTTCCTCGATCCTCAGAACGAGACTGCACAGATTGAACTGAGTCTTTATGACAAGTGCCACACACAAGCTCCAACAAGAGAGCTGGACAAGGACACAGTTTCCCACAATGCCCTGGGTCAGCTGCCAGACCAATGTGCAGTCACTTTAGCAAATGACCCCTGGATCTGGGGGAAACTTGAGGAATGTTCAAGCAAAGATAGAAAAAACAAACTAGCAAACATGGCAACCAGATCTGACAGCGAGCAGTCATTGTTAACCCCCCTACAGTGAAAGGCGATTAGGGGTTTATTAGTTATGACCAACCAGACAATTTCTATTCTAGTTGCTATGGTGCTATTTTAGATGGTTGCTGGGTCGGATTTATACTAAATGTGTAGAAAAAAATGTATAAATATAAATTATTTGAGGAAATGAACTTTTTTAATTTACTTAAAAAGAATAGTCCAACCAAAAATGAAAAGGTTTATATGTGCTGCGCAAGTCAAGACATGAATGTGCACAGTTTTTTTATTTTAGTAATCATTTAATGGTTTTGTTAAATTTTTTATGAATAAATAAAATAAATAAAAGTTTTTATAACTTTTATGAAATGCTGCATTGCAACTTCCAGTTTCATCTGCAACGTATGTTTGACAACAATGTACCAGTTCCAGTTGAGCATTGTGCTTGTCCTCTTAAGTAAACCTGGTTATAAAAATGTGTTATTTTTTTACTGTGTTTTTATTATGTTTAACTATGTTTTTTGCCCTAGTGAAAAAAATTAATTCAATATCAATAGTTAACTTGTTATTTTGGAAGCACTAACTGTTTTGCTAAATATATTTGAATTGAAATTACATGACTGAAAAGCTCTATTTTAAGTGCATTTAGTATACTTTTATATGCTAAAATGGAACAATTAAAGTATATTTAATAAACTTAAGGTACAGTATATGGCTTTTAATGAGCATGAATAACTTTCCTTCATAGGCTCAAATGTAAGTTGAAATACATTTAAACTTCATATTAAAGCATTAATTCTAAAACATTTACTTATAAAATATACTTTCAGTGTTGGTTACAGTGACAATTTTGCTCAAACTATCTAAAATATATCAACATATGTACAAAAACGAAGATAAACCAAGTAGACTTTAAAAAGTACATGTATCCTTCACTTAAAGTGTATTTCTGTCTAATATATTTCTAAAAAGTTACATAAAAGTGTAGTACAAGTAATTCAAAGTGTGTTAAAAGTGTTAGTGTGAAAGTGTGATTACTTAACATATAATTAAAAATACCTTTTGTGTAAGTAAATGTCAAAAATATTTTCTTAAATATAAATATACATTAAAGCACAATAAAGAAATTTGTCATGTGGCATTCTCGATGTGGTTTCCCTAAAATTAGGGTTCAGTAAAAGGAAACTGAAGCAAAATTCCAACAGAAAGCAGATTTGTGATCATGTGATGTTTTGGGGTGGGCTGTGTTTTGGTTTTGGACTCACTTCCCAGCAGCGTAGACCTCGGCTGTGTCGAACAGATTGATTCCATTCTCATACGCCAGAGTCATCAGCTGCTCCGCCATCTGTCAAGAAGAACCAAGGATCCGGCACTTGAGTATTACGCTACAGAATATGACATATTCTGATCTGTATAGCAATACTCGCTCTGACTTTTTATTTTTCAATGAGCAATTTAACTGCTCCAGTCTCAAGTTTTGGAAGCTACAATTGCTCTCATAACCAAAGTGGAAAAACTGTTAGCGTAGTGGGAACATGTTGCACACACCATGAAACTTGGAGAACATTTAGATTATTTCATCAGGATTGGTGCGTGATTGCAGACATCATACCTCATCTGTGATCTGTCCTCCAAAGGTCACCCATGTTCCTGTAGTGAGAAATCCTGAGTCAGACCAAGCGTTTCAGCAGATAAAGCAGCGTTAAGTCATTCCCACTGAGCCACCAATGACACCCAGGAGCAGTAAATCTCGCAGATGAAGCTACAGATAACATGGTTAATCTCTAATGCCCTTCTGAAGAGAGCAGAGCTATAGCTTTTAGCAGTCACACACTAATAGAATCTGCTAGGCTGAAGAAAAATCTTGTAAATAAATGACACAAGCTTGAATTGTTCATTGCAGGTTTGCTTATCTGCTCCACAGCAGCCCTTGATCAGGAAGTCGCAAACTCACCTAATCCCAAACACGAGACTCTCAGGCCTGACTTCCCCAGGTTTCTGAAAAAACAAACAAACAGGCAAATGAAATGAACAATTACTCTTGATCTCTCCTGCTGCATGTCTTGTCAGTTTTTTTGCATACAGAGTTTTTTTCGCATCAGCTGTGAGCTCTGGATGCAATAACCAGATTCTTCAGCAAAAAAGATTTGTCCTCAAGGAATTAACTAACTTTAAAGTCAAAAATCTACTAACTCAAAACCTAATTTAGAAGATAAAATGTCATCATCCTGTTTGTGTAACAGAACATGTGGGTGAACCAGTGGAGAAAAAGAAAAGAAAGAAGTAATTCATCTGATTACAATCCTGCAATAAACAATTACGAACCTGCAAGAAATGTTACAAGTCAAAATAAGTTTTATAGACAAATGTTTTTGAGATGAATACATTACAGACTTTCACTTGGCTACTCGGATTCTCTTTCTGTAATGCAAAACGACCACAATAACCCTCTGCCCAGATAAGTATCACAGCTTTTTGGGATGATGTCTGCACTGAAACCATCTTAACTCAGACTGAACTCACTCTACCGCAAGAGCAGCATGGACTTGACGACTTCAGAGTTTTGATGTTGATAAGTCTATAAACATCAGTAGTGTGATGAGGTGAAAGAGCAGTCAAAGTCTGATCAAACACAAGAACAAAATCTACTTTTTGCTGTTGATGGCAATGATTGATTTAAAAAGTTCTTTGCATTTATGGGCTTTATCTCGTTTGCATTTAGCTACATGTGCTTCGATTAAGCATGTGCTCATCTTAGTGTGAAACAGGTACTTTATTCGCTGTAAAACATTGGACACGTTCGATTAATTTGAAATGTATAATGCGTATACATTTTTTTAACGCTGTTTGAGTTTTTCCTGTTGCGGCAGACGTGCTTTAAATGAAGAATGATGCAGTTTGTACAACAATGAGAAGGCACAGAGTGTGGACACGCTAGAACGTGACACACATCGTGCTCACGGGGACCGCTGGGCTTCTGTGAGCAATGACAGTCACATAAAATCACAGCAAACTTTGTTGAAATTGCATTCATTCGGTCTAAATTTCTGTAAAACTGTATCGAAGTGTCAAGGCACTGGAAAAAGCAAGGACAAGTTAAAGCACTATTATAGTGTTCGTAATATGTTTGTTGCTATGAGATTAACGTTACTGTCATGTGAACACCACGTGTTCACGGTAGCGGTTTTGAAAGTGTGCTAGCTAAATGTTGCGAGATTGTTGGCCACCTAAACCATCGTCCATCCAATGCTCATGAACTAATGGAACAGCTCCGTGTCTTGTCTGTTTTGTGCGCATGTGTGTGTCCACTGTCAAGGTATGCTGCATAAAATTAAAAATAAGTTCAGACTACTGTAAAACTGTTTTTAAAAGTTGAAGAATTAATAAATATCGTGTTGAATAATGTAATTTAAGTAAAATTTATTTTCTCCTCAGTGGTATTGCCAGAAATTATGGAGTCAACAGAGGATGATCAGCTTATAGATAAATTGAAACATGATTTTACCTCAGACTATCTAAAAGGAAGAACAGCACTAATATCACACGGATGAAGATCACTTCTGCAATTGTTCCAAGGTTTAAAGAACCTAAAATTTATTCTCAAAGATGAAAGGAATGAGGCTTCACAAACCAAGCTGTAAATGGCAGAGAGTCCTGGAAAACAACAGTCTAAAGAGACCACAAACTAACAGTCACCAAAGAAGAGAAGGAAAAAGTTAATTTGGAGGATATTCATAAATTATTGCAGCTATGTTGTTTACATGAAAAAACATGTGTTACAAGTTAAACAAAAATGTAAATAAACAATCATATTTAGAATTCTCTTATTTTTGAAGTCTCTATGTCTTCAATTTACATTAATTATTTACATTTAACATTTATACATTTAAAAAAGTTTCTGTCTTGCAATTTTGAAAAAATGTGCGATTAATTAGTTATTCGACAGCATACATATACATAAATATATATACATATACATAAATATATATATATATATATATATATATATATATATATATATATAAATATGTCTGTGTGTGTGTGTGTGTGTGTGTGTGGGGAGATGGAATAAAGGTCCAGAACCTACCATGTTCACACTTTTATATGTTTCCTGTATATGTGACCTGAAAACATTGTAAGTAATATAAATGTTTTGGGAGGATACAGTGTGTGTGGTCATTAAAATGAGTTCTGACAGTTTCATAGAAAATGATCCAAGGTTAGTGAGTCCAAGTCTTGTATCGCAAAAATCTTGTATCGCTTTTCTTTTCATGAAAGATGGACAAAACACAAGGGTTATTGAGGCAATGCACCCCCACTCGCAAAATAAAATAATCGTAGAAGTTATTTAACAATTAGATGGTTTTTCTACAAATGTATTTCACATGCATGTAACATCTAAACACGTGCATTTTTATTTGTCCTATTTTATTATTTTTAAAGTACTAATGTAATCAGTATATAAATCTATTATTATTCTGCACACATATGAACATACTGTCTTGCATCAGCCTACAGTAGCATCATGCTGACTACATCATAATCAGAAACAGAGCCATTCTTCATTAGAGGAGCATAGAGGAGGACATAGGTTCCTCTCTGACCAGAGCCCTATACAGTAGATGCCCCCGGAGAGAATCTAGAGTTTGTATGGGATCCTGCTGATTGCACAATGAGACACAGCGTCGCCTGAGGGCTAAATACTGACCCCCGGAGCTTCTGGGATTGAGGAGGCAAACAGGACGGTAGAAACAGCAGCTCTAATGAAGAGAAGAGGCTGCTGGAAAGCTCAGCAGCCCAGAGTCACATGACAGACAGACATTGATTTAGCTTCTGTACATCTCTGACAGTAAGTCCAGAGCATCCCAGAGAACACCCGGTGTGGACTAGTTTCTTCTTTTTCAATATTACTTTTATTTGATTTGTACTTGAATATTTCCAAGGATACTGTTGATGGCGAAAGTCCAAATATAGTTGCATTTCAAAACTAAGACTGTAAGGTACAATATTGAGTGTTTTATATAATTAATTTGTATGAAATTTGGATTTCGATAAAATAATGAATACTTTTTCACAATTTCTTTTCAATTATAATGTATTCAACCAGATTTGTTGATATTTTAAAACTATGAACTACTTAGCTGCTAACACCAGATTCTGATATAAAAAGATTATCTTGACTGGATTTAAAGAAAACAAAATCTCTGATACGTTTGCTGGAAAAATAAGTATATTTAAATCGAAAATGCTCTTTTGAGTTAAGTGATTAAAAAAAGTTAAAAAAAGAATTTGAATATGTGGATCTCTATCTCTGTAAAGTAAGTTGAAAACTTCAATTACATATACTTTATGCATTTTGCATGTACTATAGTGAAATCTAACTAATTAACTTGTGTAGTGTTCTGTTCCAGCAGTGTTCAAAGCTGGATGTCCTAATCTGAAAGTTAACAAAACAATCAGACATCTACCCGAGTCTTCGAATTCATAACTTTAAAGAAAATACAATTTTTTAAGGACAACTTAGGCTACTCTATCATAATAGTGAAAGCTTCCTGACCAGCTGCATCTCTGCTTAGTTTAGGAAAAACTATCCCCTGTAACAGCTGAACACAAGACAACTGAGAGGGGCCTTTCAGACTGGTATCTGTATTCCGTTTCCAAAAACACTTGGCTCCGGTAAGGGTCTATTGCAGTTTACTGCTGCGTGTGTGAAAGTGATCCTCAGTATAGTGGATGAACTAATAAATGTCCACTGTAAATACTCTTCACAGCATCCAGGAAAAACATAGCACGGCTCCATGTTTTTATATTAATAAACATCCAAAACTCTATAGATTCGGAAGGGATTTTAGCTGTATTGTCTGAATTAGCAGCTTTGACCAACCTTGCTTCAGATGCGCGCATATGCTCAAAAAAAGCTTACTATGGTGGAATTTTATGGTTGCTTTTTACAGAAATTGCACTGCTTTCTTACTCTTAACAGTAGAAGGCATCACATACTAGAAGAACACTAAAAGTCATCAAATGTGTATGATAGAACGTTGGAGAAATGGCACTTTTTTTGTTGAAAGTATAAAGTTTTAAAAAACAAATTGATATCTTAGGGGTAAGAGTCTTCCACACATTAACCCACAAAAAAAATAAAAAATTAGTAAAACTAATTTTTCTTTTCCAGTTCAAATCTTGAAATTTTATGGATGTATCAGTAATAGATTAGTCATTAGTAGTAATAGATTAAATCACAAAACAGGCTGCTAATTATTTAAATATTTAGGTTAAAATGATTTATTATTGGTAGAATAATGTCTCATACCCTGGCCTAAGAAATACTACTTTATTTTTAAAATTAGGAGCTAAATTACTGATCATAGTGTTTGGGTGATATCAAAACTAGAACAGTGACCTGTAAGGGGTTGCAGATCAACAGTGAAACATTATTCCCATAAGGAGAGAAAAATCTGTTGCAAGCATAGACTTCACCAAACTAAGAAAAATTAGGTAGTAGGTTACTGTCTGCCGCATTCTATTTATGCTCAAAACGACTTTAAACTAGCAGTGAGAAGTGTTAACTGTAGACAAGTGTGTCCAGTGTCTATCTGGGATTTGGTATGATATAACAAGCTGTCAGTGCGTGGAGGAGATTCAGGCATCTGTGCACACACATCGTACATAAAGAGAGAGGGGGATTTAGCGTGTGGTTGAAGGGGGTGTCAGTGTTAATCTAGAAAGATGTAGGTGTCCGATGACAGAACGCTATGAAAGACAGACAGCAAAGGTTCACAAGGAGCCAAATACAGTGCTGAATAAAAAAAGACCTCTTTCTTTCATCTGATCCTAATCATGAAAGCATTTGGAGGACAAATACAAGCTTTAAATGTTTGCTCATCACTTTATACACATTTATTATGCACAAGCAACCAGTGCACTGACATATTTAGGCTGCCCATCAGAATGGAGATATGGAGATCAGACCGGGGGTCTTTTCATGGTTTGGTTTTTGACATCAAATGGAAAAAATGCTAACAAGATTAGTCCAGATTATACTGGAACTCAACAGCTGTCCACACCAATAAAAATAGCTGCATGACTGAGCTGTGAATCAAAGCAGCTGAAAAAATAAGACAATGCCACTCTCAGAGTGCATACACCTGTACATGGCTTGTTTTGCTTTAAAAACACAATATTGGGTACAATAATGCTAATTTCTTTGGGTTGTTTTCACTGTCACCCAATACACTTTTGTTCTAAATGAGCAAAACTTTTTGGGTAACGGCTAAAATCAGTACTCTGACATCCTGAAATTAATTGGGATCCAATTCTACAAGCAAACTAAATATCTTTTTACCAGTCGCAGACCTGTAATATTCACAGAACAGGCTGCTAATAACTAAATAATTAGTTAAAAAGTTACAAATTAAAAAGTTCAAACAGTGTCTTTCAAACCTTGATCAAAAAGAAGCACTAGATTATTCTGCAAGTTCAAGATTAAACAATCTGCAGATCAGATACATTATAAAAAAATCCAACTAATAAAAGTGACTTACTTTCTAAAGGCTTAATTCAGTTTTTAGTTAGGTAAATTTTAGTTGAAGAGCTGTTGACTGAATTAATATTTTCGAATTGAGTTCTCATTCTCAGTGGCTGAATTTAACTGGATTAAGAAAGGATGTTCAGTCAATTATTGCCTCAAGCTATGACTGTTTTGCCTATTTTGAAAAGACAAAACTGACTCAACATAACATTTTTGTGGAACTTTTCTCTTAACAATAGAGCGTTGATTCAAGTGAATAGCGATCCCTTCAGATTGTGTATCAGTAGTTATAACATTAAACACTTAATTTCTAATATTTGTAAATTAGCCAAAGTTTGAAACATTATGGTGAAAACAGTACTTTCACGCTTGCTGTGATTACTTGACACCCAGTTCTTTAAGTGCAAGAAATCTCTTGAAATTTTAGAGCTCTAATATTCAAAGAAACTTTAATTTGTACAACTTTTATTAGTACAGTTGCAACAAGACAGGGTTTTTGGCAATGTTTCCTGAAGCATTTGAATTATTATGAATGACTAAATTGACTGAAATCTGATCGCCTCACCAAATTACTTTGTCTTCTCCAATCCCAACCCGGTATATTTGTAAATTAATTACCATTATTTTCCTGTTATTTTTCACACTAAAATATACCAATCTTTCACATGCATACCATCCTCTAACGGCTGCCTCGTGAGGATTTGTTCCCTGAAATTTGTGTTTATGTAAGAGCAATTGAGCCTGAGAGAGAGCCTCCTACACCCTGATCTAAAAGCAGAAGCTACCTGAAAACGGTTTTAGCTACAGATTCAGTCAGAAAGAAAGTCCAGCTAAAAGTTTCAGTACTTCCACCACAGCCTTCTTGTGCATCCAGAGGAAGAGGTCATTGTTTGATCTAAGTGATGCACAATTTCACAGAAACTAAGCCAAACAAGCTTTACCATCTTTTACAAGCTTTCAGACTTAGCACAAATCTGCAGAGAGAACAGGTTAACACTTAAACCTGCTTCTAGTTTAATACTAGAGACACATACAAAATAAATCAGCCCAAAAAATTCTATTTTTTTGTAATGAGAAACGTTAGAAACTGTTTACAGTTTACATTTAATTTACTCTATTTAAGGTTTACCAAGCTACTCGTATAAAACAGAACTTTTTCATTGTGGATTATGGCTAAACACTTGGAACACTCTTTCATTGAATGAGATTCTCGAAAAAATATTGGGATCAGCCAAAAATTAATTGATGATAAAAGAACTTGTAGAGGTTATAGCTCAGGTTGTGTTTTTTTCCGCAAACATTGAAGGAAGCTACAATTTTTTTGAACGCTACTTTCTCTCTCCACCCACGCAGTAAGGGACTTGCCTCACAAGTGTCGGCCCATATTTATTTATCATAATTTTTATTGCGTTAGATAAACAAGAACAAACAAGAGCATTTCCATAAGCTGATACAAGAAATTGCATAGAGAAAAAAAACAAACAAAAACAAAACAAAACAAAACAAAAAAACATTATGGTCGCCCCCAAACCAACTGTTACGTACCATTTACAATGCAATAAACAAAACGAAATAAATTAAAATATAAAATGTATTGCATCACTTAAATACACTCCCAAGTTGTAAATTAAATTAATAATATTTGTGATGAGCGTCACGGTCGCACAGTGGGTAGCACGGTCGTCTCACAGCAAGAAGGTCGCTGGTTCGAGCCTCGGCTGGGTCGGTCGGCATTTCTATGTGAAGTTTGCATGTTCTCCCCGTGATCGCGTGGGTTTTTCCGGGTGCTCCGGTTTCCCCACAAGTCCAAAGACATGCGGTATAAGTGAATTGAGTAAGAACGATTGTCCATAGTGTTAAAGTGTGAATGCGTATGTGTGTGTGTGTGTGAATGTTTCCCAGCGATGGGTTGTGGCTGGAAGGGCATCCGCTGCGTAAAACATATGCCAGAGAGTTGGCGGTTCATTCCGCTGTGGCGACCCCGAAAGGGAAGAAAGCCGACATGAAGACGAATGAATGAATATTTGTGATGTTTAAGTGACAAAATAAACTCAATTGGTATGATAAAACCAGAAAAAGCAACAGATCACATCTAGCTGGCTTATCCATGTCAAAGAAAAGCTGCTGCACAGTTTTTGCAGTTCCACTTCACAGGTGTAGTAACATATGAGTAACATATGACTTAATTTAAAAATGAAAGTGATCTAATATTGTAAAACGACTCAAAAGTCAAATAAGATAAAATATAATCCAACTCAATTTGATCACTTGCTATTGCTAAAACAATATATTAATTTCAACAAACAATCATTTGGTTGAAGTTTTACCTCAGAGGCCTTAATCAAGGTCTGAAGGCTCACTTAGAATATGGTAATGTATTGTGAGGAGCGGTCACTTGTGAGGAGCTTAAACAAGTACTGAGAGATCCCTTTGAAAGGAGCCAGCTGAGGAGGCTCAGGTATTTGTTTTTGATGCCTCTGGGATACCTCGGGAGGTGTTCTGGACATAATCAGTCATGAAAAGAAGAAAGCTTCCAGGAAGACTGAGGACAAGCTTGAGAGATTATGTTTCTAAACTTTTTAGAGGACATGTTGATAATCCTTCAAGAAACCTAAAGGAAGTTTTCTCAGAGACAAAGAGAGGTCTTGGCTGCCTTGCTCTGACTGATGGTTGAAGGAATAACAACCATAGTTTTACAAAAGGAATTATTGGCTTTTAGTTAAAAAACATTTTTACATTTTTTTTATAAACACATACATTTTTAGCAATGCTTACAATTTTTTTTTAAATAAATAAAAACATGTTCCTCTTATATATCCAGCAGTTAGCTTCTCCTGTCAAACTATATAAAGCTACAAATATAAAATCTAAGCTACTTTAAAGTAAACAGAACCCACACGATTACCACAACTAAGCATAATAAATCTATTCCTAGCCTATAATGAAACTGAAAAGCATTCAGCCGCCACTGACAATCTTCTTCTTCAAAGAACAAACCTGTGAGTTTTAATTAAAGTTATCAGCTTCTCTCTGAAAAAGCAAACATCCATCTGTCTTCAACCGAGGAGAAGGAATAAATCATGTTATCAGTGGAGGATACACATGAACACTCCTCAAGCCTTAAACAGACAGCCCGCACATGAAAGTTGGGTCTTTCTAGTGCTATTGTGTGGCTCTGTAGAAGCAAATGCTGCTGTTGTCCTTCACAAAGCCTCATCAGGTTTATTTCATGCAGGAGATTGTGAACTGAAGGTACGATCTCCACAAGTGCACTAAAGTCTCCACACGCCCACTCTGGCAACGCTTACGGCAGTATCTTAGATCCTTCACAACGTCCAATTAAACTTCACAGATGCTATTTGTGCACACTTCTTTGATGCTAAAGTCATCAAATAAACACCACCGACTGAGTGTTTCCAAGGAAACCTTCAAATTAACAATATATCCCTGTCATCTGAAGACTAATATTAAATGAAATATTCCCAGTTTTATTTTAATTTTTATCTTCATTATCTATCCAAAGCAACATAGAATTATGGGAAAAATAAGACGATCTATAAATAACTGGTTCACACATTGTTAGTAAAAATAGAGCCACAATTCTTTTTATTTTTATCTGAAAAAGTGAAAAAAAAAAAGCTTTTTTTTCTTCTCCAAAAAAAAAAAAAAAAAGCATTCAAGGAAATAATAGTATTATCCAAGTGTCAGGGGAGCCTTTCTATAAGAGAGGGTAGAAAGTGTATGTCAGTGTATATGTATGTATATAACTAATTATGTATGAATATTTGTATAAATAAATCATATATTTCACCAATGTCAGTTGAAAGCCAGTTATAAACTGAAACAGACAGGGAAATAAAAGTATGTGAGGAATGGCCAAACTGCTATGCTCAAGCTCTTCGAAAGAAAGAAACAGGTCAAATTTAGGATCGTAGATGGAGTGCTATCAGCTCAGAACTGGCAGAAACCAGTGGAACCCAAGAACACCCATCTATTGTATGGAAAATTCTGGCAGAGAGTGCTCTTCATGGAAGAGCAGCTGCTAAAAAGCTATACCTCTGACATGAGAACAAGGCCCCTGAAAATCTGTATTCAATAAAAGACATGTGACGGATAGTTGGGTAATTAATTGATTAGAAGAGTTTTTAAAGCTTTTTTTTAACCAAATGAAACCTCAGCGCTCCCTTAAATCGACAACAGAAAGATTTTACCTTTCATTTTCTTCTTTGCAGAGTTCTCTATTTTCAAATTCGTGTTATTTATGCGTTAATTTTTTTTACGAGTTATACATTACATATATTTATTTATTTATAGGCCTAAAAGCAATCATTAACTCATGACTCTCCTGAGTCTCTACCAAGCTTTTAATTTACATTTAATACAATACTTCCAATGAGACAGAGACTTCAGGTTTTAACCCAGAAAACATGTCATACTGTATTAAATAGAAACATCACATCTTTTGGTTAAGAAGCACTTAAATTGACTTCAAGTGGACAAGTGACATGGAAGCTGTGGTTGAACTCATCTGTCTTCAAATCAAAGTGTTCATCAATCATTTGAGACATGATATAATCCTCAATATAATTATATGTTAATTTATAAAAATAGCACATGTTTCACCCTCTCTGGTCCATGTTGTATTTTCAGCTGTACTTGTGAAAGCAAACTGGGCTATAAGCACATTTCACGGAGACTTATATCCATTTTTGTTTCATCCAAACTGTTTGGGGTATATTCTGTATCAGCAAGCGTAACAGAATCTCCACAAAATCTTAACCCCGTTTTATCTAAATGATTCATTGAATCCTGACCGGAGTAATTCAATCGCCCTGCACGGCTAAACCGAAACATCTCTACAGTGAGCAGGCATAAGATAAGGCTCTAAAGTGGCAGCTTTCCCAATTCTCCACCCATCAGTACAAAGCCTTTGTTTCTCCAGAGTAACACTGCCCGAGCTGGAGCGGGAAAGATGCTGCCTAATTGAACCCCCCCCACCCCCACCCCCCACCCTCTCAAACTCCTCTCGCTTAACAATGACTGTGCCTACTTCGATTCACCAAGATGGGTTCAGATTCTGATTGAAAGTGACTAAAGAAAATTACACTAGGTGAGAGAGAGGTAGGTGCTGAGCGACTGCGAGAAAGCCCCCCTGGAAGGACTTTCATTTGACTAGAACCTAATCATTCTCAAGAACATTACTTTACACAGGAATCAACCCTGAGAATCTGTCATCTGCACCTCTCATTGACGGAAGCTCATTTTACCTTCATTACATCACATTAAAGTTGGTGGTATTTGATGTAACTTGGTGTGGTGAGGTTTCTGATCCTTGAGTGCAATGGCCCACTTCTGCTCTTAACTGCTCCAGGGAGTTAATGTGGTGCATCAGTGAAACTCTCCCTGACAAGAGAGCAGTGCGTCTCAGGCCATTTCTTCCTCTAGGGTATCTGGGCATGGTTCTCTGGCACAAATGAACAAACAGAACCCTCAAAGAAACTGGAAGAATCTGTCCAGAGTGCTTCATTACATTAGCATGTGCTTTGTTTACAAAGGACCACATTCAAACAACTGTGCCTTTGATACTGGGAGTTGGTCGCTTAGAGAATCTCAAAATAATGCTCTCCTCTGGAATGAAGGTTCGTTTTGAACAAAAAGAACAAATTCAAACTTTCCTGTTTTTTTTAGGTTCTGTATTGCAAGTGAGTACCAAAATAGCAATGGTGAATCTTGGTTAAAATGTCAGCGGTTTGAGGTGGGATCTTCCTGAGCAAGATCTGTATGTTCTATCCGTGCTTGCACAAATTTCTCTGGTTAATTCAGTTACTGCAAATAGTCCCAAATGCAGCTTCAGATAAACGTCTGAAAACATTTTGTGCAAGAAAAAACTACTTTGACTATTAAATCTTTATCACTACAGAGAAACAGTAAATCAAAAGAAATAAAACCTTTATTTCTGGAATTACAGCACCTGAAGTGGTGTAGAAAGCAGACTGGTACATGTTGGTAATGATTTGAATATTTGTTTGAAAATGATTCTGCCAACAGAAGGTACACATGGAGATGAAATTCCCAGGTAAATTGGTGAAAGTGCTTTAATGAGTGTAAAAGTGAAGCTTGTTGGTAAGCTTCCCTCCATAATTCCATTTGAATAACTGTTTATTTCTCTCTCTACCAATGAGACTTGAGACAAAGAGATGGACTCCTCCTGTCTTAACATAATCTGTCTTCACAAGCCCAGGGACAATCGCTTTTCCCACTAGTGCTTTTTGAGACCTGCTGAACAACAGGTTATGGAGAAGAAAATCTAAACCTCTCTATTTGGGGTTGGCGATATGGCCCCTAAATAATGACACAATATTTTAAGAAAACACGGTGATAACGATATGCTTTGTATACTAGATATAATATAATACTACTTTTTTGATGACAAAATATTGCATACAAATATTTGAACAGCTGTAAGAAAATATAATTGTACACAATAATTGTCATAATTGTATTGCCATAAAACGCTCGCATTACACCTTATAATACAGAGCAAAACAGAATTAAGAAAAATGAGTTACTGTACTCTAAGGAAAGTCCTGCTGCTCGTGAATAAGTCCAAACATAACTTAGCACCTAAATACCCAACAGAGATTATCAGTGAATACACATCAAACAGGGAACTGAGATCCGGGGTCAAATAAATGAGATCTACCCACAGATGGAACCAGCTTCCAGAGGAGATCAAGAGTGCTAACACTTTAGTCACGTTTAAAACCAGGCTAAAGACTCACCTGTTTAGTCACACTTTTGTCGACTGAGCACCAACGTTCGAACAACTATTTTATCTCTGCACTTCACATCTTAATCTATGTCTTAAGTTTCAGTTTTTAATCAATATGCTTTCATTTGATTTGTTCAATGCTTGATTTGATTCAATGTCCTTTCTTTTTCATTCTTTGTTACCAATGTAAAGCACTTTGAATTACCCTATGTACGAAATGTGCTATACAAAATAAACTTTTCTTGCCTATAAGTATTTGCACATATACTACAAATTATATTCAGGGGATGAAAACATATCTCTGAGTAATGAAAGATCATCTTTTGAAACTGATGCCTTGCTCAAGAGCACCACAGCTGTGGTTGTTGTGACCTTCAGATCACAAGTCGATCTCTTTATCCACCAGACCACAACCACCCTAAATCATTGATGGTATCATTGATGGTAATATTGTCATGTTTAAACTAAATTTACAGCTGACAACTTATAAAAACACAAGTATGCTGTCTAAGATGGACCAAACCAACTTAACCAAACCAAACTACATTATGAATTATGCTGCATCTATTGGCTTTTGTCACACCAGATAAGACTGTTAAACGAGCCAAAAACCGGACCTTCCATCGATGCTGATATGAAATTGAAAAAAAAAAAAAAAAAAAAAAAATCAAATCCCACTACCAAGACCGACAATGTTTTCCAAACCTTTTTAAGAAAAGTTATAGAAGCTATACAATACAGGTAGGTTTAAACAAAATGTAGAAAATCTCAGGTTCAGCTTTGAGTTAGATCTGCATTTCATTAAAAAGGGAGAAATCAATTCAGAGCAGTAAAAAAATTATAATTTCAACTTGTAGAGTTACATTATAGTATAATATCCAGCTACTTTTTTTTTTACCGCAAATTCATTGTTAATCACTTAAAATAAACAGCTTAGAGTCTTTCATTGACAACCTGAAAGCAGCAGAGTGCTAATCTAATTTGCCAGGAGCTCATTTGTATTAAAATGATTTAGCAAAAACAGAAGCCGTTATTCAACGATGGCTCAGAGCAGCGTTTGGAGAAGATTTAAAGAGCAATAGCTGTTGATGTCATTAAATGCAATCAAAGCAGTTTGTTGAAATATATCCAGGCTGCAGCAGAAAGCAGTGAACCTGACAGAAATGCTCAGTTTTCACTTTTAACTAATGATTCTGTCAAAAAAATGTCAATGCTATTATTTAAGCAACTGTTTTCACTGTTTTTCAGAGAAATAGTGAACTATATAAAAAACATAAAGTTATATATTTTATCTACATGATATCTGAATTCAAGTTAAAATACCGTCTAATGTATAATTCCAAAAACGTAAATCTATCTAGAAATTCAAACAGGTGTAACAAATAAATGGATATGGATAGCCAAAAATGATGTAATTAATAGGAAACATTTAAATACAGCAATTGCTGAAGGAAACATTGATGAGAAAAAAATTGTTTAAAAATATATATAACATAACAGAATAAAAAAGTAAACTATTTTATATTTAGACTGACATTTAAAAATGGATATTAATATAAAACAATGCTTTTTTTTAAGATAAAAAGACAGATTGATACTGAAAAGAACTTGCAGCACTTTTTTAATTTGAATATTAAATTAGTTATATCAGAAAAAGTAGGAGAGATTTTAGCTTGAATTAAATAAATTGAAAAAAAAAACTGAATTATTATTTAAATAATTCAAGTAATGAAACTAACTACTATCATTTTGTATGTGTTTAATGCAAATTATATTTCATGAACAATTTCAATTTGGTATCACAGTGGTGAAAAGGTTTAAACGTATAAATATACACAATTTCTATTGCTTTATTTAGAAGGTCCCTTTGATTAAAAAAGGGGATGGGTTAATTTTCAATGTATAACTCGTTAAAGAAATAAAGGAAATGTAAAAGATCCGAAACAGACTTTTGTAATAATTAGTTATATTTTGCCCTCTTTGTAAAGTTGTGCGAATACTTTTCACAACGTACAACATGTTCTTGAAATAAAAGTGCTGACTGGCAAATAAAAATCCATTTTCAGCGGTCACAAATAAACATGAGCTTCCTACCGATACTTCATGCCGGTCCTCATGCTTTGATCACTGCAGGAGGGGACGCTCTGGACGGACAGCTGCCCCAGGCTCCGCGCCACCATGGCCACAGCTTTAAACTTGCTGCGGGTGCCAGTGTTGGGACTGTTGGCACTTTGTCGGTTGAGCCGCTCATCCGTGCTGCGGCTCATGGAACGGTGGTCCGTACAAACAAATGAAACCTGCATTCTGACTGAGAGGACGCTTCACTGACACAAGGAGAATCAGCCAGATCCAGAGCCCTACCTCAAAGCTCTCCAGTCTAACTATTGTGTACTCTTTAACAAGAACTGGAAAATATCAGAAAAGATCCGACTGAACCCTGCCTGGTTCAACAGGAGCTGATAAAGCAGTCTTCAGTGATGCCCTCAAATCCCATTTCAACGCTTCCTCGAGCAGCACGAGAACTTCACAGCTCAATTCGCACACAGCTTTCTGCTCAACATCACCTCAGCGGCTCCTATGCCACATATCATCTTGTGTGAAAGCGTTAAATACAAACAAACGTCCATAGAATCAGTCCAGATGTTGTGTTTTGGGTCCTTGAATCCTTGGTTCAACCCGGATTTAAAGACACAGAGCTGGTTTCGTTATAATCTCAGCTTTGAATTAAATGCAGAATAAACTGCAATTGTAAAGACAGACATAAAAGCAGTGATGGATTAGATGTCTTCTTGTGTCTCCCACTGTGAGTACTAGATAACATGCACTGGTGCTCATCCTCCTCCTCCTCCTCCTCCTCAGAGAATAAACTTACAGCACAAGACACAAAGAGGAAGAGTGCGAGAGAATGAGTACGAGAGAAAGGGAGGAGCAAATCCAGGACTCAGAGTGAGTGAGAGAGAGAGAGAGAGAGAGAGAGAGAGTGAGAGTGAGAGAGAGAGAGAGAGAGAGAGTGAGAGTGAGAGAGAGAGAGAGAGAGAGAGAGAGAGAGAGAGAGAGAGAGAGAGAGAGAGAGAGAGAGAGAGAGAGAGAGAGAGAGAGAGAGAGAGAGAGAAAGAGAGAGAGAGAGGGAGGGAGAGAGAGATGCTCTGGATGATCAGGTTTTGGTTATGTTTGAAAAATTGGCTTCAGGTTTTCAAACCGAACACTAAAATGGTGAAATATTAACATTTAAAATCTGTAGAAAGTCATTTGTTTTCTGATTGTGATGCAATACTATAGCTAAAAAACAGAGACAAAACTTTAGAAGATGCTGACCTCTGGTATATTGATTGTACTTAAAGTCCAACTAAGAGATAAAAATATAAACACTAAATTTCACTAAATTAGGAATGTTCAAGGTTGGTCTTCAAAACTTGAACAACACAATGGTCACTCTAGTTATGGCCATTGTTGCTTGATTTTTAAAGCTAGATTAGTAGGCGTACCAGTCCAGGTGGAACTAAAATATTGTAAATATATCAGTTGTATGCACAGATTGAGTCAATCACAGAGACTGACCTAGCAGCACAATCTCAGAGCAAAATATCCATTTATATGTAATTTGCAATAAAGGTCCAATCAATTACATTTTGCATTTGCAATGAATTATCTGCAGCCGTTTCATCAATATTTTAAAGTTGTATAGAATAGTGCAAGGGTTGCAGAGTCATTGCCTCACATAAGTTTGGTTGAAAACCCCATGAATCTCAATATTTTGCTGAGTTTGTCTTATTTCTGGATCATTTCAAAGATGGACAGTTGGAGTCTGAGCTTAGAAGTTGTTTATTGAAAACCTGACATTTTTGCGGCCAGAATTCCTTCCAGACCGAAGCTACTTAAAGTGAGTGATCGCTGCTGAACTTGGTCTTCCAAAGCCAATAGAGAAAGGATCGACGGAGAACAAGAAAAACGACTGAGAGCAAGAGGTTTATGTGCAATGTCCTATTAAAGCTTTTTTCATCTGAAAGTGATAGTTTCATTTATCACTTGACTCCATTTTCAATTTGCTCATCTTCAAATAAAGCTAAAAATATGTGACCTACGAAGTTGCCTACTCTGTATTTCTGTCATTTTCAGGACAGTGGTGTACATATTATTAAATCACCCGGGCTCTGATGGGTCCAGCTTGCACCAACACTGTGTGGTGACTCCATTCAAAGCTTAAGCGGAGGTGGAGGATATGATAATTACACCCACTAGATTATCAAAGTACTTTTGGCAAGTCACAAATGATGATGCATTTCATAGGAGCTGATATTTCGCCACATTGGATGATAAGTTCTGTCTGACAATATGGTCAAAATGTTTTTCAGATATTTAGTTTTTCAAATATTCAGATTCTCTGACATCTTATTTACATTATGACATGTGTTTTTTAGAACTAGAAGAATATAAATAATTCCGAGGGGATGTTTTGTTTTTTAAATATCTGTGACCGTAAATCATTAAATAAATGTAAAATTGGAAATCATGAAAAATCATGAACAGTATAAAAAAAGTCTGATAATTGTGATATTAAAATACACACAAGGTCTGCAAGATATATTAAAGTTGTTTCTCATGTGGATCAAAGAGGCTTTAGGAATTTAAAGTAAAGTAAGTGAGAAATCTGCTGGCTCTCCCTGGCTCACCCCACCAAAGCCAGCTCAATGTCTCTTTTAAGGTCACTAAATAACGGATTAATTTATTTGATGTACATTTAAGATAAGAGGTATCTTTAAGAGACAAACAAATTACAGTACACAAACAAAATAAATCTATCCTCCACTAATACATAGCATTTGTGGTCAGATTTTGCTTTCATATTATTAATTATTGAGCTTATTTTTTTGCTGGTCTTAGCATTCACAATTCAGAAAAATGTTTAACAGCACTCCCACAAATTAGTTCCTCCACTGTCCTCTAAGTAGTAACTTTTTTATATTAAACTTTACTTTTAATTTATTATTAAACTTTTAGATTTAACTCTACTGTATTAAACAGTAATTTATATTTCTACACCCTCCGAAGATTAACAAATGACTTTATTAAAAAGTTTAAGAGAGAGTTAAAAGAAATGAAAGCTTTCAGTTTCAATGGAACGCCTAATTTTAAATACAAGAAATACATTTAAATACATACCATTTCACAGTGCATGGTGGGATCTTTCATACATGCGTGCAGTGCAGGGATGTGTAAAATATTCATTATGCAACTCGAGCTTTCTGAATGTGTATTAGAGCCAAGAGAGGCTGGAGCACATTACAGCACAAATGATTATAGTTCGCTTACATGGCTTCCTGTCAGCTGAGGCCTTAGCCAAACTATTAACGACTATTCATGACAGCTTTCTTACAGTAAGCTTTTAATACTCTCTGAAGCTTTCATATAGCAAGACACTCTATAAAACAGGGTTTCAATGTCCAAATATGTGAATATGAGAGTATGTGATGTAAAGACAAGTAGCACGCAGAAACCAATTAGCTGTCTTACTTTATGCCAATGTAGTTGACCCACAGAAGCAAAGACACGGGAAAAAGACAATTGTGTATTTTTAGACTTACTAATATAGAAGCCTGTGTAGAGATTTTACACTTGTTTCAATAAAATCTGCCATAAATCCACCCAATTTTCTAGATTTTATTTTTTGAAAAACATTTTTTTTTCTGGACTGATTCATTATTACCTCGGGGTAAGACCTAATAAATAGCAAACGCAGCTCAGAGATCCTCTTTAGTTTGTTTTAGGAGTTTATCCACTAATTTGGACGTGTGCTGATGACAGGGTTTGAAATAAACCTATAAAATAAATCTTATGGTTAAGATCTCATGGTTAAAGCACAATCTCATGGTGTAAATGAAGCTTGCCTAAGGTTGCAAAACATGGCACTTCATTAACCGTTTACAAAACATAGTATTGTGTAAAATTCCCAGTCCTAGCATTGGTACAAATAACATACCAACATCCTCCTCCATGCATCATGTCCATGGTAAGGTCACTCTATTACAAACTATTTAAAACATACAAACAACTATCCTGGAATACTACTCCAAAAATTAGAATAAACTACAAAGATGTATAAACAGGTATAATTTTTAAATGGCTTTTAACAATATATATAGACTTTTACATTACGATATATGTTTTGTAAAACTTTGCAGCTCAATATCTCAAAACTCTCTGCAAGCAGTTTTTTAAAAAAAAATTTATTTACCCTAGACTATGTAACTAAACCATGAAAAATTAAAGTTATTTATCACATACATAAGATATTTTATTAGGTCAAAGTGCTTAAGTAAGTGAGAAATCTGCTCTTTCCCCACCTAAAGTCAGCCCAATCTCTCTAAATCAATAAATCAATTTAACTGATTTAAAAAAAAAATCTGAATTTAGTAAATTTGGTGGTAAAAAAAATCAATATGAATTCGTATATGAATAAATAAAAGCCCTCTTTACATTTAATAAAAATACTTGATTTAGGTTGGACAAAGCCATTAAAGTGGTCATAGAAAATGCTAGCCTCTTCATTTTACTCACTAATTGTATTAGTGACAATTATTTAATTGTTCGTTAAAGTGATGGTAACTATATATTAAGAAAAAGCTGCAAAATGTGTCGGTTTTTGTATTTGGCAGGCAATTTTACCTGCCTTACATAGTAAGAAACAATTAAGTTTGATTAAAATCACAATCTTGGCCATTGTGCCTTATGAATGCTATTATCTGGTACACCTTTTCTGTAGTTTTGCCTCCAGAAACATTAATAATAATAATAATAATAATAATAATAATAATAATAATAATAATAATAATAGTGTAATGTGATCAAACATTATGATCTTTATCCTTAATCTTTTTAAGCATTTGTTTTGCCTCAATTGCCTTTTGCATCACTAGCTAAATGGTGACGAGTTAGGGCAGGAGAGCAGTGGGAGGCTCAAATGCCACACTGGTTCAAACTCAACCGGCAGTTCTGTCAGCCGAGTGCAACCCTGGGACGATGCAGAACTCAAGTAGAGCGAGAGGTTTTGTCTATGTCAGCTCCTCTAACAATCAAACTGCAGGGTCAACTTTCTGCATTTGCTTGTGAAACTAATTCATCATTCAGTAATTTTTAAATGTGAAAATGCTTCATATGCAAGCGTGGTGGAGCTAAAAAGCCAATGCCAGGTTTAGCCTGTTTCAGAGAGCATCAGGGGTTGTCATGCAATAGAGAAGGACACTGATGGATGTCCAAGGGGTGAGTGGTGTAGCCCTGTCTTTGACCCAAGATGGCCAACAAAAGGTTTGCGTTTTCACAAGGTGAATTCTAATGCAATATACTGTATGATTGTTGAATTTAAAGACCTTATCTAATTGAAATTAGCTCGCTCTTGCTGATGTATTCTCTGCAGGGGGCTTTTTTGCTAGCTTCACACTGCAGCTATTTAATGTTGATGTATTGGATGTATTGCTAAAACAAGTTGTGATTGATGTCTTAAAGGGTTAAACCTCAGACCTTATTTCACAAACATTCTCATTCAAAGACTTTTGAGGATGGTTGAAGACAAAGAAAGGCTTTGCAATTAATACAAATTTTTATCAAGGTATCAATTTTAGGTCTTAATGATCATAAAAGATGTATGATTGAGAAAAAAAAAACAATTATTGTGTTTATTATTTTATGACTACTTATGTGCAATAACTGACTGCTGAAGCTCATTCAGGCTGCATTCTCAGCATTGAGCGTGTTTTATAGTGACAGCGTTAATTCTGGGATTTCCAACTAAATTATTTCCCAGCAGCAGATTAATGTATCTAAAACACTCATAGTTCAGTTCCATACAAGACATAAACAAGGCTATGCTAAACAGTGTTGTCTTGTCAAGAGAGTTTTGTAATGCTATGTGCTTGATTTTTCCTTCAGGATGCACCCACTGGCTCAAATAAACAAAAATGAAAAAATATTTTTTTTCTGCATAAAACAAGTTTGTTCAACTCAAAAATATTGAAAGTAACACTGTGATGCGCAAAACTGACAGAATGTTAGAGTGCTAACATTAGCATGTTATGGTTCTGTCGTGAGTGAACTCAAGCACCGTCAAGATAAAACTCTTATGCTGGGAATAATATTGTTGTGTTTGATGATAAAACAATGTTCTTGTTGTGAAAACGTCTTTCTTATTTTATCCAGGTGTTCAAATTCATTAATCTATTCATTTTTATTTACAATTTATTACAATTAAATGAACACCTTTAAAAAATTGTGAGTGTGTAAAAGCCCATCTTTTTTCCTCTTGTGTTTTGTTCATATAGAGGCATTACAGTTTCTCCACAATTGCTGACAGTTTTTTTCAATACATTTAACAACGTTCCTAAACTCCTTTCCTAAACACGATTAGGACAACATCTGTCTAGGTAGGGTATACAATTAACACATTTCTGTTGTTTTAATACAAAATACATTTCACAAGTTCACTCTGCTCACAATTGCCTAATATCCCGAGCGTGGTTGGCGAGAAATGGAGAAGCGTATGAGGCGAATTGTCCAAGTGTTAGTCCAAGACTGTTGAACAACCTGGGCCCGGAATATACGATCAACTATTACCGCAGTTTAAACATCTTACAGTGAGAAGAGAAACATGCATGTTGAGTGGCGAAGGGGTGGAAGGAGGGATAGCTTGCATGATGTAGATGTTAGCTCTTTCGTTGTGTCTTATATACTGCAGATTATGTAGGTAGGTGGAACCATATGATTAGTCAATTATCAGCCAAGCTCCTCCAGAACTAAATGTGGCTGTCGAAAGAAAACATGTGTTTGTGTTTTGAAAACGGTATTATTGTATTTTGAAAATGAGTTTTTTTGACAATGGGGTGTTTTGAGAATTAAATTAACTGTTTTGTCAATTGTTTGTTTTAACTGATTTGGCGCGGCTTAAGGGTTAAGCAAACTTGTTAAATGTATCAAAAAAACTGCCTTAGCAATTGTAAAAAAACATAAAAGAGTGGGCATTAGATCACATTAGCTCAGTTATTTCAAATACAACATATAACGCTTACAATAATCGTAATTTCAATTATTACCTAAAGAACCATGGTTATAATGTTTCCCATAGTCAGGCAGTCAAAGTACGAAATAACAGGTAAATTCCAGAGGCCTGGCACATTCCTGGTGTGTACCTTCAGGTACAGCACCGGCGTGAAATCCACACCCCTGTCACACTTGAGCTGAGCCATCTGCGAAGCGCAGTGCTTTAAATACTGTATTTTGACCTGTGTGTGTGGGTTCCAGTTGCCAAGTAACAAACGATTCATAAGCATCATGCCTCAGCAAGCGCATTGATTCATCGGACTGGATGATATTGGCTCATGATTTGGAAAAAATGTGATAGAGGGAGATCAATGACCGTGTGTGACATGCTGGACGCCGGTGCAATGATGCAGAGAGCTTGATCAATACAAGATGGAAATGATATGTAGTTCTGCTGATTTAGAAGCCTGTACAATAAGTCTTCTTCTTACACTGGCTGGTCACAGTCCTTGTGAATTTGAGAAGGCGGATGTGCAATCTCTATGGCAACTGAAGTTTTCATGCACACAATGTCCAAGGATGACTTTCTGGGCCAGATTCTGTGATTGAATTTGATTGAATCTGAGACCGAGTGTTTGAAAAGGGCACAGCTCTGAAATACTTGAATTGGAACTCGCATGGTTAGCTTACAATTTTTGGAGGGTTTTATGCAAAGAAATAAAAAGCAACACAAAAAGTCAAAAATATTAAGTATAGAGAATCAAAAGTTGATTTCTTTAAGGATTTCTTTTCTTTAATGGAGAACGAGATACAAGAACTGGAGAATGTCAAATGTTCAAATGCTGTTTGCATTTATCAGGCGATGTGGTACCAATTCCAGATGACTTCTGCACTTCAGTGTAGGTTGGTGTATGTTTATTGCAATATTGTAATAAAATACAAACCAAACACTTGTTTTATAATTAAATTAAAATAATACTTAAATAATCAGTTTGTATTTCAGAGTCATTTGACACTCGTAATTATTCTTTAGGAATAATTTGATTTGCATTTATTTTGAGTGTTAGACAGGTTGTGGTGCATTTAGAATAGTTAGACCAGGGCATTTGAGTGTGTATTTCTGTTAATATTACATTTGAAATAATTATATAAATCTACTGTATGTATCTCTGCTAAGAGACCCTCTGAGCTCAGCCTAGAATGCAATTTACAACAGCCAATGGCGTAACTTTGGCATGAAATCCCATTTTCTGCATTTATGTCATAAATATCATAAATTGCTAGTGAACAATTTGTAATTTCCCCCAACTTATTTTTGATGTTTTTTAAACAGCCCCAGTCTTAACACACAAATAACATGAAAAAACAAAAACAAATACAAACATATACAAAAGTGCGTCTCTTTGAGTCTGCTGTTTACACACTACAATAATAATTTTATGACATTAATTATGAGGAAAAGGTATCAAAGAGACCACTTTTAGATGTTTAAAAACATCTGAAAAGGAATTGTTATGTGTTTCTTTGAGTAACTTACAGTTTGGCTTCTAAATACATCTCATGTTCATGTAAATTAAATGCTGGCTAGATCTGTTAAGTTAATGTGACTCACGCAAAACAAAATCTAAAATGCCAACAACTCACCACTAATCAAACTCTGTTATGAACTACAGCATAGTTACCGCTGTAAACTGAAGTAAAATGTGGTGTACGGAGCAAGTTCCGACCAATAGATGCACGTGACTCAAATGAAGTGAGAGTGGGGACAGCCAATAACAAGGTAAACCAACAGATGAACTTAGTGGTGTGAAACATGAAACTCTGGGGGACCAACACCCCGCACAGTTTTGTTCCAAATGAGCTGTAACGGATAGAATTTTAACTTTCAATCAAGCATTTGATGGGATGATTAGGTTTTTACTCGAGGTTGGAGTGAAACTGTGCAGGGTAATGGTCTTCCAGGAATTCATTTTAACCCTCTCAGGGAAAGAGCTTTAGGTTTATACAAACCAAGAATGATCGTCTTTTCCAGTCTCCTCTTGACATCTAATTTGGGATAAATAATGCCCTAAGCTGCTTTATTCAATCTTTTATAAACATGTACTTTGTTTTATTTTTCATAACTCTCCTAAGTATTATTTATATCATTGTAAACCGTAAGCTGTTTGTAGAAAATATTTTCTTAGCTTCAAGTCAGCAAGCCTGCCTAAAAGTCCCACAACCCTACACACATTTGTATACAGAATGTTTTTTTTTTTAATATTCTCTGGCAGATGAGGTCAGAAACAGGCGGGGCTAACAGATGTTTGGAAATCTCTGCAGGTAGCAATACTCTAAACATGAGCTGAATGTTGTAAAGATGAGAGTTTTAACCAGAACTGATAATGAGGGTTTTCATGACGACTGTACGCTCTGCAGTCTTCTGTGCAAATCAGAAACGCGGAATTGAAATTGCTTTGTGATAACTCTGAAGTACAACAGCTGAGCTTAACTTCAGGAGAGACCTCAAGGCCTATTAAAAAAAAAGTGCATAAGTGTCATTTTGTGGAAACAGCCAGTAATTGGATGCTTTGGTGCGACGCTGAAGAATTCCCTGGTGGAGTTTTCCAATATCCCACAAACACTGGATTCTCCGCAGAGACGGAGGGTTGCCAGTCGTTGGCAAGAAATGCTGCATATCGAACCCTGCTAACGAACCCACACGCTGACACGGGTGAACTGAAGTAGCATTATGCAAATCATGCTAATCATACTTAACCAACAGCTGCTCCACACACACAGCTGTGATGATGGAGAGAATGCATTTAAGCAGATAATCTGAGCAGAGACACGAGTGCAGATCAACAGTGAGCTTCGCAACCAGTGTGTGTCATTTCAGGCCAGTAAATAAGGCAAACGTAAATATTGATATTTTGGAACAATGTTAACGTGTATTTGCTGGCATTGAACTGCCAATAAGTTAAGGTCAAGCTGGTAACAGACACACCTTTGACATCACAAGTACAAGTCTATAACTAGCATATTTCTGCTAATAAAGTGACCAGATGATGTAGCTTTAAATTTCAAATTAAATACAATGAACCTGAATCTACTACAAGTTTAGAATCCCATGGAAGATACAACGTAAATGGTATTATTTCATAAGAAACAAACCTTAAACTGGATTTTTGGAGCAATGAATGTTTCATGGGAAAGAAAATTTACCCTTAACAAACTTGTCCTGGCAACCCAAACCTGCCAAAAAAAAAAAAACTCTTATTTTATAAATAAAAGTAAGAAAATAAAGACCTCTCAATTCTTATCATTTTTCTTGATCTTAGGATCAAGCTGTCTAAATCTCAGAATATTCTCAACTCAACTCAACTGTCTGATATACAGTGGCAGATCATTTCAGAGACAAGGAGCAGAGACAACAAAGGCTTCCTCTTCTTTTTTTGCTTTGATGTCATGACCTGAAGGAGGATTTTAGCGATTCTGAATCAATTATTAAAAGTTAAGCATCAATACTTGAAATGTGAACAAAAAAAGTAGAGGGCTTTTCATTTGTAGAGTTGCATCATTTACTGGAAGCACAAACAAGCTAGGACCTAGCACACCATGAGAGTCAACAACAGCCTTGATCCTTGAGAGAAACTGGATGGTCTCATTTTAGCTTTCATAAAATCGAGGGTTCAGCAGTCCTCAATAAGAACCTCGCTGCATGCAAGTTATACCAGACAAAATAAGATATACAGTAGAAGAAACGTAAAACCAAAACAAACTTCCGCCATATCCAATAAAATGAGTAAAATTATCCGACTGACATATTAAATTTAGCTACACCTGTTTAATAAAGTTAACTAAGGTACATAAAACTGTAGTTTTTATTTAAAACCAGCGATGTGCACCATGACTATTTGTAACTATAGCTATGTGAGCATCAAGGTTATTTCTGTGTAGGTAGAAGTTATTACCTGCAGCATTTCTTTTATTTAAATGTGACTGTCACTGTTAATAAACACTGCATAGGGATGTCTAGTTCTGAGGGACATCAATAACCAAGTATTTATTAGATTTTTGACCATGTTAATCATAATTGAATGAAATCTGGAGGTAGCCGGAAACTCTACCCCTTCTCACCACTGCATTTATCTGGTCATGCAATTTAAAACGATGTCTAATATTACACATTTCAAATGTTCAATCTCAACTATATAATGTGAAATGTAACTCCTTGTTAAAAGTGGGGTTGATGTTTAATAGAGGTGAAATTATGCTTGTTATTGTTACCTTTAAAATTATGTTCAAAGCGAATACAAACACATTATTAGGGTCTGAAAAATGGCAGCTGTAGTTTTAGGGGGTTGGGATTTTAAGGGGCGTTCAAATTTACAAATGTATAATTTTAACATTAACTGTCTTGATGTCCTTTTTTCTTTGTTAACCTGTTCCCACAAGATTGGGTTCATCCACCATTCACTCACCAGCTGCAGGTGAACAGAAGACATGGATAAAAAATCAGAGGAATGCGTGCCAGTACAAATACAAGGATTATTAGTACTGAGCAAATTTGGCTAGGAATACATATGTGGAATTTGGAATGTAAAACCTTTGCATTCCAGTTAGAAAACCAGAGAAACTTTAGTCTCACACGTGGCAACTGTCAGTTCAGATTGACTTCTATCTCCGCTTCAGCCAGGAACAGCTGATTCCTGAGCGGATGCATCTGTTACAGTCAGCAGTGCACATATTAACCCATACGTACATCTGCTTACAAATCCATGAATAAATAACCAGTTGACAGCTCATTTATCGAAGCCAGGTCTCAGCTAGTGTGCAAATTAAAAAAACTGAAAAAAAATCTACATTTACTGTGCAGTGTGCATTGCTTCATGCACTGTTTATGTTCATATCTCCTGCTTACATAAAAACTAGGGTGCTCTTCAAGCAAGAAAACCATGCAGATAGAACAACTAAATAATTAACCAAAGCATTCCTTTTGATGATGAATACAAAAACATTAGTAATTGCACAAAGCATTCAAGACAAAATATCTGCAACACAAAATATCATAAATAAAAATTATCAAATACACACAAATTCAACAGCATGGAAAATTTGTTGGGGAAAACTTGAGTTGACATTGTAGAATTGGTCACATTTGCAAACAATTTCTGCCATTTAAAACAAGGCTCAGGGGTATGAGGGAAAGAGCCAATCAGAGCTCAGTCGCAGGGACCTCTAGCATGAATTGGGAGTTAAAGAGCAGACCAGAGTAAGAGTTGAAGCTCATTCCCTCTGGCTTTGTTAGCCTCTAAAACATGGTTATATCATCAAACTTATTTTATCCACTTCAATGGTTGCCAAAATATTGCCAAACTCAAAGAACGAGCAAAAGCATTACATTGGAGGATGAGCAGGATTACATCACTCTCTTATCATCCATAATGAAATACTCAACAGTGCAATAAGATGGAGCCACGATTGAGAAATTATATCTTTAAAAAAAAAACATGAATTTCCATATGGAGCAGCTTGAATGGGACAGATGATGATCATGATTATTTTAAATGATTATTATTTGTCTCATAATACTAATATACAGTAAATGTATTTGTAGTTTTTAATAGCTATTTTCAAGTATTTAAAAAAAAGTGAAAATACATTTAGGTTAAATTGAAACATACAAGTGTTCATGTCAAAGTAAATAATAATAAAAACATTAATCAAATAAAAAAGACATTTATAGTAGAAACACTCTAATTGTCAAATATGAAGAATTATATGGTTATGTGTATGCGCAGACATAAGTAAATAACAAATGCAATCATCACTTTTTTTCTTGATTATATAGTTTTGTGATTATTAAGACCCAAATTCTAAATTGTAACCAAAATCGAATTAATTTCACAGCCCTATTTCTATGTCGCTTTTATTATTTATTTTCAGTTACTTTTCTCTGTGTTTTTTCTCAGAACAAAACATTTCTTTCATAGATATTTTTGTCACATTTTTAATTGTTTGTAAACTGAGTGAGATCCTTGAGTCTTGATTTTGAAAAAAAAATGTTTGATTGAAATATCATCAAACATTGGTGTGATATAAGATGTAAAGTATTATAAGACGCCTTAAAAGTGTTTCAAATGGGGTAAAACAAAGCAAGAAGGAGATCTACATGTTGCTGAAATAAGATACAAGCCTTCAACTTCCTGTTTCTGGATGTTCTATCGCTTTAAAAAATTAAACAACGTTGCTAAAAATGTTAAATGGGTTGTTTCAAATTTTAGCAGTAAAATTGTGATTGATCGATGACCTTTCAAAGATGTGCCTCTGCCAGTCATGGACCCCTGTGAGGGTTATGCGTTTTATCTATTAAAAACCTTAAAGACTTGACAAAAAGATGCTGACAGGATTATGCAATTATTCCAGATGTGAGGGTTCATTTAAAGGTGTAGAGCTAGTCACTTCAGAATGTAATTTAAGCACAGGCCTAGAGTTCGCCAGTTTTGATGGGAAAGCATCTGCTGTACTTGTATTCTAAGAGTTTGAGCGTGGGGTGGCACCCTCTGGGCTCCCATGTGCTCTTCGTGTTCCTCTGCATAAGGAAGATGTCAGGCCCACTCAGAATCAGAACAGTTCGCATGGATCTGGGGAAGCCCTATTATAAAAAACTCAAACATTGTGGTTATCTCAGCATTTTTTCACAGATTTAGTATTCCTCAAAAACACCAGCCTTATCTGCAAGAATATGTGTTTTTATTCTTCAACTAAGTACTTCTAAGAGATAGAAAGTTTGCTTGTGTTGACTCAGGGATCAACACAGTTCATTAGAGAGAAATAATGCATTACTAGACACTTCACCAAACAGCCACTAAACAGACAACTATAGCAGTGCTTTCACATCATTAATGACATTGTCCGGTACAGTACAACTAGGGAAAAAACTCAACTGAATAAAATTCATTGAAACCAAAGGCAGGCATTTTAAACAAAACAACAATAAGCACAATCCTGCCACATATAAACTACAGATTCTTAGAGAATGGTTTTAGAGAATTCCAGATTATGCCAAATTAGGCTGTTCATTGGCCAGAACAGCCAGATTGTCAGTTAATGAACACATGCTGCCCTCTGCTGGCTAACAAACTAAACACAGTTTGTGACACTTAAGTGCCAAATTAACAATATTATACAGGTAATATATCCAATATCTTTGCCTTGTTTGTCCATTTTAAATATTTCCTGTGGTACTCGCTCTGGTAGAGAAAGTCCATTTGGGCTCAGCAACAAGATCCTCAATCTTTTTAGTCATAATTGACTAATATGACAAAATTACGAATTAGATGATAAATAAGACTGATACGTCCATCGTAAAAGCTGTAATATTGATCAACTCACGAGGCCAAAACCATAGCTGTGAAATTAAATTTGACTCTGAATACCAGTTTTCCACTAATATTCTGTCTATTGTTTGCTCCTTTTAGAATTTTTTTTAAACCTTTAAATTATAAAGCTTAAAAGATGTCTAAAATGGCTCATTTAGTTGCGCAACTTGTCCACCCTGCATCATTCCAAGTATTTTGCTGAGCTGTTGTCATTTTATGTTTGATCCATTGTGTTTTAACAGAACATTTAATCAATAAAAAAACTTGTAAGGGTGTCATGCTGCGCTCTAGGGGCTGTCAAGAAATCACACTACACAATGAATTTTAAGGCAGTCATGCTGATGTTAAAGTACAAGGATACAAGCTCCTGCATTGAGATGACTCTGAAAACAACTCAAAACACCGAATTACAGTTAAAAAAACCCTTTTAACCCGAGTTTTAATTTTCTAATTGTTTATTTATTCATTAATAACTGTGTAATAAGTTCATTAAATACATTTTTACCTTTTTTGGGTTATTTGTAAGTTCATTTAAAGTTACATAATTGCACACAATTTCCATATATCCTACTACTATAGATATATACGTTAATAAAAAAATAATAATAATAACAACACATTTGTACCAATTACTGTAGTGATAATAATAAAACAGATATACATATATATATATATATATATATATATATATATATATATATATATATATATATATATATATATATATATATATATATATAATGCCATTATTACTACAGTAATTGGCTCCTGGGATGTAATCATACTGTGTGATCAAAGCACAATATAAAATTGCTTTTTCTTTGGGAGTTCATTAAATAAATTTGTACCTTTTTTGGGTTATTTGTAAGTTCATTTAAAGTTACATAATTGCACACAATTTCCATATATCCTACTACTATAGATATATACGTTAATAAAAAAAAAATAACAACACATTTGTCCCAATTACTGTAGTGATAATAATAAAACAGATATACATACATCCATACATATATTTTTTATGCCATTATTACTACAGCAATTGGCTCCTGGGATGTAATCATACTGTGTGATCAAAGCACTATATAAAATTGCTTTTTCTATTCTACCAAATTCAACAATTATGTAACAACTTTGATCCTATCTTTTCCCAGCAGAAACCTCTCTACCTCAGACATCCCACTATCAGCAGTCAGAGGTAATGGAGAGGAAATATGATCCTTTTCTGAGAGAATATGACATCATATCTTCAATCTGCAGAGCTGTATTGCTCTCTAGTGTTCACTCTAGGTACAAACATAACATGGGTCCAGAGCAGTGTAAAATATGCACATCAGATTTCTTTGATGGACAGCTAATGGATTGATTATAGAATGTTTTTGTTTTATTTATTTAATTTAAAGTTCTGAAGCTGTGAAAGTGCTGTAATGTGATGCAAGTGACAATTCCTCAGAGGCTCCTTTTATAGAATAGGCAATATCTTGGAAACTACTGATCACCGCAAATCAGATAGTCTTTAATAATATAAAACAAACCTTAAAAATTCTGAGTTTCCACGAAGGAAACGAGAGTCTAAAAGGCAGCAGCTGATGACGAGCATCTTAAGCAGGTGTAAGGAAACCGCGTTAGTGTGTCGATTGTAATTCTACTGAGTGCTGCTCTGATGGACACAAGTGAAGGAAAGAAGAGTGTGTTCTACATTTCAACTTCAACAGTCAGGTTACACACGCTCCACTCAACTCAATCCAACAGAGCAAGAACCAGCCACAAGTCAGATCTTCAGAGTGCAAGACCCTAAAGAACCAAAGCTCATCACCACAGAAGAAAATGGTCATCTCTGCTTGTGTATGAAGTCTGCACGTTACACCGAACAATTGACAATTTCTGAAAATAACTTTACATATTTACAGATTACGTAGCTCACATTCTATCACTATGGATAAACAGACAAGAAAAAAAATATATATAATATATTTATATATATAACATATAATATATATAATTTTTTGAAAACTTCAAACCCAAGAAACAATATAGATTCCATAAAAAGATGACTACTATAAACGGCACACAAACGTAAAGATTAGATGACATCTATGCAGCCTTAACCTTAAATCAAATTAGTGACGAATGTTTACATGTTGCTGTCAATCGTAATTGCACTGCAATTAAAACCCAGGCTTGAGCACTCTGATAAGAGATCTGCCCTTGTTAACCAACAGACTCCTAATGTTACTCAAGGACCACATTGTCTGGCTTAAGGAGCTATGCGGTAAGGAATGAGAGGCATTCTCTTTCGCAGGTTCGGTGTCTTTTTATCCTTTCAACTCTGAATTAGTGATGACTCAGATCGGAAATGCATGTTTCTGACTGACCCGGGCACAGCTTACATTGAAGAACAAGAAATAACAGAAGACAATACGATCTGGTGGTGACGGCAGCTTTCTGAGAGAGAGCGAAATAGTCGAGAGAAGTCGCTGAATCCAATCCAATTCTCATTATTTCTTTAGCAGTGCTGTACAAAACAATGTTTAAAATTTTTACTTATAAAACAATATAAAAAAGGAATAAAATACAAAGCACAATAAAACCACAATTAGGTCTCATCTTTGAAACCAACAGCTGGAGCTGACACTCTGACCTAATAGAATATGCATTTGTATATATCTGAATGAGTTCAATCAGGTATTCAGGGGTTAATCTGTTTAAAACCTTAAAAACAAACAATAAAGTCGTAAAAATTTATCTTAAAGTGCTAGAACTGGTGTGATATGCTCTCTCATTTAGTTTCCTATTAAAAGACGTGCTGCAGCGTTCTGGACTAACTGTAAACGATGAAGCCCAACCGTCCCCCCCGCATACCCACCCGCAAACATGATGGCACCCCGTCCCCCTCCCCAAACACACGCGCTGGTTCACAGATGCACCTGTGTGAGTTGGAGCGCTACACACGCACGAGCAGGCTTGGGAAACTGGGACCAGGACTGAGTGGAGGCATCGCCTTAAATAGCTCAGGTGAGGAGGGAACAAAAACAGGCCCGCGCTCTCAGTGGAAGAAAACTCTGGCCATGCATCCTGTAATCAGAGACGGGCCCGCCTCTCTTCTGACAGATACTATGGCACAGGAGCAGGACTCAGGTGGGTTCAGGCAGGTGCTACCAGCCTCAGGTAAGAAGAAACAAACACCGGAGGGCATTTATTGTATTTTCCATTGCTCTTTGAAGCATTCTAGTATTTTGACAGAACAAGCACCATATGCTTGTAATACGAGACTTTTCCACTCAGACATGACACCAGATCAGAGGTGAATGGTCGGCTGAGCGAGCGTTACAGTAAAGCACAATACACACGCTGCCCGACTGCTGTCCGTGATACACAATACCAGACCACTACACATCAAAACAGGACAAGGCACACACAAGAACTCAACTATAGCAGCAGAAGAACTACATGAGACTTTTTTGTATTCATGATACACGTGCGCAACACTTTATATTTAAGAGCCTTTCATTAGCTCTTGCTTTCACTTTGAATTCAGTTGGTACCGCAATATGATTCTTCAGTTGAAGAAAAAAAATGTCTTTCAAAAACACTGCACCATTTTTACTCACATTATCATCCGAAAAGTGTGAATGAGTGAATCTTTAATGCATGAAAGGAATATTTTCTGATTCAGACACGGCAGCTCACCCTCAATGCTTGCACACGTGAAAATCATCTTCTTATCTGCTTTAGGGAGCTGACACAGATGCATTTATATGTCCTCACCCGGAGCAAAAATGCAGAAAAATCCATCAATCACAGAATAAAGAAGACTATGCTCTCTCTTGTTCTCTCGCAGGGCACTTTTTCCTTTCACCTCACCTCAGAGATTGATACGCCCTTGCCTGCTCATTGGGCAAATATACCAGCGACCTAGTTGATGAAAATAAACCTCCAACAGCTCACAAGGAGTTGCACAGTTGAGTGGCATGCAGGCACAAAAAAGCTGCTGAATACGGCTTCAAAAGTTTGAATCCACGTTTAGCCTAAAAGTAGGTGGAAAAGAACATGCTTCAATTCATCTGAGCCAGCATCTTTTCTAAAATTAAGCAAAAAATTTGAAATTAAACCTACTATATCCTCCCAAAAAGAATGTTCACCTTTTTAGAAATGACACCAATGTAAATGAAGTAAAATTTCAGAAGCCATTACTTTTAAGGGTTTTCACACAGCCGTGTTTAGTACAAACCAGACAAAAATACACACAATATTGTTCAGATAAGCATCTAAAACAACTTCCAACTTTTTGCAGCCACAACCACAAATTCATTCTTGTCCAATAAATGTATGTAATCAGATAAATACATATATTTAAGGAAAAAAAAACAAGACAAAAAATGTTTCCAAATGTGCTAAACATCTCGAGTGCAGACAGTACCAATCCAGTGCATTAATTACACATTTAAAACATAAGCATCCATACGTCATCCTAAGAAAAATATGTAAATGAAGAAGCAAACACAAACAAATCAATGAAGTAAACTAAATCAATACACTTACTACAATCAGCTGGAAGAGCAGAAAGTGCTTGAACATCCATAATTTTGACCAAAAGAATAACAAGTGGGTTCCCAAAATGAACAAGGAACACGCAGATACAACACTCCCATCCAGGTAAGCATTCAGTTACAAACATCATAGGCATCAACGTTACTGCAGAACCTGTACAATACTTCTACCATAGCAACTGATGCTTTAAATGAACAAAGCAAAACTTTGTTAAGTTATTTTTTATCTTTATTAACTTTATTAAGTTCAATAAACTTAATACCCTACATTTTGGCACAATTATTTCTCCTATTAATTAAATAGGAAACAAAATGTCTACAATCATAGAAAAGAAAACTGTTGTTAGAAAATATAAATACAAGAAGTTTTAAGACAAACAAGAGTTAAAGTTCTTTGAGAGAGAGTAAGTGGGTGGTTCAGGTCTGTACCTCAAGGTAGAACTGGAACTGGCTACAGCAAAAACAAAACAACTACCACCAAACGTTATTTGTTGACCAGAGAGGAATCAGCAGAAAAATTTATAACCATTTTGTTTTAAATCAAGTGGATTGAATAAACCTCAGTGTTTCCTCTACTCGAGCATCTCACAAGTAATGCTAAAAAAAGATCTACCTCAGTACACCCCCTCCAATCCAGACGTGCCTCCAGTTCGGTTACCTGTACTTCATCCCAGTCTGGTAGGAAACACACTCCTCCAGCGCCAATCCGTTCATCTTCAGGAAATCCTCCATGTTCTTAATCTGTGCTGCAACCCTTTGCTCCCGGAGCCGCTGGAGTTCAGCCTGGTCGGTCTGCCGAGGGGCCTGGTTGAGCCCCTGGTCCGAGTGGTAGCGGCTGATTCCACTCCGGATGCTCTCGCTGTAGGACATGGACAGCATCTTGCCTCCACTGCTTCCGCTGCTGCTGCTCTTTCTAACGCCGCTGGCCCCCAAAGGTTTGGGGATCTGTAGGTTATCCGAGGGAAGAGTGGATTTCCGGCGCCCAACCGTCCCCCCCGCATACCCACCCGCAAACATGATGGCACCCCGTCCCCCTCCCCAAACACACGCGCTGGTTCACAGATGCACCTGTGTGAGTTGGAGCGCTACACACGCACGAGCAGGCTTGGGAAACTGGGACCAGGACTGAGTGGAGGCATCGCCTTAAATAGCTCAGGTGAGGAGGGAACAAAAACAGGCCCGCGCTCTCAGTGGAAGAAAACTCTGGCCATGCATCCTGTAATCAGAGACGGGCCCGCCTCTCTTCTGACAGATACTATGGCACAGGAGCAGGACTCAGGTGGGTTCAGGCAGGTGCTACCAGCCTCAGGTAAGAAGAAACAAACACCGGAGGGCATGCCAGGGTTCCTGCAGGCTCCATCAAGTCAAATTCAAGAGATTGTTCCAGAACAAACAGGATTAGCTTTCATTCTCAGGTAGAGCTTTTGTCCTGATGTAGAGCTTGACTGCTCATCGTTCTAGACTGATCATGATGCAGCAGCACCATTATAAACACTTCTTAATCCACAAGATATTTTCAGCACACTTCTTTTTTTCAACCAGATTTTTTCTAATTAGCTCTTGAAAAAATATGATCTATCTTTCATCTTTCATTTCTTTTTTACAACTTACAGTCTTAAATCCATCAATAAAGATTCTTTATTTTAACAGTTTTTACATTTTACAGTGTTTCTCAGTTACTTTAAATATCAATGATTATTTAATCAAAGTCAACATTTTTATAACAAACCCCTCCTACAATGTATTAACTAGTGAAAATAAAATGTATGAATACTAATAAATCTATAGGTTGAATTGTTTAACCATTTAAGAATTGTTATACTTTTAACACCAACATGTGTTTTAATGGGAAATGAAAGAAACTTTTTATGACCATGCACGCACACACACATGCACGCACGCACGCACGCACACATAATATAGAGAGAGATAGATAGAGAGAGATAGATAGATAGAGATAGAGATAGAGAGATAGAGAGAGATAAGAGAGAGAGATAGAGAGAGAGAGAGAGATATATAGAGAGAGAGATATATATATATATATATATATATATATACATATATATATACACACATATATATACATATATATATATATTTATATGTATGAATTATCTTTTAAATTAATGAAAAGAAAAGCCCACAGAACAAAGCTTAACAACAAAGCTTAATGACCTTATACATGATTAATTAGTAATAAAAAAATACTAACGCTACTTCTGACTGATCAGTTTATTTTTTCTAGAAGTTCATGCAGAAACCCTGCATGCAAAAAATGTATTCATGCAAAGTAAATCCTCATACAACATACATCTTGTTCTGTGCATTCGAGGTCTACAGGAGGGAACAGACACATTCACCTGTATAAAACACTATTGAACACTTTCAAGGTTTTATTTTTCTTTTATTGAGATAACAAAATAATAATTTATTGACAAGACAACATATCAGTGTCCCTCTTTTCAAATTTCAGTGTTCCAACTGTTAATGAAAATTTTCAAGGTTGTAATCGTCAATAAGTGAGTAAATAATGATATTATTTTTGACTAGTTAACAGTATTAAAATATCTTGTCGTTATTCTTCCCATGCTCAAAAAATGTCCTTGAAATGTTTTTAATGCCTTTAGGTCTAGATGTATACATTTACATTCAGTGTAGCATCTGTACACAGTAAAAATATATATTTTGAATATTAAACATTATTTTATGGAAATATCTCTATATTGTTGTCTGCAAATACTAAACAGCTATTTTTACATGGATTTACCAAAAATGTACATTTAAAAACATAAAAAACAACCCTATCAAAAGCAATAATCAAATTACTAATCTAAATATGTATAACTATATGTATACAAAACAATGTATTAATATTTAGCTTATACTAAAATGTATTTATTTAAATGAACATTCTAAAAACTGATTTACTTATGAATTTACAGTCTATAGCAAATGTACCATAAATGGGAATTTTACATAAATATTTACTGATTAATGTATTTCTGTAAAAAATAGAATCTATATTCAAGTCTACACAAACATATAAAGGAATTAAGAAAATTGGGTTTCAAGAAATTAGAAAAATAAAAATAGTCAATTTCACTCAGACATTTTATTTATTATTTATTTAAAAAAAATGTATTTAGCTGACAACACTTTAATTTAATTTATAAAAATTCATAGTCTTTCTGTTTTTTTCCATTTTAATAAATTTCCCATCATTGCCAAAAAAGAGCAATGTCTCTGTAGTGCTCTATAGAAGAGCTTCCTTATCATAACCCTGTATTGATCCTCCAAGTCTTGACTGAGTGATGTGCTGCAAAAACCACTCAAGGACCGCAGAGCACAACTTAACCTTTCATTTGCACCAAAACAAGCTTCACTTCCAGTAAAAGAATTTTCTAAAAGTCACTAAATTGGCACAACAATATCAGACAACAATATTTTATGGTCAAACTGAGATAAGGGATGGTATTAGGGGTAAATTCATGCAGCCTAAATAAACCAAGGTCATCGTGCGGGATAGCGCATCAAACTCATGCACAGCTAAGCTGTCGCAGCAGAGACTCTGGAAAACTCACCCGGGGTCTTGGAGGTCGGCTCATCAACAAAACTTAAAAGTGTCAACCTGCTCTTATAAACTCAGCGGCCACGATTCAGGGCGATCCACCCAAACTGGGAGTGTCTAACATGCCAGAGTATAAACCAATTAGTGAGGGCTGAGAGAGGGAGGGGAGAGAGAGACAAAGAGAGAGCTCCTCAGCCTCATCCTCCCATCCCGGCTGGACTCCAAGAAGAAAATCCATTTGTGTCATTCAAAAGGAAAGCAATTGTTTTTGCAAACCACAGCAAATAATATCTGCTCTAAATTATTCACAGAGGCTTTTATGCTGAAAGCTTCTGATAGTTGTTCCACATCAGATAATAGAAAAATGTGTTATGATGCCTGTGTGATCATCAAGGGTTTCAGCAGACGCATTGACATTTCGCAAAACACTTCAATCCTGAAAGTAAAGTTTAGAAGATGAACTTGTTTTATAATTTAAATGGAACTCAATTAAATAAAATTTGTACAGAGTTGAACAAGGAGGTGAAAAAAAAGCAATCGCATGGATCCTCTCCATTCACACTCAGGACACCCTTTGAACACTTTAACTCTGACCCCGTTCAAGAAACCATCTTGCGCATTCATCTTTAATGGCCTAAATGAAAGTGAAGACATCAGAGCGAGAGAAGTTCAATAGCCGATGTTAAAAAATTCATCCTTTAAAATCAATAACCCACTTACTGTTATCGAAAATCTTCAGACTCAATTGTCATGAGAAGGTGGAGATTACATTGAGAACTAAAAGTTTGCCAAAACTATGCTAATGAGGTAGCTGACTATGGCATTTAGTTCATAATTACGCACAAATATGATATATATGATGACATGCATATATTTATGTTTAATATTATTTTATAAATATTATTTAATAAGAAAGGGATTATTTGCCTCCTATCCTAAATGTCTGTTTTTTCCTTTTTTCTTTTTCTGACTAAATAGTTCCAAATATAACACCTTAGAACACCGCCTCAGACACCTACCTGATAACTGTCAAAACCTAACATTTACTATCGAAACAGTGTCCATACTATGAAAACACAAAATAATAGCACTAATTTGGTTAACAACAATAATCTGATCAAAATGAATTTAGTTTACAAATTATGCAACTCTCCAACATACACTCTAAAATTTGGACTCATAAACATCAGATCTCTTACACTCAAAGCTGTAATCACAATTGAATTAATTTCAGAACTTAACCTTGACATACTATACTTAACTGAAATTTGCCTCACTCCAAATTAATATTTTGGATTAAATGAAGCGACACCCAGGAATTACTGTTATAATCATGAACCACACTAAACTGGTCGAGGTGGGGCGTTGCCACGATACATTGAAATACCCTAAACACAACCAAAAAAAACTGAACATAAATTTAAATCTTTTAAGTACTTGTGCTCCATTTCACACCGGCAGTATCAAAACAAAGATTGTCATTCTCTGTAACATTAGCTGTTGTCGAAAGGCCTACTTTTCTTAAAAAAAAATGGCTGACTTTGTCGCACATCTTTTGGTCGAAGCAGATAAAATACTGATATTCGGAGACTTTAACACACTTATTGATGACAAAAAAGACTCGTTGCATATTGCCTTTACATACCTCCTAAATTTCTGTGGGTTTAAGTGCAATGTGGTTGGAGCAACTCACCGTCTAAACCACACTCTAGATTTGGTTCTAACTCATGGCATTGACCTCAGTGACATTGTCATATCGCCTCAAAGTGAAGACATTTCAGACCATTATCTTATATCTTGTGCTATGCATATTGTAAACATTGCTACCGACTAGAATTATAAACCAAAATACTAAAGAAGCATTCATAAGAAACTTACCAGATATTACTCACCTTTCTAGTGTACCTGCAGATGAAAATGAACTTGAAAAAATCACCTACAGTATGAATAATATTTTTACTAGCACCCTAGACACTGTAGCCACGCTTAAGTTAAAACAACTTAGAGATAGACAGGCCACTCTGAGGTCTGATGATAACACAAAGGTGCTAAAAAGACAAACCAGAAACGATGAGCATAAATAGAATAAAAAAAACCTAAATTGGAAGTATTCAAAATAGCCTGGAAATAAAGGCTGTCTAAATATAGACTAGCATTAAAAACTGCAAGAACTAACTTCTATCACAAATGAATAGAAAGAAACCAAAATAACCCTGCCTTCTATTAGAAACAATGGTTAATCTAATAAACAGTCAAACATTGACATATTCAAATGCAGCTATACAATTTAGCAGCAATGATTTTATAAATTATTTCTCAAATAAAATTAAAACTAGATGCAAAATCACTAAAAGTCATGTTCAACCTTAAGCAGCTTAACTCAAATTCTATGCCTTTGCCTCATTCACTGCAAAAATTTTCAAATATTGACCTGAAAGAACTACTTATAATTAACTACTTATAAAATAATCAGCATCTAAATCAACGACATGCTCTCTTGATCCTGTACCAACAAAATTACTAAAGGAATTGCTACAAATAGCTAATTTCTGAATATTATAAACTCATCTCTATCGCTAGGTTACTTTCCTAAACAGCTCAAAAATGCAGCAATTAAACCACTAATCAAGAAAATGCACCTAGACACACTATAGGCCATGCTCTAACCTTTTGTTCTTGTCAAAAATATAAGAGAAAGTTGTAATAGCACAGCTCAGCTCCTTCTTACAGAAAAGCTATTTTTTTAAATATCTTCAACCTGAATTCATAGCACATCACAGCACAGAGCCTGTACTGGTTAAAATGTCAAATGATCTGTTACTTAAATGGGATCAAGGCAATATCTCTCTTCTAATTCTGCTAGATCTCATTGCAGCCTTCGAGACAGTAGATCACAGGATTCTACTCGAGAGACTAGAGAAGGACGCAGGCATCCAGGGCCAGGCTCTAAGATGGTTTAACTCTTACCTCTCTGACAGGAGTCAGTTTGCTCATGTAAATGGAGACTCATAAGACACAATATCAGTAGAGTATGGAGTTCCTCAAGGATCTGCTATGGGACCCATCCTATTCTCAATCTACTTCTGCCCCTTGGCAAAATTATTAGAAGACATGGGGTTAGTTTCCATTGCTATGCAGACGAAACCCAGCTCTATAGCTCAGCAAAACCTAATTACCTTTAAAAGCTAAATAAGATCTCAGAATGTGTCACTGATATAAATGACTGGATGAATGAAAATGTCCTTATGCTAAATCCCGATAAAACAGAAATATTACGTATTGGCTCTAAAAAGCAATTACAGAATCTCTCGGTTTCATTTGTTAGTTTTTGATTTGTCTTTGTTTGTTTTTTTTCAGGAGCTGTCTGGCGAACTTTTCGTCGATGGATCTTACGTTTGTATAATCTTTATGGTGGGAGGTGACTAGCACATGCCTCAGTCAGTGAGACTCTCAGGGACCTCACAGAGGGAATTCCTATATACTCTACCTGATCCACACTAGGACTTTGTGAAGCTGCTTTGAAAGCAACTGCTAAAAAAGCGCTATATTAAAAACTTGATTGATTGATTGATTAACACTAGAAGTACCACAGAGCAGCCATTTGGCTTTTCTACCTATAAAACCCACCGGGCAGCCAAATGGCTGGAGGAAAGGTGTGAACAGATCCTTTTGTTATGTAAATGAGGCCAATACTGGTGCACCACAGGTGGTGGGGGCTAAACTACTTCAAGAAAGCTTCACTTCAGCCATAGGGAGAGATCAACACACATGTTTCTGTTTATATTCAATATAGATTATTTACACTAGTAAAAATGTATATATTTCAAATATATTTATTTAAAACCAAGTATAATTAAAATCTATTAACATTTACTGACAGAGACCTTAAAGTTTTGCTATATATATTATATCCAATATTGAATAGATCAACACACATGTTTTTTTCTTTGTTGCTGAGATTTATTGATAAAAACAGTACAAAATAAAAAAAAAACAAACCAACAATTTCTGCACATATTTACAAATAATAATAAAATGTGAGTGAGTACATTTCAGCAATCACTCACAATCCTGCCACTGCCATGGTATCTCTCGTCTGCATTTACCACATGTGTATCTAAAGCAGTGGACACATCGCACAGTGGCATGATTGTTCTTGCACTGATGTTTGACCTGACACATGGCTCTTTTTCCAGGGCTAGGTGTGGAAGGTTGTTTATGAAGCAATTTTTCCTTTCGTGCCTTCTTAGCACCCACGTGAGAGTGAGCCAACTCTCTTGCAAGCTCCACCAGGAAGTCCACCCGTCTTTCCTGCCTCCCGGTGCATGCTTGATACAGCACATGTGCATTCAGTGCCGCCATGTCAATCATGTTATAGAACACAGCAACTGGCCAGCGCCGTGTTCCTTTGCGGACAGTGTACTCCCGCACCATCTGGTCCATCACATCCACGGCACACTTTGTGGTGTTGGAAAGGGTTACAGTGTTTGGCTTCCTTTTGGTGGTATTATCAGTCTGAACCACGCTGTGCATGCTGCTGAGAATGTAGACTGTCTTATTTCGTTTAGGCACATATGCCGTCAGCGTAGCAACAGTGGTTGAGAACACCTGAGTTGTGAATTCATTGCAACCTTTTTGTCTAGTGGATTGAGGAATTTCCCTGCAAATTTTGTTGACTGTGCCGAGGATGGTAGTTTTCCGGCTAAGCAGTTGTTGTGCAAGTGACAGTGATGTGAAGAAATTGTCCGTGGTAACATTTCTGCCCTTGTCTAGGAATGGTTCCATCAGTCTCATCACTACATTTTCGGCCAGCCTCTCCCCACTGGGACGACTGGGGTCCTTTCCAAGATATGGGATAACATTGCAAATGTACTTAAATTTTAGGCTGCAAGCCACCCAAAACTTGATCCCAAACTTGTCAGGTTTAGTTGCAATATACTGCAGGAAACAGCAACGAGTTTTTGATGGGAAAAGCTGTTCATCAACGGTGATATGTAGACCAGGGTTGTAGGACGTGATGCAGTTGATGACAAATGATCCCCACACACTGGACATTGCAGCAAACTTATCAGTCTTTGCTCGCTCACTGGGGGTGGACTTGTCATCAAAGCGTAGCTGTTGCATGATGTCTTGGAAATGGTTTCGTGACATAGTTCCAATGATCTGTGGGTTTCCCAGGTTTGCTGACCAGCAGTCACATAGTGATGGAACCTTGGTAAGTCCCCGCAAGATGACAATTGCAATAAATGCCATTAGTTCAGGGAGGGCCATAAACCAAGAATCATGCTCTGTTTGATTTGCATGTTGAATAGTACATTCTTGAATGCTACGAAGCATGTCAAGAGTGATGAAACACAGGAAGCTCTGAAGGCGACTCAAGATACTTCTCCTGGCCTTAGCTGTTGGCTGTCCAGCTGCGGCGTATGCTTCTGTTGAGGTTTTATTCACCTCAGCACAAAAGGAATTACCTCTCATTTCAGAGCAATCTGCATAATAGGACATTTCTCAGGATATGTGCCAATTTACACCTGTTTACACCTGGGCGAGGACATTTCTTTGGATATGTGCAAATTTGAATATAAACAAAAGCAGACTCTATACATAGCAAAACTTTAAAAATAAATATAAACAAAAGTAAAGACTCTTTAAAACTATCTGTCAGTATATATAATAACAGATTTTAATTTTACTTTACTTAAATTTAACCTGAATAGAGCTCAGAGTGTGAATCTGGCTGAAGAATGTCTACTGTGTATGTCAGAATGAGTGATCCTCTCCCAACAATTCTCCTTTAGCAGCCCTCCTTCCCCCACAGAAACAAACAAACCACCAGCAAACCATTCACACCTCCCCACTCCCCTGCTGATTCCTCAGGTAATGACCATTCATATGCTGATGATAGCCAAAGAGTAGCCAGTTAGCTTCACCTTGGCAAAAGGAGGGGTAGAAAAACCCGGTACTTCTAGTGTTATTTGATTGACTTTTAATATGCTTATTGTGTGTCTCTATGATTTTTATACGTATATGTATTTTTATATAATTATGTATGCAATAAATTATTAACACATTCTATCTCTATTTGTCTTTTTTTTCCAACACCTTCTCTGCCTTGTCTTTGCCTTGTCTGGTGTAGATTATCTATAGGTGGGTGATTGTGGGATGGTTTAACATATACACACCTAACATACAAAGGAAAATAAAGTTAAAAATACACATACAGCTAGAAATTTCTGTTTAGACTAATCTACTCAATAGCTTTCAATAAAAGGAAGGAATAAACTCTCAGACAAGCCACCCATGGAGTACATGAAGTAAATAAAACATGCTATATTTATTAGTTTTGGAAAAAAGAATATTCCAATAAATTTTGCACAGGTGTCTAAGTGCACATTTCCAGTCGCTCCACATTCTGCTGTTCTGTTGCTGCACTTTTGTTTTACTTTAAGCTTTGGTCAGCACATTACCTCCAAATCATATCTCTTAAGCTCCTCGGGCTTCTATAGTTATAGTTCTATTACTTTATATTTTACTACATCTATTTCTAGAATATTACTATATTTTATTTACTTTTAACTTCAGCAATTTACTTAAACAATCTGTGTCACTGTGTAACGGGTGTTCCCCATCAGTCGGTCACTACGACTTATGTCTGTGACTACTATGGGAGACTACTATTACTATCACTCCCTTCCACCAACAAGTAAGACTCCTTTTTTCTTAGTAGCGCACTTGTTTTGCAGGTCGACGGTTAGTAGAGTGTTCCAAACATGTCGCAACGTTGCAAGTCTGTTGGATGCAGTGGATCGAGGCTTTGCAGCTCCCACCCGTAAGGGTCGAAGAGTGCATGTCTCCGGCGCCCAGAGGAGTCGAGCTATTTGCCACGTCCGCTATCTGCCACAGTGAGTTATCGGATGATGCGCTGCTTGCATCTTCTGAGGACTACTGTGCGCCTGATGATGCGATCTCCACTGATGCATCGGAGAGAGAAGGCGCATCTCCAGAAGGAGATGGTACATCGCTCTCCCACTCTGGGGTGACGGCAGATTGTGCTGCGGAGGATATACCCGAGTTGCTTACCCGGGCACCCAGAGAGATTGGGTTGCAGGTGGCACTCGAGGTCTCCAGGCTGGATTCGTGGTTTTTGGTGGTTGCGCCGGGATATCTCGTTCTTCCCAGAAGTGCATCGGGAACTGACCCAAACTTGGAAAGCACCTCTTAAAGCGAGGTTGGCCAGTCTCCCCTCTCTCGCTCCCCTTGATGGCGCGGTAGTTTGGGGGTACGAAGCAATGGTGGTGCACCAGCTCGTTGGACCTGACTTTGAGGGCTTGCGCGGCTGTGGGCCAAGCTGTCGCTGCCCTGCATGCCATTACAGCCTTTCAGGTGTTCCAAGCCAAGGCCCTGAAAGAAATGCAGGAGGGGACTTGTGGCCCAGGTCTTACAGAGGATCTAAGGGCAGCTATTGACTTCGCACTCAAGGCGAAAAAAGTGCAGCTAACTCGCTTGGCCTTATGATGTCTACATTTGTAGTCCACAGCCGCCATCTTTGGTTGACCCAGGCTGAGATGCTTCCTCAAGATCAGAGGCGTTTCCTCAAAGCACTCGTGGCCCAGGTGGCCTCTTCAGCGTCGCCGTAAATGACCTTACGGGTCTCTATGATCAGGAAGCAGGCGGAGGGTCTGGGAGAATTCATGACACCGCATAGGAAGATACATGGCAGCTCCCCTTCTAAGTCGGCGCCTCCACCGTCTGCTCGACGCCCGGAGAAAACCTCCTCAATCCTCTCCTAATCGTCACCCCCCATGTCGAAGACCTCTACAAGGAGTCGACAGAGGAGCAGTCCTGTCCAGGGCCCCCGCAAACATCATCAGGGGAAGAGGTTCCGTCGTAAGCGGCCCTAGGACAGGCCGCCCAAGGAGTCCAGATGCTGTGCGGGCTTCGCCACCTGCCTGTCCCCCCCTTGGAGGGAGAGGGTGCCACCACCATCAGGCAGCGGACCCACAGGTCAGATCTCAGTTTTTCATTGAATATGCAAATCTTGAACTCCCTGGGTTATGTGCGCAGCCAGAAGGCTTGTATTGCAAATCCGAATGCAGTTCTCATCTCAGAGGCACATTCAAGGGCATTGCGTCTGATGCAGTACAGTACGGATGGCTCTAAGCTTCCGTGTCTGAGTCAGCCTCGGCTGCTGCTCCAAGGTTGAGCCTGATCGCCCAGGTAGGTCTCCACCCAGGTTCCCTTCGGGCCCCACCGCTAAGTCTGCTAGTTCGCGGCCCCGCTATGGAAACTATCAGCAAAGTGCATATGACGCCATTGTGGAGTTTCAGGAAGCCTGGTGGGAGCTTCCCAGTATTTCCCCTTGGCTTGTATGCACTATCCGGCACGGCTATCGACTGCAGTTTGCTGCCAAGCCGCCCAGGTTCAAGAGGGTTCTAATGACATCTGTCTCAGCCACAGAGGCCCCAGTCCTGCACGAGGAGATTGGTTCCCTTCCACGCAAAGGTGCAATTGAGCAGTCCCTGCTGCCGACAGGGAAAGAGGATTTTACAGCCCAAACTTTCTAGTTACCAAGCGCACAGACGGGTTATGTCCAATCCTCGACCTGTGTCTTCTGAGACTTTCATTCAAGATAATATCCCTCAGACGCACGGTCCACTCAGTTCGTCCAGAGGATTAGTTCGCCACAATAGATCTGAAGGATACATCTTTTGAAGTGCGTATACTCCCCCGGCACAGACCTCTTCTTCGGTTTGGCCTCAAAGGTCGAGTGTATCAGTACCTCATTCTCCCCTTCGGCTTGTCTCTGTCCCCTCGCACCTTCACAAAAGTGATCGAGGCCGCTTTAGTACCGTTTACACGGGAAGGGGTTCGAATCCTTACTTGGACGACGACTGGCTGATACTGGCCGAGACGCGGTCCCAGATGATTCGCCACAGTGACAGGGTCTTATGCCACCTCAGCTGTCTGGCCGTCTAACCCCTGGGCAGAGTATATCTTATCTGAGTATGGAGCTAAACTCGTTGAACATGCAAGCATGCCTCTCTCTAGAACGCGCCCTGAGCCTGCTGAAGGCAGCACGCAGAGTCCGCACAAGATTAGTGGTCCCTCTGAAGAACTCCTGGGGCATATGGCTTCGGCAGCAGAGGTTATTCTGCTCGACTTATTACATATGAGACCACTCCAGCATATGAGACCAATCAAATTCCGAGTTCTGTCGCGAAAATGGCGTCCAGGGCAACTGAAAGTGAACATGACACCTCGTTGCCACCTCCACCTGCGTCTTTGGAAAGATATTCTGTTCCTCTTTGTCGGTGTCCCCCTGGGAGGATCTGCCAGGCGGGTAGTAGTAACTATTGATGCTTCAAAGACTCTGTGTGGTGCTGCCCAAAATCTCACCACTCGGTGTGGTGGAAGCACAAAATCTCAGGGATTTGGATGGAGAAACATCCGAGCATAAATCGTCTAGAGCTATGTGCAGTGTTCCTAGCATTAAAGCACTTAAGGAGAATGCTGCAGGGACATTACATGTTGGTAAGGACGAACAACACAGCGGCGTATATCAATCGACAAGGAGGGATACGCTCACCCAGTTTTTCAGCTCTCACCCGCAGACTGCTCCTCTGGAGTCAGCATTGGGGTCTGTCCCTAGTTGCAGTCCATATCCCCGGCAGGTTGAATCAGACAGCGGATGCACTGTCTCGGTGGAAACCCCGGTCAGGAGAATGGCGACTCCATCACCTGGCAGTCCAGCAGATTTGGGCTTTGGTATAGCGGAAGTAGACCTGTTCGCCACCCCAGAGAATGCTTGGTGCCAGCTGTTCTATGCTCTGTCCCAGGCTCCTCTCAGGATAGATGCACTGGCGCATTGCTGGCCTAGGAAGAAACGCCTATATCAGCGTTCGCTGATTTTTATTTTTGAAATAGTATGGAGAGAGTAGAGAGCTCCTAGCGGAGCTTGCCATAGTCGTCACCGACATAAGTCTCTGTTCCCTATTTGGGGAACGGGGGTTACGAAAGTAACCATTATGTTACGGTACCTGTGTTACTGTGCAATGTTATTGTGTCTGTATTTTTTTGTACCAACACTGGAGAGTACCCCTGTGCCACAGCAAATTCCTTGTGTGTGTACTGCACACTTGGCAATAAAGATCTTTCTGATTATGATTTTAAATGCTTCATGTAAGAAGCAATATTTATTAAATCTTGTGAATAATAGACTGCTCCCTGATCAGGAAATAATTTAGATGAATGACTAGCTTTTCACTATTAATATGATTCTGTTGATTTGAAACTCATCGCAAGGAAAAATATGAGAGCAAGGAAAAAGAAACCCTGACTCGAGCCAAAGCCCTGCTCAGAGTCTGCAAGATTCCAGCGTGTGCTGCAATGAAGGGCGTGTCAGTAGAGAGCACTGCAGTTCAAAAGAGGAAGAAAACCATGGAGGCCATGGAGAAAACTTGCCTGCATACAACCAGCGAGACTTGCTTCTGTCTGAGTGCACTTTCTATTATAAAGAATTTATAAGAAAGTGAAACATAGCAAAGGTTTCTTAATGCACAGTTCTAAATAACAAAAAGAAATGGCAAAAACTAAATTATTAGAATTTGCAATGTGGAAACCATTTATCTAGAATCAGCCACCAAAGCAAACAGCTATAAAAAAATATGATAATTAATTTTTAATCAATATTTAAAATGCCTTTCACTACAATACAGCATCCATAGATTCTCTTCATTTGGGTACTGGCCAAACTGATACTGCAAGGCAAACAATACTGAGGACCACAGGATCTGCCTTCTCCTCTCCCCTGACAACACGTGCCAGATCAAAATTTCTCTACATGCTAACCAGCAAGCAATGACAAATACACAGTAAGTTTACTATTAAGAGTTTAGTTATTAGTCATGCTTATGCTTTATTTGTGAAGGATTGAAATGTAATTACGTATTGAAGAAAACTGTGTAGCCTTAAATTTTAGTATTTGTGAAGGTGTATTCAGTTATAACAATAGCTGTCAATCACATTGTCTGGCCGAAGCATAACAAATTTTTGTGTAAAAACAAAACCAATAATCAGTCCACAGTACACATTTTAGCAAGATCTGGCAACCTGGTTTATGCTTAACAATTGGAACTTTGTGATGGAAGTTCTTTGAACTGGACACAATTACTTAAGGGTGCCATATCATGGAAACTCGACTTTTTAGACATTTATCGCACATTTTAGTATTTATTCCACATCTGAAACATTCCTTAAGTCATATTCAGATTGGTTCATGTATGTTTGTGTAATCCTATTTTCTTTTTCTGGCAGCACAAAATAGCTAGATGACCATAGCCACGCCCATACGCCATAGTACCACCCACTAACCAATCAGATGATCTTCTAAAGCATCTGAAAAACATATGCTCTAACTGTCTCAGAAGTGTAACAATAGCAGAAACATGTCAGATAAACTTGAAGTGTTTTTGGCTTACGAAAGATGAATTTATTTGTGGGAAATGGTGAAAAATCCAGCGGGGGATGTGAGGGAAGCATGGCAGTGAGAGGAACAGAAGGTACATGGCTTTTGGTGGAGTACAACCATTTGATGTGATTCAATCATTGTTTACAATAATTAAGTCCTTTTGAAGATTATTAGCGATGCAGTGATAGTCTAGATGGGTTAAATCATTATTATAAATTATTTAAAAAGGGCATGAAAAGGCACCTTTCACCTGGGCCATTGAATTTTTAATTGTAGTTAATTTCTTACATATTGACTCATTATGCTCAGTTTTGTTTTACTTAATAAAATTATCTAAATATAATAAAAATGCGTATTAATGTATTATACAGATGAGCAAATCTACCTCATAAAATCCACAAACAATATGATTTCTTGCTGAATTTTTTTGCAAAATTACAAAATTCAACAGCTATGGTTGATTGGATGAAATCTTCCCTTTCCTTCCCTCTAATCCCATAGATTAGATAGGATAAACATAGTGATCAATTTCTATCAAATTGATTTGGGTGAAGGCATGCTAAAAGACTGAGCTGAAATGGACAAAAAAAGTGCAGAATTGAGAAATTAGAACTCAACAGAGAGCTCATTAGCCTCAGATATACACAGTCAGGGCTTTTAAAAACCCATCAGCACAACAGCAGTATTTTTCAGACCATAAAAATATGATCCTCCACTAAAAGAGGAAGAAAGTGCCCTGAGGATGAGGGTTAAAGGCTGTTTTCACTCAGTTATTGCATTAAACAGATGCTTTCAGATCAGCTTGTGGATACAGCAAATGCAACAAGAATGAAAGTGATTCCGTATTGTGATTGCACAGTTTGGACAATGCACCCACTGTCTCTAGATTTGGGTTTTAGTTAGTGCTGTCAAAACTAATAAAAATGTTTTGAGTCGAAAACGTTAATTCTGTTTGACCCAATTAATTTGATGTACTTTTGATACCACCTGCCCTGCGTACTCTGAATTATGTAAAATGTCACAAACCCTTGAGACTTAATTTTTTTTATATATTAACTGTATATAGCATAAAACACAGAAATTGATGCACACATCTTCAGGAATAGGAAGCAGCAGACAGAGCCAACAAGGTCTCAGATTGGGCTGTGATATCAAGTCCACGCTTCTGATTTTCATCACAACAAACCCGAAACAGATTATTGTGTGAATGATTAAAAGGGGTGGAAATGTAATACTGTACTGTTTTTATACACTGATAAGCTCCAAATTCAACACATTTAGCTTCAGTTGACATTGATTCTACAGCGGAGAATTAAAACAGAGTGAACTCGTTCATAGAGTATGGAAGGCCAATTGTCAGGAATGCACTGAAAAATAACACGTTAATAATGTGTTGTTCATGGGTTGTTGAACTTATCTTTTTATCATTTAGGGTCATTTCCTCAGTCTCTGGCAACCCCAAGCGACACAAAAACACATATCAAATGAGCTTCATATGGACATCAGAAAAAAAAACAATTCGATTTTTAAGGCCTAAAATTTTGAGTTTTTAACACTTAAGATTCGCAGAAACCCTGATAAAGGTTTTAGTGACTTTAGGCTAGATGCGAAGCCGTTACCCACAATCTTGTGAAAGGATATTTTCACTCTCCCAAAACATTGATCTTATGTTTGTCTTCCATTCATTGGTATTTCATGCTTAAATATCCAATCAGGCAACGTCAATCACAACATTTTAAATGTAATAATCTGATTAATCAGGATCAATTAATGTAATTTTGTATGCATGTTTGTAGTTTAGGTCATCACTCTTTACATAACAAGTAGATGCCTACTGTAAGTATTGCAAGCACGTTCATATCTACCAGTAAATACAGCGACAGTAAGATGAAAGATGATTCCGCTTTTGCATCCAGACATTGGCTGTGCCTGTGAGCTTTGTGTTGCTTGAGTTTCAGAAGTGTTCTGCGGCACAGAAACCTGAACTCCACGACTTACCTAGAGCACTTTAATTCTACATGGAGTGAAATCAATCCAAGGGCATTGTGCTGGAAACTCAATTCTGACACTCAACACATGCACTGATTACAAGAGCGATTAGTGCGTAAACATCCCGTTAACAAGTTATACAAAAAAATCAAGTACCAGTTAATCTCTGAATAACCTCATTGTAACTCAACAATACAGCGTGCATGTATTATTGATCCACGACTAGCAAACAACACTCCAATCACAGCTGCTATGAATCATTTCCCTTGCATTCAGAACCGAAATGACTTAATTACAGTCTTATCAGGAGCAGGGAACTAAACTAAGAATGAACCCACAAGTTTCTTTCCAAATCAAATGCGAGCGAGTGCTGTATCAGATAGCAATGGCTAATTAATCAGCAAACAATGAGCTTCCTGTACCTGTAAAACTGTAGCTGGCGCTTTGGGCTCCCATATCTCGCACTGAGGCCAGCATTAGAAAGAACAAGAGAGAGGAAGAGAGTGAAAAAAAGCTTCGTTTCCCAGGTGAAAGTACAGGAAACAAAAACACAGGTTTAGATATGAATAGCAGATGAAGCAAGGAAAATAAAAAAAAAATTAATATGAAACTTTTTTGATACTTTTTTCTTTTTTTAAGTGTTTTGCAACCAGCAAGGAAACGTTTTTTAGCGACATAGGATGTGTGAATCCTTTCCAGAGTGCTAAATTCTCAACTTTTTTTGTAAATATTGGTATCTAATTTGCAGATGAAAAAAAGTAAAAGTACTTGTCAGTAAAACTGCTTTTTTTCCTCATAGTCAAGTAAATTATTTAGTAGTTACTGTTACTCTTACTTGAGTAAATATATTCACAAGTACTGATTAAAAGTAAAAGTACTTTTGCTTATTTAATTTCCTAAACAATTGTGAGAAGCAGGGTTACTTCATCCTATAAATGACACCTGCACATGCGTGTGAAGAGGGATTTAAACTTGAGGTTATCAATTATGAACATTGAAACAGAGCAGCTGTGAGAATTTAATAATAATGAGTCAAAGGCACAGAAATGGAGGAAACAAAAAAATTACCAGCACCAAGTAAAGAAGACCAAACAATGTTTCAGATGGATCAAAGCAAGGTGGCCACAGTTAGAGGACAAAATCGAACTCTGGTTTGATCAACCGAGATCAGAGGATAGATGTTTTGTTTCACTTAATACGACTTAATATCAGTGACGCTTTATGTATAAAAAATTATGTTGATTGGTGCAAATTGACAATGCGCCTTATAATCCGGTGCACCTTATATAGTGTGCAAAATATGGTAGCTAAAAGACAAAGAACATAGCTAACAATGCACGAAAGCAATGGCTTTACATCAACAACAGACAAGTACATAATTTATTGAAAGAAAAAATTGCATTATGTAATAAAACAGGGTTAAATAATGAAAGCCTGAGGAGTAAACACTGCAGTGGTTCAGGTGAGAGCGTGTGTGCATCTCAATCAGACCTGTAGAGCATGCCCGGGGAGCCAGTCTGTCGGAGAGAAAGGCGGGCCGGGGAGTCGGTTGTCGACTCGGGATACATGGGGAACGAGAGAGAGGATGCGAGGCCAGGCTGCGGAGGGGTCTCTCTCTCTCCTCTCAACCTGTGCGTCTGTCTCTCACCTTAGAGAACCTCTGAAATCACAGAGAAAGATCCGAGCTATCAGACGTTTAAAAAATACATGCAAGTCAAATATTCAAGGGTTAAAGTATAAAAAAAGACAGACATGACTCTCTTCAATGATTATAGTCTCACCATATATGTAAAAGTATGTCAAATACTTCTTCTAAACAATAACAAGTGCTTAAATACCAAGTGCGCAAAGTGTATCACTTTTTTTCAGAGTTGTAAACAAAGTCCTGGTACGGAGGAGACAAAGTTATTGAACAAAGAGAGAAAGGTTTGTTGAAATTTTTACAAAAAGTATGAAAATCTTTAGGCTGCCGCAAATAAATACAATAAATACAATCTACAATAGAGCTCCATTTTTTTTCTCCAACAATGCTAATGTGACATTGACGTATGGGTGTCACTCATACTGTCCAACTTTCTCTGCTTCTGATACATTATTTAAAGGAGTGTTCCTCTCATATGAATGGTAGGGGAAATAAATTGGCTTGCAAATATATAAACTGCATACTCAGGCTCTAAAATATTTTTTTTCCACTCACGGCCGCATGCCGGAGATCTGGAATGGTGCCAGAATACTTTAAGCTCTGTATATTTCAAAATGTAGTCTTACTGTGTTTCAATCATGGGGCTACATCCTTCCTAGCACACATACTTCAAAAAACAGTGCCAACAGCTCTATTACAGCATAGCCAACCAATATAAATAGTGAATACCGATGTTCAGAGATGGCTGCAATTAAAGAGAATCAGCCACGACTAAGTTGTCTTTATGAATCTGAATAAAATTACTCACTGCAAAACTATCATTCTCTCTGTCTATTTCATTTGCATACTTCACTTTCTAAAAAGTTTTATGTTATCAATACATCAATCAATTCTCTCTGTGTGCTGCAGTAACACACCAGATTCCAGATTCAAACACATGAAGTATTTGAGTAGCACTGCAGTGCGCCAGAGAACCAGCATTTTCGGGTTATCTCCACTAGAGGGCACACAAGTACAACCAAAACCACTGACGTAGAAAGCAAGAGTATTCAAATCCAGACCTGGAGGGCCACAGCCTGGCACATTTTTGGGTCAGACATCACAAAGCACACCTGTTTTCACTAACTAAGGTGCTCATGGCTACTAAAACTAAAATATTTGTGATGAAGTGTAGTCAGAGAAAAATGTTGCATATGTTTGAGCAGTGTAATATTCCTAAGATAAAGTTCTGTGTTTGAAAATTATATTTATTAGTCGTAGATAATCATAAATAATTCCTAAACTTTTTGTCACATTTAAGCATTTTACAAACATTTCAGATCTCAAGCCCTTCATTCCACAGAATAATCAGCACATAACTGTTGCATGTTGTTATGCGCATGCATCAAACTAAAATTGATTGTATTTTTAACTAGAAAAATAATAATAAATGATTATGACTACATGCATTACTGACAAACAAAGACACTTACAAAATGACATTAACCATTTACGGTTTGAGAAATAAAAAGCTCACGCAAGAAAAAAACTTTTTTTTTTACTGTCCCTTAATCATTAATCGTGAAAACCAAAACATATAAAAATATACTAAAACATAAACAAATTTCTCTTCACAGTCTCAAAAATCATAAGAGTGTACTAAGAATCAGTATACATCCATCAATCACAGTTAATCGTTTGCAAACTTTGAACTAGTAAATTAACCTAGTATTTACTTATGCTTGGAGTAAGGGTCATTGTTCTGCCTGCCGATATGGCTTTTAAAACAATTTTGTTTACACCCACACAGATGCTCATTTAAAAGTATGTGCAGATTTGAAGATCCCTTGTTAGGTTTGTCTTGACCGCTGATTCAGAATGAAATCCAGCCAAAACAAAACTTTTTTTATTTTTATTTGCAGTAGACAAAATTTTTATCAACAAAAAGCCATGGTCAGTTATAAATAAAAATAAAGGATTGAAACCATGTTCCATCCCTGCACTGCTTCTCTTCTTCTCTTGTAAGTTTTTCTCTCGACAGCATGCATGCAGAGATTTGAAACGTGTTGATAATATTGTTACTCGGGCAGTGTTTGAGGGTCTGGCGGACTCAATGTCTTTTGGGGATTTTAGTTAACCTAATCAGGACATTTTATATTAAAATGCTTAAAACATATTTACTTTAACCAAGAAACAAGTGATGTAAACAGCAAATACTTTTTATGTACAGCCTGTGTGTTCTCATTATTGTTACTTGTTTGGGTTAGCGGGTCTGCTAGACCCATTGCATTTTGGGGCTTTTAATTCACACAATCAAACAATTTTATACTAAAATGTACAACTTCATGTTTATGTGTGATTTATGTTTGTGTGGGAAGACCGAAGAAAGTCACAGAATCAGAATTTCCACACTTTTACGTGCTCTGAACACCTTGCATGAAATATAAACGTGTAGGAGGTATACAGTGTTATTAAATTTTGTTCTAATATATGTTTTTCACAGAAGAAACACAAACGTCAGTGAATCTAAGTTTCAAATAATAACTGCTTATATCATTTTTCTTATGATTAAAACTGACAATGGGTCCAACAGACCTCAACAGCATACAAGGGTTAATACATCTGTACAGTTTAGCGATTTGAGCCTGAGAGAAAAATGCCTTATAACTTTGATATACCATCATGTTATGTTCAAACCCCTTTAGTTGTCTGTACGTAAAGAATCTTTCTCCACTAAGGCCAAGCAAGTGGAAGGGTGAAAACAACCCTCTTCTCTAAACAGGAGGAGTTTACTTGCCCTCATGATCTTCTAATAAACACCTTTGCATTTGAAGCACACACATATTGATAAGCCCGCACATCCTTCAATGCCAGCCCTAGTCTCCACCCTCACATCTCGTCCACGAGAGCTTCTGAAGGACAAGGTAAAGCACAGATCATTGTGTGCTTCTGTACCACTATCAAGGTGACTTTCTCCTCGATCAATCTCCTCCCAGCACCAGCCTGACACCGGGAATAAGCTCTTTAATTTCCCAGAGCCTCATTTTACGCTGTCTGCGCCCCTCGCTCCATCATGCTAAGCGCTGGCGCTGGATTGATGTGTCTCGTGAGAGAAGGCCACCGTGTGGGGGCCAGTCAAGTGGCTGTGAGGTCATGCTTCAGTGGGGTAACTGTGAGAGGAGTCATCGGAAGGAGCACAAGGTGACCGTAAATGTTAGTGCTTATTAGCCCAGACTGCCACAGTGTTCATGTAGCAAATAATGTTCTTCAGGGGGCTATAAATAGACCACCTTCAATGCAGTGATACTGTAAGGCTTTATAAATGCACCATATAAAGGACTAAGACTGTGAAACTCAAATCTAGCTACTATGGAATCAGGTCACAGGAAAAAAAAAACTCTCTAACAGAACAGACCAGAGTGGCAAACTAATTCTTAGACCATGGTGATTTTCTAACCATTGAATATGCCAAGCAGTATAGAAGTATATTCCCTTCTTAACAGTGTAGTGTGCAATCATTGAGATTAAATTTTGACAGTTGACATCCCCAAAACAAATTTGCCTCTAGAACCAATGACACTTTGTGTTGTTACAGATCATATTTTTAAAGCCCCTGCTGATTGGCTGTTAGCTTGTTATGGTGTTGGCCTGACCAAGTATTTCTAAAAATCACATACCCCACCTTTAACTATTTTGCTGATTTTTAAATAACACATGTACATCTCTGTTTTTAAAACAAGTGTGAACACTGAGATTGTCAGTCCAAACTGAAGAACTGTCAATTTAGTGGCAGTTTTGTGAATTCTTGAGGACAAATAATGCTTTCAATAGTCACGTTTCAATTTTTATTAACATAACTATTAATTATTTTTGCACATTAAATTTCCACACTTGTATTTAAAACTTAAATTGACCTGAATTATTTAAAGATCTGAGCTTACAAGAAGAGAATTTAATTCCATGCAGTTTTTTTCCATACAAAAATGTAACCAACACAATATTAGCTGCATTTCCATTACACATTTGCACACAATTTGTTTGAATTTCTAGAATTGTTAAAATATTTCATTTGCAATTGCACTCTTTCAATTTAAGCATAATTATGTGATTAAATATAAACCAACCCACACAATAAGTAATTGAAACACATTACATGTTTTGAACATCTATTTGAACAATACTCTGATTTACAGCAGATATATTCACATTTCTGCCATGGTATTAGCGCTCATCATCTTCCGTCAAAGGAGACGTCGACGTATGACTCCGAGCCCCATTTTTTAAAAACATTACATTAATTGTTTTTAACCGAAGCTTAACTTCAGGGCATGTTTGCAATGTAAACTGAAGGCACGTTCAGCAAATCAAAACATAAAAATCCATCCATCCATCCATTTTCATGTCGGCTTTCTTCTCTTTCGGGGTCGCCACAGCGGAATGAACCGCCAACTCCTCTGGCACATGTTTTATGCGGCGGATGCCCTTCCAGCCGCAACCCATCGCTGGGAAACATTCACACAAACTCATTCACACTTTAACACTATGGACAATCGTTCTTACTCAATTCACTTATACCGCATGTCTTTGGACTTGTGGGGAAACCGGAGCACCCGGAGAAAACCCACGTGATCACGGTGAGAACAAGCAAACTCCACATAGAAATGCCAACCGTCCCAGCCGAGGCTTGAACCAGCAACCTTCTTGCTGTGAGATGACTGTGCTACCCACTGCGCCACCGTGACGCTTAACATAAAAACCATATTGTGTAAACACTAAAAAGGTCATATTAGGAGCCTTTTAAAAGCACTGCAACCCATTGCTCAAGTTGCATTCTCATTTTTTCTTGCGGGTCCACGGAGGTGCCCGGGACTGGGGGCCTACCGCGGGGGGATATGGGCATGGCGGTGCTTGTGGGTGGGGCCTCCCAGTCTCTGCCCGCACTGTCAGGGGCTGCATTCCCGCCTTGCTTTGGGTTGGTCGACCTCCTGCTGCAGCGGGCCCACTGGGGCCCCGGGCATTGCTCTCTGGGGTTGCCGACTTTACCACGGGAGGTGGGGCGGGTCCGGCTCCGGCTCCCAGGCCCCAAAACTTGTCGTTCTGTGGGGGGTGGGCTGGATATCTGGGTAGTTCCTGACCATATATGGGACTTGGCTTGAGGCAGATCCCACATTTCATTTGGGACATAGAAGGTTAGTCACGACACCTGGGATGTTTGGTCGCTGCTAGATGCTTGAGGTTTAGGTCACCTGTCCTGTAACACTCAATTACTTATGTGTAGGGGAGAGAGGGGGGGGAGGGAGGGAGGGAGGGGGGGGGGAGGAGGGAGGGAGAGAGGGAGAGGGGGAGGGAGGGGGGGGGAGGAGAGGGGGAGAGGGAGGGGGAGGGAGGGAGGGAGAGAGAGAGGAGAGAGAGAGAGAGAGAGAGAGGGAGGGAGAGAGAGAGAGAGAGAGAGAGAGAGAGAGAGAGAGAGAGAGAGAGAGAGGAGAGAGAGATAGATATATAGTATATATTATATATATATATATATATATATATATATATATATATGATTACTAATTCTATTTATTATTATTATTATATATTCTGCGTGTTTATCTGCTGTATGTATGTATGTATATGTATATTTATATTTGTATGCCTATCTGTCGCAAGACGCGAACTCCTTGGATGTATAAGGTAGGTATCTAATATTATTTATTTTACTTATTCTCATTTCACTCAATCTTGACTCTTCCTCCACCATGTACCTCCTCACATTCTCTTTCCCCCTCCAAAACTTCTCTACCATCTGTTTTCCCCTCAATTACTTCTCTCCTCTTTCCCCTTTTTTGTTTATTAACACCGTCCTGTCCTGATGTCATGTTTATATGATTGATTAATGTAATTATTGTGATGAATGCGAATGAAATAAATTAAAAGCTTCTATCCAGAGGAATAATCAATATATAATATCTTCAATTCTCTGGAAAGAGCAAAACTGACCAACTCATACGAAGCACCTCCCTTCTCATGGGGCTGCTTTGAAGTAGGACAGGACAGGTGTCAAAAAAAAAAGTTGCATTCTCATTGAAATCTCTCACATAACGATTGAAATATAGCCATGCAAAATAAATATTAGCTGGACAAAAATGCGAGCATAAATCCTAGCTAAAGTGACGGCAGGAGCTGGCTAGGCATATGAACTCTGAAGAGAGCAGAAATACTGCAGTGCTGCATAGACTCGTCAGATTTACTGCTTTAATGGCCATACCCCAGTCGCCTGCACTCTGAAGATTACAGCAACGCTGCGCTTTCCACAGGGGGAAAAGTAAATGTGGAGGATCACTGGTGTAAAAGAGAAGCACTGTGTACTTGACAGAGAATGGAGGTTCAATGAGGACACACTGGTTTCTGAGGATGAAGGACACTGCTGACTGAAGCGGAGCTACATGATACTCTTAACTGAGGCTGATGGTCGTTTTTAAGACAAAAAGGCCACACTCCCCACATTGTTATAGTTGAAAAAGTCATAATTGTTGCACTTCTTTTAGTTCTTGTTTATGTGAAACCATATTAAAATGTATGTTCAGATTCTGACATGTTCAGCAATTATTTATTGCTCAGACTGTGTGTGTAAAAAATGAATTCAGTCTTTTTTAAAACAGAAGCCAAGAATCAATACGACCTTTTCAAGGTCGTTTGAGATATTCAAAACCTTTGCGAGTCAGGACAAATGTTCCAAAGCAATGATTTCATTCTGGAAAAAGGAAGAATACAGTTGTTTATGTTTTATTTTCAGCTATTATCATCACCTCTGACCCATTTCAGAAGTTCACGGATTTCTGAATTGTAGAGCGAGGGGGTGAAAACATGAGAGTCTGTCACTCGTCCCCATGTAGACAAATGTAGAGACTGCGCCAGACGGTTTAAAGGTCACAAGTAGATCTCCTTCACTGAAGAAGGTGTGATGGATGCTGTGTAGAAGATGACACAACCAGCACTTAAACTCTACCTAAGTTTATTAGAGCAGGATCTCATAAAGCTAAAATGGCTGTGCAGTGGAAAATGGTCTTTTCAGACTTCACAGTTAAACTGAGCACCATGGGTCAAAGACAAAGACAAATGCATCTAAAACAATGATAGTCCAAGAACAACTTTGCTGAACTGACACATCTTTTCTACGATATTTTTAAGGATATAGGCTCATTATCCAACTCACCAATTTTAGCATAGCTTAGCATTAATAAGTGACTAATGAGAAATTCAGCAGTACAGTTTAAAATGCATTTTTTCCATATTTAAACCATATCATTCCTATTTAAAAAACTGACTCTTATAGAGTTAAGTTCTGTAGTAAAATTAATGGTAAATAAAAGGTTGGCATTGTTTACGCCAGGACTGGGCAAATAATTTCGGCAGAAGGCCTCATGAACAATCACAACAGTTTTGGAGCCTAACCAATGATAACGTGATTTTATTTTACTCAGTATAAATATCATGCAATTGTAAACAGCCGTAAATTACCCCTCCGAGGGAAGCAAATTACACTTTAACCTTGAGACATGAGAAAAATCACCAGTTTGGAGAGATGAGAGCACGAGTTTAAGGAAATAATGTTTTAAAGCAAGTTAGTTTTCTGTAGAGACTTTTGTTTTGATGAAAAGCTGTGTGGAGTGAACCCTGGAGCTGATTGGATGGTTCTTATTTAGAGCTTGGTATTTTTAAAAACACATATTTTTAAACCACTGCCTAATTACCATGTGACTGCCCATCAGATTTCAGATCTCTCATCACCAGCTTTTCCTGTAGGTTTTTCTGGGTTTCCCTTTTGTGACTACTCTAGGAATCTCTTGATTGGTTGGCATGGTTGTTAACATTTAAAAAAGCTTAAAAAAAAAAAAAAAAAAATTGAACTTGCACAACAGCTATAATGAATTGAAACTCACAGCAACATTACAGCACACTATACGCGCTCTGCCTTCTCTGTACAAATTCCAAATCATGCCAACACATTTAACATGTAAATCACTCACAAACCAAGCAACTTCCTGTCTTGATCTGAACATGCAGTAATGTATTTCATTTGTTATTTCTTATAACATCAAAATTTCACACATGCATATTAATTACAGTTTATTTTGGAATTTAAGAAAACTAAATCAAAAAGCTAATATTATATTTGACTAAACATAGGTATGAAACTGTAAAAAAAATGCTTTTGAAAAATTACCTTAAAGTCCACCAATAATTCAAACAAAAAACTGTCAACCACAAGAAAACAAAGCAGTAAAGCAATATCTGTCAAATCCTGCAAAAGGCACTCGATTAAGTCTCTTCTGAACTTCTGTTCTGTCCTTGTCTGTGCACCCCGTCCACACTTACACGCTGAATGAATGCATAAAAGGACAGGCTAATAAAGTCAAGCACTGGTATCAGTACAGAAGAGCACTTTCAATGAAACAGACAGCTCTTTCAAGCAAAAGCAGAACAGACGTGCAAACAAACAAATTTTTACAATAAATCATAATAAAATAAAATGCAAAAACAGAAAAAAACAGCAGACTTGTGTTTGGAACAGTTTAGCCATGAGAGGGAAGACTTTCTAGGTAATGTGGCCAATAAATTAGCAGTAGAAGAGAGTGAGCAACTTTTAGATTAACTATTAGTCACAAAAATAAAGATTCTTTCAAAACCAAGTACATAACAACCCGGAAAACCTATGTGTTTCATATTTTCCCTCACAGTTGTGAAGTGTGTTATTAGGCTCATAAACACAAATCTCTGCCGATGCTCAATCCAAGTCAAGCCTGTCCCATAGAGGCCTTCAATCACTTGAATGAAAGGTGTGTGACACACGCACCTGATCTATGCTGATTCAATCCTGCCGTGGACAGTGACAGCCGGCCTCCACACACTGATGTCCAGATACTGCTCCCTGAAGGCCAGACTCTACCAAGTGCTCCTAATCCATAAATAGCTCTTTTTATTCCCTCAGTCGATCTAATCTACCTCCAGGAGACAGAGGTGACCCCTCAACTGGATTCAGCTGGCACTTCAAAGGAGACACATGTCATCTAAAGATTTTGTGGAAGAACTAAATAAAATAATTTGCCATTAAATGTAATCATTTCAACTGAAGATTCAGATTGGTTCATGCATGCTTGTGTAATCCTAACTTCTTTTTCTGGGAGCTCAAAATGGCTGGAAGAATGTAGCCATGCCAACTGGCCAAAAGATCCCCCACTTACCAATCAGATGAAGCGTTAATGCATATCAATGAAGAATGTACGTGCTGACTGAAACAATGAAATTTTTTTTTAGATTTTAGAGTTCTCAGGACAAAAAGACCTGAGAAAACCTTTGACTTACCAAAAGACGAATAAGCTTGTCTGATATGAGCGGATTTTCAACTGGCAAAATTCAACGGTGGGTATGGTGGAAGCATTACAGTGGGAGGAACTGGGTTACATGGCTCGCTCTGCAGAGCACAACCATTTGAGGTGATTCATATATGATATGATAAATATTGCATTTTGAGGATTTTTAAGGGTGCCTTTAGAGGTCAAATAGTTACTACAACTGATTAAAATGAGCATGTTATGGCACCTTTAACGTTCTAAAAAAATGTTTGTTTTTGCAAAACAAATATACAATTGAAAAGAGAATGCAACTGTAAACAATTTGCCAAACACATTAAAAAGACATTTTTACGTCATTATTATTGTGATGTAATCGAGCTTCTGTCTGCAGTCAGGAGAACCTGTCCCAATTGGGCTCTGGAATCGGCCATCAATTGCTTTTGCCTTGCAGCACACTAGATGGAGAACTCACACATTTTCTTCAGTATACACAAAGTGTATGCTGCAGAAACAGCGTTGAGTTGTCTCTCATTTCAGGGGTATAACAAAAGCCGTGGATACAGTGTTCTTAGTGGCTTTTTTCATCAGTAGAGTCAAATTGCAGATCAGACTTCAGGTTGTACATTTAAGGAACTACTAAATCATGTATAGCAACTGTTTTTATAATTCAAATACTTTACTGCATTACTAAAACCTATAAAAGCAGCGCTCAGTGCAGAGGTTCTGAAGGTTTGCTCTTATGGGGCTTGGCAGAGGGAGGAATGGGGTATATGGTGATTTTGACAGAAAATACTAATTGACCAAGTGATTTAAAGATGTAGTTTATAATAAATATTGCATGTGGACAGTAGGATACTTGTTTGAACATGCCACACAGTTAAGGTTCAGGTTCAATTATTGAGTGATAATATATTTTTTTTTTGAGAGAGTGTGTCTTCAAGTCAACATAGAAACTTTATAAAGTTGATTCTGTTTAGAGAGAATCTCGGTTTTTAAACCCCAATTCCATTTTTAAAATCTTTAGATGGAAAATATTCCACCTGATTTAGGCTGAACCACTAAGATGCCTTCCTTGCATTGTTGGTCATCTAGGAGATGGCTGAATCAGGCCTGCGTGATGCATCATGTCAGGATGATTGTCCACTTGAGCGTGTTTCTCTAAAAGGTCACCTATCTACAATGTGCTTTGTGAGACAACAAGAAAGGTGAAGGGAAATGAAGATATCACTGCTACAAAGAAAAAGCAAGGATTAGGTTCCCCATCCAGTATATGGTGTTCATCTGAGGAGACTGGTATGCATTAAAAATAACTCTGTGCACCCGCTAACGTAAAGAATAGCCCTGGGATCAATATCTCTCTGTCTGGAAAACAGAGAGGGATGAAGAGTCAACTCTGTGAAGGACAAAAAGACAGTCTGCGGATGATGGCATTACTTTAGGGCTCATTTATCATCAGAAGATAAGCACGGAGCTACAATTCATGTTCACTGTCAAATTCTGATAATTTCTGACTTACTTCTAATTATTCTTTTCCATTCTACTGATCCTTTCCTAATTTAACATGGAAATATTAGCTGCATATAGATCTATTATAAAACAATTAAAATTTTACAGGAAAAAAAAGTTCTGATATTCACCAACGTGTCGCTGGAACATTAGGAGAAAAATTGACAAGCAAAAAAAGTATAATGAAACGCATCAACAAAAACCAAACTACAGTATTAAAATGGTTCAGGGAGCGGCTTCTTTGGAGGCATAGGTGATCACATCTCATCTGGACGCCATGTCTATGTGGAGTCCCTCAAGACCCTCAAGGCATGTTTTATGTGGAGTCCTTCAAGGCTCAATTCTAGCACCCCTTTAGTTCAGAATGTTTATGCTACCAGTTATATAGTTATGCAGATGCCACTCAGATGTAGTAATTTCTTCAAATTTCTCTCTGTAACTGCCTTGATGAGATTAAGAGCAGAATGGACTTACTTTGTTAAAATAAAGACAAAAATGAAGTCATTTCTTTTGGGCAACAAAGCAGGGGTTCTCAAGACGAACGGACACCTTAGCTCTAATGGTGTTACAACTACAAATCAGGTTAAGAATGTCGGAGTAGTTGATCTGAGCTTCCCCTTCAGGAACTCGAGCTGCGTCCAAACGCTATGGGGAACGGCTACTGTCATTTCCGACTCTGAATTGTGTCAAATCTCGTCCAACGGACAGGTGTGACATCATCCGAGCCTGACGTTGCACCCGGAAATGCACAGTAAAAAGGAGCCAGCGATGTAGACAGCAACCAGCTTTTCTGCATTCAGTAAAAGCTCTTTATGTGTCTTCTTGTTCCAAAAAGTGTGGCTAAATCTTGTATTTGTTGCGAGAGAAATATTGAAGAGCTCCTCGAAATTCAGTTGCGAAATTCAGGACACGTACGATCTCTGTTTGTCGTGCTTGGGAGCGGATCATGCCCAGTCCACTCTCGAGGGAGTCGGCTGTGAGCATTGTGAGTGTATGCCAATGCACACTCCGCTCGCTGGGGCCGGTGCAGCTGCCGCAGTTTGAGGAGCTTTGGAGGTTGTGACGCGTGCGGTTGAGAGGTTGGCTATCTCCTGGCGGCACAGGTCCCACGCTCGGAGAGGAAGCTCAATGAACGCTACCTGGGTCCGCGGTCACTACCCACGCGCTGGGGTCTGCTGTTTTTCCCGGACCTGTACACAGAGGTGTCTAGGTCCTGGGATCACCCTTACATGGCCCGACTCTTCTCTCCTGATGTTCCTTTTTATACGTACATCGAGAGGATGCAGGAGCACAGTTATGGGACCATCCAAGGTGGAGCGGACGCTTTCGAGCTATCTCTCCCCTGGTACGGCGTCGTCCCTGAAGGCCCAGGCGCTCCCTACCATGCCGCTCCGAGCCACCTTGGCCCTTTTAGGGAGGGCTTACTGCACAGTGGTTGCTGGCAGGTTTCAGGTAGTCCGGACTGAGGTCCGCAGCCTTCCCGAGGTTCTTCCCTTGTCACCTATGCCCTGGAGTTCTGCTGGGTGGGAGCAGACTCCAAAGGCTGCCGCTTTTTGGTATAGGGGGGCCCAGAAGCAAAGTGTCTCTGCCTGTGCCCCTCCTGAGGGGTGGCGACACAAGGCCCAGCCCAGGGAAATGGCGGGTCTGAGGACATCAGGTCTCCGTCTTCTTCAAGCGACGCGCTTCATGGAAGGCTGTCTTCTCTTGGCGACCCCCTCGCCACATATTCCGCTAACCCTGCCACCCTCTGTGCTTCAGGGAGGGAGCGTGTGCTTCGCCCCTGCGCCCACCCTGGCTCTTGGTGGCCAGGGCTTCAGGTCTTCGATTGAATCCCGTGCCTTTATCAGGAGCCGTCACCCGCCAGTTACCAGGCCTCTCCCAGTGGGTCTTGCGGGTCGTGAAATTGGTTACAGGATCCATTTTCGATCCAGGGCCCCCCAGTTCACCAGGGTTTTGCGTGCCGTTGTGGATCCCTCTCAAGCTCTGGTCTCCAGGCCACTCCACCTGCGTCCTGACGTTGCTTACTGTGCCTCAAAGCTGCTTGCAGTCTCCATCGCTTTGGTTCAAAACAGCTATAGCTCCCACGAGTCTGCTTTCATTTACTATGCTGCCCACAGCTGGAACTAGCTTCCAGAAAAGTTTAGAGGAGCTAAAACCTTAGCCACAATTAAATTCAGACTAAAAACACATTTATTCAAATGTGCATTTACTGACTGAGTACTGTTATCTATGATCTGTTATTATTCTTCTGTAAAACATTTTGAATTGCCAATCTGTACGAAAATTGTACAAATTACCTTGCTAAAGTAAAAAAAATGAATTACAACATATAATATAGAAAAATTAATTTGGAACTAAAACTGGAAAAAGGAATACCACAAATGTAGAATCTGACGTAAATGAAAATCTTACTGATGTAAAGCCAAGGCGGTGAAAGAGAGGTCACCTGAGCCCTTGAGGAGGGGCAGACCCACTGTATCAGTACAAATGTGTGTTGACTCGAAACGAAAGCCATCACTCCTCATGTGCACCTATGCATCACATACACCTGAAACCCCCTCCGGCTACATCACACATGGTCTGTCCAAACATCCCACCCTGCAAACTATGAGCTGGATAGAAGGAGAATGCTTTAAATCAACTACAGTAAAATGCCTTACATTCTCTACTGAAATACTGATCTTAGTCAGATAAGAGAAGTTTCCTTGTGAAAACCAAGACTGAGTAGGAAAAAAGTGCATTTTCTTGATTGTATACAGGCACCAAAAAAATTGTCAATAAAGTAGAACCAATAGTACCGTGTCTTCTAGGTTTTTTGAAAACCTTTACTGGCAATTTATTATATTAATAATTATTAATAATATATTACATAGTGTAAAGTTATGTAATCAGCATAACCAGTCCAATTACTAAATAGACAGAATACAAGACAAAAGTTTTAATCTAAAACCTGCTAGTGCAGCTTTAAATGGTGGAAGATTTTTCATTCTTTGAAGAAACATCCCATAGTTTATACATTAACAAATCAATACCACTCAAATGGTTTTCTGCTATATGAGTCACAACAGTCCAGTCTTGAGTTGTTTTCCTTCGATTCTTGCTGTTGGTAGCTGTTGTGTGAGCAGTAACTGATTGAATCTTCCCCTCAGGATGCTGAAACACCATTCTGACGAGCGCCGCTGCTAACTGAGGGGGAAAATGCTACGAGAATGGTCCAGAATCACTAATGAAACATGGCGCAAATGCAGCAAGCCATGCTGAGTGCTGTTAGCACACACTGAAAAACCCACCCCCGGCTGCCCTCCAAACACTACGGAGGAACAGATAAGAAAAGAATTACTGCGGATGAAGTATAATCAGGGGAATGAGCTGACAATGCATCGCCATTAAAAACAATTTAAATTGATGGCATTATTTCTTACTAAACCAATGCATTTTATATAGAGTACATTGCAACATGAAAGTTCTGATAGTCTCTTGTTAAATCTTTTTCATAATGAAATAAGGTAGATACATTTACTTACATGTGCCATTTTAAGCCATTTTTAAAGCATTTAGAATAAGCATTTCAGCAATCTATCTAGCACTGCACCATTAATAACAATCGAAATGCGGTATACATTGTAAACTGTAATATTTTGGGCTCTGCAAAACACATTCTTCCCACAGCCATGTTTCCACCCATCCCTGAACTTCTCATCAGCAAAAAGCTATTTAAAATGTTACATGATTTAATTGCTCATTTAAAGTCACTGACAAAAACTGTTTTGGGGCACCTAATCAGCACTCAGAACAATCAAAAATATACCATTTATGATGAGTATATTCATCGAGAAACACTTTGTTTGCACTATTTTATTGTGCGGGTCTGCTAACATTTCCAAGTCATGGTGGGTTGAGTGGAAATTGTGCATTTATATGAATATAATTTAAATGTAGACGACTATTGTCTTAAATAAAGCCTGAAAAAAAATATTTCATGGTCATTTCTACTACAGTTAGTGGTACAAAAATGGTCTAATGCAAATTAGTAATCCTATATGATTTAAGTGCTATTGTTAAATCAGGAGAACAGCTGACCAATTTCAAAGCTATTAAAATTTTTTAAGGGGAGTTGGAGAAATAGCCCAGTTCTTTTAGCCTTTGATAAAAGCTCTAAGTTGAATGAATGAATGTAATGAAACTGCACGAGTTTTTCTAATGTGTACTTTTTTAAATTTTAAATAATAAATTACAAGAGAAAATTATTTTCTTTCTTGACATTTGTTAAAGAGACCTACACACTAATAAATGTAAAGTTTATAACTCCTCCGACACAATTAGCTATGTCAAATCTAAATGTTCAATCATAACCATCTCAGTCAATGTCCACACAAAGGATGAATAGTAGATGAATATTATTTTTAATGTGAATGAACACTACAAAAAAAGCAATTTCACCCAAGGAAAAATCTGAATTGAGCATTAAGACTTGGAGTTACTCATATTTTAATTTCTTCATTTGTGTTCCAGGAGTGAACAAGTCATTAGATGTCTGAGGGAATAACTACTTGAACAAACCGGTTTCTTGAAAAACGTGAATCCTCAACACTGACGAAGGAAAGGGTACAACAGACCCTAGAAGTGACGCGTTCTGTTAGTCGCTCTGCCTGAAGGACTCATGCAGGATCTATATTTAACATCTATAAAAACATGAACAAAACACAGGCCATCTGTCTAATTACATACATGTTCACACATGTGACTCAGAATCTGTGCTGTTTGTAATGCACTTGCCCAAAGGGCATTCATCTCCTGAATGCTCTTTACACAAACAGGAATCCAATCTTCACACCTTATCAACAAATTGTGATTTGTCACAAACACAAACAAGCAATGTATATTTATATGTAAACAATTTAGTACAGGTATTCAACAACATGGAGAGAAAAGTCATAATAATGACTTTGAATGAAATCTGAATCTTCTGTCAATTGGTGCAAATATACCTAGTAGGTTTGCCAATACTTCCATTCTATTTCATTCTTTACAAGGACCCTGATATTAACTTTAACTGTATGGATAAAAACATTGCATGAGATGCACATTGTAGCTGTTTGCCCTGCTTCATATACACAGTCCTGCACTTTTCCCCAAAATAATTTTAAATAAAACATATTCATCACCCATCAGTAGTGTTTAAGAAATTGATTCTGTAAAAATATAACACTATTTATTTTGGCAACATGTGAATCAATTTACATAGGACTGAACCGATTCTTTAATTATGTATTATTTTATAATTAAATGCACTTACATCCCAACCGATAACTGACCTTTTCTTTCAGCAGCTCTTCTTCACACCAGAGCAACAGCAAGATCTTACAAAAGCAGTTTCAAACTTATTAAAGCACATTTATATTTGATACTTAAAATATTTAGTTGTTAAAATTAAAGTGTTGAAAATATTTTAGAATTAATTTTATTTCAGAAAGCACTTTGGATTTTCATAGATGAAAAAAGCATTTATTGGAGATGAAATGCTCATGTTCTGATAGTATTTTATACATTTTGTTCATGTAAAATGTGTATTAGTATGCATAAAGGGTTTTTCTTGGTCATACATTTATAATATAGTGATAGACTATTGGTGTTACATTATCGTGATATATCGTATTGCCTATTAAATTCTGGATTGTTTACCAGATGAAAAGTGCAGCACACAAATTAAACTGGGTTCACAGATTTGTCGAATACATTCATCTTTTGATATGCCAAAAAACACTTTCTTTACATTGTTTATCCGATGTGTTTCTACCATGATCACAATTCCACGCCAGATCAGCGTGTACATTCTTCATTGAGATGAGCTGCATTAGTGGTTCATCTGATTGGTTAGTGTGTGGTATATTTCCAATGGGTGTGGCTACATTCATTGAACCGAACACGAATGAACCAATCTGCATGTGACTTGAGGCATGCTTTTGATGAGGGAAATAATACATTAAAATATAATATAATATAATATATGCAAAAAAGTTTACATTATACAACACATATAAATGTGGATTCTTGGATTGGCATGCATGTCTGACTATACTGCTGTGTTGACTCAATAAAAACATCGCTGAAAAGTTGTGACAGATGTGAATGAGCTTAAAGATTTATCATAACACAAGATTTAAAGACAAAACAGATTTAGGAAGCAAAAAATGTAACAAAAACATTTTTCCCATTTTTTTATGGATTCATGACCAACCATCAACTTTTCATGAAAAAAGTAACTATGCATCAATAAACTAACGCAGAGCTAAAAAGCAGTTTTTCTCCCTCTGTTTAAAAACAAAACAAAAAGAGAGGCTGATCACATTGGTGAGTTCGGTCACGCAGGAAACTGGCGATTGGTTAAAGCCTGACTGCATAGCACAGAAGCAGCTTTACTCAGCAATAGTCTTGCTGTCTGGGTCCTTTTCAGGTTTACCCGCTGAACACTGTTTTTCTCATTGCTGCAACGTCTGTGTCTGAGCGTGTGTTATTCCCTCTTCATTATAGCGACCTCTCTCCTGCTTGAATCATCACACTTTGCTCTTTCTACGCAAGGCTCAGCCTGCGGCATCCACACATGGGAATGTCCAGCGAGAAGCTGGCTGGTGGAATGTGACCTCTTCTTCTTTGATATGGATATGGATACTGGTCAGTTTTACCTCTCGTAATTATTTGGTTTACAAACCCCCCAAACTATGCTTTTCTTCTCGTTTTTGGTTGGTTTCAGGTGTATATTTTTAAACACTTCTGCACAGCAGATCATTCAGAATGTGACTGACCTGAACTAGAAGGTTTTAGCTCATAATGGCCTCAGGTCTCTACACTGGCTGCTGGTGACATTCAGAACAGACTTTAAAGTGCTGCTACTCGTCTTTGGCTATGTTCAGACTGCTGCCCAAAGTGACCCAAATCATAAAAATTTCATAAATTTCACTATCATAAAAATATCCGAACAGCTCAATTTTTAAATCTGACACTGGTCACTTTCATATGTGGTCCTGAATCCAATAGGTATATGATTTTTTGCAATGCAACCTCAGTCTGAACAGCCAGGTCGCATTTATCCAACTTGTACATCAGTGTATGTGGACAAACGTCACATTTCTGGGCGTGGGTGGGAAGTTTCCTGGTTGAAAACTTCGCTGAAAGCAGTCAGTGAAAGGAAAGGAAAGTAATAGAAGTAATAAATATTCCTTCTTTGAAGTTATGAAGCTTGAGAGGCAAGTATATGGGTGGTACATTAAGTGGTTCACTTTAAATTCTGATCTAAGATGTCCCAATGTAAGAGGCACAAGTGAGGTGCACCCTGCTGTATTAGGTGCAATTAGGGCATATCACTTTAAAAAAGGCACTTAATTTTCTTTTAATGCTTTATCTTCTACATGTATCTCAGACCTGCTTTATGACCTGTAAGAGCCAATATGTATAAAATCTGCTATGAAAATAAAAATTGCCTTGCAATTGTTGTTCATGGGCATAGTCTAAGGTAGATTAATTGCCAAGCTCTTCTCTTCAAAAATAAAGCATTAGAGAAAATCAGAAAGTTCTAAATCAAACATAAGGGATCGTAACAGTCTGATATAAAGTTGGATAATGTAACAAAAGGTATGTATGGCTTCAAAACCCTTTTGATGCACTTTATAGAAAATGACCTTGAGTGAATGTCCTGCAAAAAATGTTCCCAGGAAATATCAAGGGCAGAGGACAATGTAACCACTTATAGAAAATCTGTTGATGACAGAGAATCAATCTAGCTTTTTATCAGAGGCAGAGTATCCATTATATAAAAGGTCAAACCAAGGACCTGTGATAAATAGGCAAAGATGATTCTGTGCTGATTAGCCAAGACAACAACAGCCTCCACAGAGCAATCTAAATGGTCAATAGAATTGTATAGCAAGCGAAAGGAGCAAATAAGTGTGCTTTATTTAAACAGTAATGAGGGGAGAAAGCAGTCATGGTTAATTAATATATTAAGCTCTTTAGCGTGGATTTCTCTCTCTTTTTGGACAATTAGGCAGCACAGAAACAACAATCGAGTCAACTGAGGTTAGCTTTCTCCAAGCTGTTGTTGTAATACATGTTATTACTCCATTCAATTTTCAATAACATGTTAATTCTACCATGATTTCGTCTACAACGGCTCTAGGCAAATGAGGATGAGTACATAATTAACATGCTAGTTAGGATAGAAATAAACATCTACAATGAAGGTCACTGAAGCATTGATAAGTGCCCTTGCTATAAAGTTACCAAGCAGTTTGCTATAGATTGCAGTAGACAAATGTTGTGTATTAATTTAGCCATGGGACAGGTGGAGGGATGGTCTGCATCCTGACCCCTGAAGGGAGAGGTCTGTTTTTCACATGGTCCCTTCCAAAACGTTGTTCTCTTTTTGCATTAGTTAGAAATCTGCTGTGCTGATCTTCTTGCAGCGCATGCATACTTCAGCTTACTAGTCCATAAAAGCTACAAAAAATTTAAACGGATTGTTAATAAAGCAACAGAATCCATAGCAAGTATATAAATATATATATATATATATTTTTTTTTTTTTTCAAATCCCAGAATTAAACCCCTGAAGGGAGGAAATAATTAGTGGGGTGATCATCATAACTTCAGATGTAGATGAGGTATACAGTAACTCGGCCAAATAATGTATGGTATGTTTCTTGTCAGCAAAAATGAGTTGAAAAGGGTGTGTTATAGGTTACTGTCATTGGCTATAGCTAACCGTAGCTAATTATGGTAACAGACCAATCTCAACATTGTAAATAATAGCTATAGAAACTAAATGAATGCTGACATAGTTGTTAAAATTACATGGTTAAATAGGGAAACCACCATCACCTCTCAGCAGGGTTGCTGCTTGTTGGCTCGGCATCAGTCATTCTGAAAGTTGCCCTATTTTGTATACTCAACTTTTCTGACATTTTTAACAGTGTTGCTCCCTCATAAGCAATTTGTTCAAATTTTAATTCAAAATCATTTATGCATGTCCGTGTTTTCCTATTTTCATCATGTGGTAGCTCGATCATAATAGCACCTCCCATTGTTATAGCGCTGCCAACTAACCAATCAGATAGACCGCTATTGCAGCTCATCTCTATGCAGAGCGGACGAGCTGTTTGACTCGGAAGTGTAAGAGTAGCAGACCACCACAAAAAACAATGCAGTGTTTTTGGTTGAATGTATTCACCAGACATTTGTTGATTTTGTGTGCATCAAGTAAAAAGTCCAAAAATACTAGGTTATTCAAAGAAACATATAAAACAAATAATAATTTGAAATGCTTAAAAAATTGCATAATACAGCACATTTAACTGAAACAAAAGCATAAATAAAATCCAAGAGGTTTTAACTTTAATTGAATTAATTGCATTGGAAAACTGTTCATATAAGCGCCAATATACAGCTACTCATGAGTTTTCTTTTCTTTTCAAGAAAAAGAAACTGTGCCACATATTAAAAATATTTGCCATCATCTGACCTAGTTTTACTCCAATTTATCACTTTGTAAGTGTCCATTAGGAGCTTGTGCCCATGCTTGCTAATGCACTCTTTGGGAAAAGGACTGGGAGGTCTAAATAGCACATGCACAAATCTACAGATTAACACACACCTGCGATGCAGACAGGTGTGATAAACACTGCAGGTTACACAGATCTGCGAGCGCACACGTTCTCCCCAGTGGGAACCCAAACATGACTAATGCACCGGGACAGCAGCCCTGCATCTGCTATGCAGGACGATTAGAGAGAGCACTTAAAGAGGTTTCCCAGAGGAGAACCTAACCTCTACATGCAAATTTTCTATTGGGAACACTTAAGAGAAAAAACTCTTACACTGCTTAAGTCTGGGTTCATAATTTCTACCGAAAGACATGGTGAAAACAATTAATAGCCATTCACTTTGAAAGAGTCCATCCTTATATTCATGATTTAGTTAATACTGTTAATGCTTTAGAGTGGGGGGAAGCTATAGATATAACAAGGGCTGGGTAACTGAGTATTATAAATGTTATCATTACCATTAATTGAATATTCACCTGAAAGGTGTGATTGGTCTTGAGCATTTAAAAAAGTTAAATAGTTTCCATTGATAAAATCTATATATTTTTAAATAAAATGCCAAATCACATCCAACTTTTTTCAGGGTTTTTTTCTGGCACCAGTCATCAGCTGATAACACATACAGTATTGTTCTTAGCGTCATACTGTCACATAAGCAAATAAGTCTTCTTTGTATTAACAGTATGACATGCAGAGGTGAACTATTACATTGTGTGTGTTAAAAGACCTAATGTCAAAATAACAGGGAAACATCAAATTCAGCACAGTCAGTAAAACACTATTAAGATGTTCAAACCTAAACAGCATCATTTGTGATGCTGTGACATCCATAGAGAAAACAAACTGTAATTCTTTAATACGAATCTGGGTGAGAAACACAATATCTTTAAAGTAATACAGCATTTTCAGTGGGAATTACTGCTGCAAACCTCATGTTAACAAGTGACAAAAGACACACACAGTCCATGTCAGGCTCAAACTTTGAGCTTCATGAAAAGCAGCATGAAACAAACTTTTCTTGAACTCTAATTGTACGAACACTAATGTTCTCGGGACAGCTTCTTGTAGTACCGTCTCAGAACAAAAGGAAATCACTCATCAGAACTTTCTCTCTCACCATCCCTGGGTGGTGAAACAAGCTGTACCACCCAGTCCAAAAGCAGCAACATTGACATCCACTAACAAGCAACTAAAAAACTCAGTGGGGAGTTAAAATAAAATAATATCACTTCTTTTGTTTCGATGATCAGTTGAAATGGCCTCTGTTGTGAGTCAGATGTTTGCCTTTTTAACAAATTGCATATCATCTTTCTCCCTTTTTAAAGTTGCTTTGGATAAAAACGGCAGCTAAATACATGAATGTAAATGTAATTATTTAAACAAAAAACAAAATCGAACTGAGAGATTGAAACCAAACATTCCAAAATCTATATCTGCCGAGACTTAAAAAGAAGCTTTCTTCAAACTTGAGGTTTTGAAAGATAAACTCGAAGCACTTGTTTTTTCTTAATTAAATGTCTATATAAACAAATTAAACAAATAATCAAAATCAGTAATAAATCACACCAGCACTATCTTTCATGCTTAATCAAAAATTTTCATAGCATTAAAAATTATATTAAATGAAGACCTTAAAAAGACTCAAATTGACCAAAAAAATAATAAATAAATATATATATATATATATATATATATATATATATATATATATATATATATATATATTTATTATTTTTTTAATATATATATATATATTTTTTTTTTTTAATGATAGTTAGTTTACTTTTAAATTTAAGTATAGGCTTAAGCCCAGATTGCTAAAACAGATATCAATAGACAGTTATTTTTTAAATCTGCGTATAATTTATATCAAATTTATTAGAAACCACTATAAATTGCCAACTGGCGATGAGTGGTCACAGTTATATTTCGTGAAATACAAATTTCATTCACAGGAGCAATTAGCAAAGTTCAAACAGCAGCAATGTGCTCTGTATGCCACGTTACTCAAGAGATTTAAAAAAGAACAAGCTCTAAACTTTCAAACTGGGTCACCCAACACCTTATTTCTCAGCTGCCTTTAATATTTCTGGCACCAACCCCCAGGGACTGGCACCTTTTTCTATCCTTATCATCCTCGGCCCAGTGCCCAACGGCACCACAACACCATCCACAACTAACCCCACAGGAAAATCCACTTCCTACCAGACAAAGCTCCTTGTAAAGTGCCGACAGCTCGGCAAGATCATTAAACAGCCTCATATTCATAACATTAGATCACACCTACAACAAATGAAACCATGATTGAATACAATTTTTATCATCAATGTCAGACTGCGTAGAGCCAGTGTTTGTGGGCAACAGATGGGCATTGCAGCAGGTGAAAGCCTCATGCACAGCCATCAAACAGATACTCCTTGATGCTTTCACTCCAATCGAAGCCAAAGCGTTAAATGCTATGATGTCAGCGCTAATTTAAGCAAAAAGATCATGCATTAATCATTGTGCTCAACAGCAAACAGGCAGATGGACTCACTCTAGTGCAATACGTTACGAAGCTGATGCTGAGGTGGGGAAGATAGGGAGAGGAATAGACAGGATTTCCTTTCTCCAGACAGACACGCTTAGTTGAGACACAGAAGAAAGCAAAGAGCTCATCTTGCCTGGAGTACCCACGTCTACCGATGCCCGCCGCAGTGCTTCCTAGACAAGATTCAGGAGGGTGCTGCCAGATTGCCTCAGCCGAGCGACCGAGAGGGAGGGAGGGGAGGATGAGATGGGAACGGTGAGTGGGTTTATCCTCCACGCTTTCCCGTCTGTGTGCCTGTATGCTTGAGTGTGTGCGAGAGAGAAAGAGAGAGAGAGAGAGAGAGAGAGAGAGAGAAAGAGTGAGAGAGAGAGAGGGGGTGGCTGGAAAGGAGAGAGAGAGAGCTGAGTTTGTGCGAGAGTCTCTAGAGACAATGCCAGTGAATAGAGAGCGAGTAGCGGTGTATAGACGCGTTAGGCGCAGAGTCCCTCCCCCTTACATCACACAACGGTCTGCACAGTCAGCGCCGCATCTAAACATATGGAGGAACAACAGGTGCGCCAAAGGGACTCATGTTAAAAAAATACACAATAATACACAAAAATCTCTGTAGTGATCCAGTGCAGATGCTTCTACTACATTGAACTACATTGAATGCAATTCAGAGATGGGTGTGCAAACCAGGGCTGTGAAAGGTATCCCATAAAAACCCTGATTTAAACCCAGTTTAATTGTATTCTGTGTAATAAACCATGTTTATCATTTAACGTTGGTGTCTGTGTAATTTTTCTTGCTAGAATTAAGAGAAAATGCAGCATTAACATGTCCGAGGCATGACACTATCCCTGTGCTAATACTATTTTTTTTTTTTTTTTGCCTGGTTGGCTCTGTTGCCCAAGAACTGGAGATTGAGAGGAAGACAAGTATTGGTTTAGGCCAACAAACGTCCTACTTCCTTCCATGATGCTTTATACCAACAGGGTGTGGGTTCTTAAAGGAACATATGGGTGTATGTGTGGCATGTCACTGAATGGACACAAGACGTTTTTAACTTCCTCACTTTTCTAACAGGCGAAATCCGGTATCCACCATTGCTGGTTTCCTAAATTGATTATTTACCAGATCAATGCAGTTAGAAACTAAACCCTCATTTTTATAAAAAAAAAAATTAATAAAACAGGAAATATAACCCTGAGCAAAAAATACAGGCTAACCTGATCTAGAAATAAAGTTTTATTATAAAAAGAAAACAGACAAAGCTCTCATAAATCTGCTGCTGTCAATGGAAAAACTAAGCTACTTGACAATACAAAGATATGCTAAATGTGCTATTGGGACACCAGGGGATTGTTTTTACCACATTTCAAAAAGTGTAAAAGGTGCAGTATTACATAATTTACAGACATGTTTTGGATTGTTTAGTTTTGTTCCCTCATCAAAAACATGCCCAAGTGCTGACTGACCTGGACGTGTATAACTATAGAAAAACATAATTAGATAAACAATGAAAAGAAAGTGTGTTTTCGGATATCTAAAATCATTGATAGATGTTTAATCAAAGAAAGACTAACAAGGTATGGGATGATCAGCACAGCAGGGGTCGGGCGGAAGCATGGTAGTGGGAGGAACAAGAGATACATGGCTCATTTTGTGGAGCACAACCACTTAAGATAATTTAAAAGACATTGTTTATAATAAATACTTCCGTTTAAAAGTTATTAAAGGTGCAGTGACAGTCTAGCAAAATAATCTAGTAAAATAGACAGTAAAACATTTTAATAAATGAATATTACATGACATCCTCATCTACGGATCAGAATGACACATATCCACCTGGTTAATGCTTTAGTTTGAACACAAGTGATGTAAAACACACCCCAACAGGAAACAGGGCATGGTTGTGGTAGGATTTTTACCAAAATCCCAGTAAGACCAAAACCAGGGATCTATTCTCTGATCTGAACCTGCACCAAAACTGTTGTTCAAACATCAGCAGCAGTTGGATTTTTTATTCTGAAATATTATCTGGATCAATATATTGTCTAAAAATATATATTTTTATGTTTATAACTATATTTTAGTTACCACCAAAAGACAATTTGTTTTAAAAAGTAGAGGTATACAAGTATATATATATATATATATATATATATATATATATATATATATATATATATATAGAGAGAGAGAGAGAGAGAGAGAGAGAGAGAGTCCCTCACTTTTTGACCTCTCTTTACTCTTCTCTGTGAAGCACCTCAGGGCTTCAAGGCTTTGAAAGTAGGTTTTAATCTAAAATGAGTTAGTATAAATCATACTGCATCAAATGATTCTCTTCTTTCATTTCTGCTTCTGCCTAACAAATCTAAAAATTCGTTTCCAAACAGGCTGTATCCGCGAAGGCTTATGAGAGGTTTGGCCAGAGCCTCAGGGACTGCAGCAGTCCTAGAACCGAACGCGCACATGTCATTGGCTCACACCCATCCGTACTAACACAGACCTGCTTCCAACTCTGTGCAGCAGTGAGAAAGAAACTCCTCTGCTGTCCTGAGTCTTATCTTGCACGAGTGTTAACAGTAAACAAAAAATATCTTTTAGCAATGAGATAAACAGGATTCCTATTTGTTTTCCTGATACAAATAGACACAAAGTCACTTGAAACCATGAAGTAAAGATAATACATACAGTTTGATGTCCACTTACACAGTACATTAATGGGAGTGCCAGCTAAACCATTCCAAAGAACTTGGAGGCTTGGGTATACCCAAGCAAATTAACATCCACAGTTCACTTTTTCATTTTCAAACCTAAAACTACACATAAATGCATCTATAACTGTCTGTGATGAGTCCTCCAGAGATATCCAGAGGAAGGCTTTAATGAGTTGCACATTTCTGAGAATGAGCATTCAAGCTTTTAAACGTGAAACATAAACCAGAGCTGCAGTTTTCCTTTCATTCAAAGGTTTTGACTGAAAGGGAAGATCCAATCAGGGAAGTCACTGAAGAGTCCCATAATTGCATCAGTTGACCAATAAATGACTCAGTCTGGCTAACAGCGTTGTTACTTGCCAATCCAGCCGCAAGCTTTCAGTACTGTACAGCTACTCAAGCAAGAAAATGTGCTGCTAGCAAAATGAGAGAGCACATTGTCCCAAAATGCTGATTTTGAAAAAATAAAATATATAATTTCAGAAAAATTAACTACGAACATGTGCAATTAACACATTTCAAGAAAGATACATAAATGTGACTAAAGAAAGATCAATGATGGAAAGCTTTTTAGGATAGGTTCAGCAGGGCTTGATGAAGATGAAGTGATGAAAATGAATGTTACTAAACCGTAAATTAGTATGTAGTATCATGTTAATCTGTTCTAATGACAACTGACACCAAAGTGGTAAAAATGATCTTTACGCACAAAGCCCAAACCTATTCCACTAAAGCACTGTCTAAAACCAAGCTCAAAAGTTAGGAAAAGGCTGTTGCAAACTCCAAAGTGTTTCAGACTTATTGTCCATCAGAGCGTGTGTGAGAATTATTATAGTTATCAAATCAACCACTCATTTCCTCCAGTAACTCCACTCTCTTTTAGAGAATGCACCAGATATTGTCCCTAGAATGTTTTTATTCCCAATCACAGTTCATGCAGCAATGCTATTAGTGTGGCACTCCTTTGTTTGGATGACTCCTGGCAGTCCTCTGGTCCCAAATGCAGCATGTTAAAAGATGAGTAAGACAGGGGTTTCTATTTATAAACTGGGTTTGCAGTGCTGCAGCAGAATGAAGCACAGGGCCACATTAAAAAGTGCTTGCATGCAGCCTACAAGGAGAGCTCTTGCATTTTGGACCTCACCTTCCTGTGAATGACTCACCAAAGTGTGAAAAAAGAGGGGAGCACATTTTGTATTTCCTGTTCTGAAAAATGAAAAGTACTGAATAACTGTCATCCAGCTAAACTGTACCGTTACACTGCTATCTACTGAGTAAACATAAAAATATATAAAACTGTTTGTAAGGGAATGAGTAAACCACCTAAAATATAGAAGCACATTTTCATCATTTGGTCATCCCTGACTTATTTATAACTGTTAAAGCAGCTCCAACACACAGGAAGAAATTGGCACGTATGAAGTCTAAGCATATTGATCCCATATTCTATTGTTAAACATTATTATTTAGAACAATTTGGCTCCCACTTACAACTAACAAGTTAAGTCCTCGTGGCTTTAGCACAAGAGCAGCTGAAGGAATGTTTGTAGCGTTAACTACAATTTCATTTCATCAAAGTAATTAGAGTTATTATGAATTTGAAAGTTAACATTTCTTAGCATTGAGGGATAACGTTTCCATGCACTAATACATGTAATGCAGAATAATCTAAATGTTCATTATTCTTACCTCGGATCAGGATAATATTCAAAGAAGGTCTGCGATTTAAAAATGTACACCAACGAGAACAGTGAAAATCAGCGTAAACAAAACTACTTTCAACACCGATTCAGATGACTATTTGCCGCTATCAAACTCGTGTTCAATACCAACACACACAAATGCTCCTATTGGCTGGATACGAACAACTGGAACGAGGCATCGGCAACTGATAGGCTATTCTTGAAAAACGTCACTTGACCTACGTCTCAAATGACCAATAGAAAACCGATCAAAGAGGCCATACCAAATTTTCAACAGAAAACGCTTTTTTTTGCATTCTTTCAGAAATAAAGCGAACGCTTTTTATGGCAATTCATTAGTTTTAAATATACACACAATACTGTTAGATAACATCCGATTGTGTACCCTTTAAAATGTTTTTATTTCGCATATAATTGTAAATAAACAAATTTAAATGTTAAACATACAAAAATTTAAAATAATTTTTCTTTACAATTGTATTTTTAAAAATTATCAAAAAAAAAATCACAGCTCACGCTCATATTTACACAGGTATTCATATTAAGTTTAACCACAAAATGGACATTTGAGAAACAAAAAAAAAATGGTTTGGTTTTATGTTTGGTGCAAAAGCTTCTTTAAAAAACAGGGTCTGACTTGGGATTGAAATGTGTGATGCATCTTCTTATCCTAAACAAGAATAAGATATGTTTGGGGGGCAACAAATCTGACTTGCAGTTGCTTCCCTAAAACAATTAACAAATGTCTCTTTTTTTCTACAAGCACAACAAAGAAAAACAGTGTTATAGAGCATCTCCTTTATTTATAGAAATACTAGGGATCAGTCTTTGAGGACGAGTGGGGCTTTGACTTGACCAGCAACCTCTGCCCCCATGAGCTCCTCCACTATGGTTAGGGCAAACTCAAAGCTAGTTCCAGGACCTCTGCTGGTGATCACATTCCCATCCTTCTGAACACGAGCCTCTGAGTACTTATAGTGATCTAAGAGGGAAAAAAAACAGTGTTAATGTCACATGATGGAGAGAACATACACAACTCTGGAACGCAATGCAGCCCATGTGTATAGAGACATTACCCCCAGCCATCATCTTGTCCTTGGCACCGGGATGAGTGGTAACTGTGCTGCCATATGCAATGCCATGAGCCAAGAGAGCAGTTGGCCCTGAAACAAGCCAGGAATTAGACTGACCTGCACAACAGACTTTCATATTGAATGCAGGTAATAATGCAGGGGAAATGGTGTCTGATTCATTCCAGCAAATGTGAGGTAGAGACTGTAACTACAAATGACAAGCAGCTATAGAGGATGGATGAATACTTACAAGGCAAAACATAAATTGACTTGATTACTTGGATTTCTAATAACCCTCTGGCTATACCTTGACCTCTCAATAAAAAAACAATACATATGAATTAAGCAGCACCCACATCTAAGATTAACTTCACCCAAACATGAAAAGGATTATTTCCCTTCGCCTATATGCTCTCATCTTAAATGTGTTTACTTTTTCTTTAAAGCTTTTAAAGGCCTCCAGCAACAGGTTGACACGCATGAACTAAGCTTGCGTTTTCTTATACTGTGCATTTAATTTAACCAGATTTGCTAACGATTCCCAAATGATTATTTTAGTGACTCGTTCGAGTGCCAAGACACAATAGGAGCAGTTTATGGAGTTGAGCTCTGTCTGACCTGGTTTTGATCACATTTTATTATCAGAAAAAGGGTAAGCAATCAAAGAAATACAATCAACACAACATAAAGGCACATAACTTTATGTTGTATGTAAAAAACATGGTATGAATGAAGGACGTAGTTTTGAAGGGTGTAGTGCGAACCTACATCAAAGTGTACTCGCTAAAAGATTCATTTTCAAAAAGTACTCAGAATCGACTCTTTGTTAATAAGCACAACAACTTGGATACACAAAGCTTGTTCAGATTCAAATCTTTAAATGTGTGTTCCTCAAACCTAAGGCTATGTTTTACACCACATGAGACACCATTTTCAAAAACCGATAGTATCCGCTCTTTAAATATTGGATGGATCGGTTATTCACAAATATGTCCATCGATGACTCCTTTCAAGCAAATGCCTTGCAAATTTTTGGAAATTCCAAATCATACTCTGTTAAAAGGTCAAAAACAGTCATCTGAAGAAAAAGGACATTGGCAATTTGAGCTGTGGTGGTCATCAGAACAAGTTTCCAGAAAAGGCAAAGTGACTTATAAACATGATATCACCATCAGCCTAATATCGATAAACTTTTATTTCTAAAATTAAAACTCATACACAATGTCCGTCTAACTGCAGTCCGGGGCAGAAGATAGCATAAATAAGAATCTAAAAATAGCTGTGGTTTTGCTGCATTGTCATTGGTCGTGCAAAGAGCTGATCTGAACATTAATGAAAAGCGAGCTCTTGAATATTGATTGTGCATCTTGGCAGATGCCCAGAGTGCTCCAGTTATTTCTCTCTCTCTCTCTCTCTCTCTCTCTCTGCCAGAGGGTTTGCTAACCCATCCGGGCTGTGGATCTCCTGGCTAATTTTTTGGTGTGGATCTCCTGGCCAACTTTGATTGCTATCGTTGAGCATCAGACGCCCAAACACTGACTCTTCTGTTAAGACCTCCCTCTGGACAATGCGTTACGAATATACAGTAGAGCAAGCAGATTGGTTCTACCTCTGAATTTTCAGCCGGCACCAAAACCACAACATCTATTTTCTCAGGCAGCCCAAAGAAAGCTTGCAGCTACTGTAGCTACAATGAATCGTCTGTGCTGCAATTCTGCTTTTGCAGAATGATTGCACCTTCTTATCGACTTAACATATAATACATTTGCCTTTCACAATTCTTTGCCTGTTAGTTTGAGCAAGTGGCAGTCAACTATTTTTGCTTTCAGTAAACCCCAAATCTGTAAAGAAGTTTAAGAAAAGAATAATTTGTTAAATAATTTTTTTTTTCATATTTTGTATTTGAAAAAGTGTTGAACTTTGTTCGACCTTTCAAACCAAATGATTTCCAAACCACAGAAGAAACATCACCACCTTACTTGGGTCTTGTTAAGGAAGTTAAGAAAAGCCTTTGTGCTAATTCTACTTATACTTTCTTAGACTGTATGCTGCGTGCATAAGTATATAATTGTTGTTGGAGCTCTCCTTTATTGGTGCAGCAACTAATATCCTGTACCACAGCAAATTCCTTGTGTGTTTGTGTGTGTGTCTGTGTGTGTGCGCGCGTGTGCGTGTGTGTGTCCGTGTGTGTGGCAATAAACAGCTTTCTGATTATGAAAACCTGGATTCTATAGTTTTACAAAACATTTCATCAAAACAAACACCTCCCAGCACTGCAAATACTCATATAATTAAAATGATCACATTTAATAACACTTTGATAGTTTCATAAATTGACTGCATCATTATCAGAGTAATCGGATGTATTCTCGATGGTTCACTCCTGCTCTCCGCATCAATGCACACCAACTCTTTAAAAGATGTTCCGCGGCACTGATTGAAGCATTTTCTTTTCAGCACGGATCCCTTCAGGGACCTCTGCTGGTTTCTGGGACGCTTCCTCTCTCTCTTTTCCTCCGCTCTGTATGACCACATGGGCTGAATGTCCTCGTTCTTGTGCCCTTCACAGCGCCCTTGAACACCACAACTGATAGCGTGCGCACCCCTCCACTCAATACACTCACAAATGAAGATGGACGTGGCTAATTTCTCCAATTATTACAATCATTAGGCTCATTATTAGCAATTTGGATTTCAGTATTACAGATCTGCACTCCAGTGAGCTCTAAGAATCATGTTTGTATGATCACGGGGGGGGGGGGGGGGTCCTGTTTCTAAAGGGTACAGTTTCAGCTCTCTGTTCGGTTTTCAGGCTCAATGTGTAGAATGGAAAATACAAATGGTATATAACTAGTCCTAAAATACTGCCAGAAACTATGTCGACACAAAGTGTAGTTATCTAAATACATTTTTCACTTGAACAGTAAAATACTGTATTTTGAACCATTTTATGGTTTGATTTAAATTACTAAAATGTGAAATGGTTGAATGTGGCTGGAAGGGCATCCGCCGCATAAAAAATATGCCAGAAGAGTTGGCAGTTTATTCCACTGTGGCGACCCGGAAAGGGAAGAAAGCCGACAAAAAAATGGATTGATGGATGGATGGACAAGTGACTGAATGTGCATAAAGAAACGAGACTGTTCAGGGACACAATGACAGTAAAAAAAACTGCCCAGCTATCCTGAGGGAAATTTATAGTGGAGGAGAAAGCTAATGCATTCTCTCCTTGATATTTAGCGTAATGGAGCATCGCAGGAGGAGCAGACATAAATGATGTTGATGCGGTAAAGGTCAGAGGACAGGAAATGAAGATTACCTGCACAGATTGCAGCAATCAGACCCTTGCGGCCCTCTTGCTCCTTCAGCACCTCTTTCACAGCAGGAGACTGAACACAAGCACACAGCAGGGAGTTTTGCATAAATATCACAATTTTCTGACAAAAGACGATCCATTTACAGAAGTTTACGATGTTTCACAAAGCTACCTCCTCATCTCAAACTTGAGAACTTTTACTTTGTTTGAGGAACATCTGTCTTTGGCTAAACGTATATGCAGAAAAGTACAAAAAGAGACTTGATATCTCAGGATAAAGGATAAATCAGATCAAACCATTTCTAAACATGTATTTAGTTGAATATTTACCACCTCTTCCAGAGTTTTAAGAAAGTACTCTATTTAGAACTGTACAATGTGATACCGGATGCACCACGTGAATAGTGTGTGAATCCCATTTACTAATAAATGTGTGAGAAATCCAATGTACCTCGGAAAGGTTTTGCGCTCCTATGAGACCTCCAGGCAGAAGAACAACATCAAACGGACCCTTTCATTGAAAAACAATGAAGACATGATATTGACATAATGAAGTAGAAATGTTTCCTTTCACTTAGAGATTATAAAAAGTAGTATTTTAAGTAATTAATCAATATTCTACATATTGTGCCACATGTTCTTGAGTGTTTCCAAATGTTGGAGCCTATACTGGAGATATTTTTTCCGGCTGAGGACTCTGAGCTACATTTTTATTTTGTAGTTCATTTTTAGTTCAGTCTGTTCTTCTCAGCATCAAAAGCAGCAGGTGCTTAAATATCCTTACTTTGTTTGTATTTGCAACACATAGTTCAGAGAGCTGAGGTGTTTATTTTGATTTGGCAGTACACCCTGGTTCTGATGTCATTCCTCACATTGCAAAATGTATACTCCGTTCAGAATTGTATTCATACCTATGGAAAATGACTCCGTCTCAAAATCCTACAGTAAAATTTATTTGGACAACAGGGGGACACTGGAGAATCGAGAGGAAACCCCTGAAAGCATCGGGAGAACTTGCAAACCAATTGAAAATCCAATCAGAGACATGCTAACTGAAAGGAAGCAGCTCAACCATGCTTTGAAACAATTGGAGGAAAAATCATCAACACCTAAACACTTCTTTATCATTGGTTTTCTGGGAGAGATGTTCTGAAAGAGATCAATTAGCTAAACTGTTTAATTTTGTTGAGTTCCTAATGGAATATGGAAGGAATCTAGAATGAACTTTAAAGTTATCCCATCCTTGGCCAAAAGATGGAGGCAAAAGCATAATCAACATCAGAGTCAGAATTTAGTATGTGTATGTGAAAATAAAATGAGATAAGATATTTGCCAACTGTTACCTGTTTGCGTGCATCCTCGAGGCTGGAGTCCGGACAGATCATGACATCTCGGCTGCACTGAACCGGCTCCTTCCCAGATAGACCTGCCACGGTCACAGTGATCTGAAAGATGGAGACTTATCTTAAAACAGCCGGTATGAAGATTAGGTAAAGAACTAGAACTTAATAGAGTTTACAGTTTTTTTATTTTATTAACCATTATATATATATATATATATATATATATATATATATATATATATATATATATATATATATATATATATATATATATATACATACATACAAATATAAATTTTTTTTTATTATATATCATTAGATCACTATAGAATTTAGAGCACAGGTTTTCATTACCATAACCTGACTGTTTAATGATTATTTCAGCCACATCCTAAACATGAAAGAAATTATCTCTTTTCACATGTGTACTTACCCAAAATTGTGATTTGAAGCTGGGAATGTTATTCCAGTCTTCAGTGTAAGATATTTCAGTCTAATGTAGTAAAGTAATATTTAAGTAATAAAAAGGTCCTGCTTATTCCAAGAAAATCATATAATAAAATATCATACAAATCATAGAATAAAATACTAAAATGTATTTTTAAATTATAATTCATAACGGTTAGTTAGGATAAACCTGATTTTAATTAATTTAAACATTTTGTTATAGAAAAAATGTATAGGCACACGTAGACTATATTTTTCATAATAAATATTACATTCGCTTGTTTACCACTGCCTTAATGAGTAAAAACGGCATTGACTCTTCATACAGTATATTTTGAGATTATGTAACGTCTGAGTGCAGCTCAAACTTTGGCATTTAAACTTACACTTGATGAGAGCAGTGAGTTTTAACAGTAAGAGCTCGTATATCGTGCTTATTTAGAATTTATGAATAGGAGCTAATTTGACATACAACACAACAGAACAGAACGTGACAGAACGTAACAGAACAGTGGTATATAAATCTATTTCTGTGTGTTGTGCTGTGTGCAGGCTGGCACTCTCGAAAGTACATTTGTGACTGACCCCTGCTCTGCGCATGACATCCACCGGGATCACGGTCTCCATCTCCTCTGCTCCTTTGGCTAGAATCACTAAAGCTCTTTTACCTGCCATCGCTGAACGTCTGTGTCAAGCAAGATAGAAGCGCCTGCCTTTCTCTGTCAGCAACACGCATGAACCACAGTGACGTTCTTTTATTTTGAAAAGTGTTTCCGGGTTTGAGATAGCTAAAGGGCAAAACAAAGGTCCCAACGGCTAATCGATTTTGTAGACTACCTATAATTTATTTAAAAAAATCTCTATCATTAGATTTTTTTATTCATTTTTTACTTTAATAGTAATAGGCTTAGAAGGGGTTGAAATCCAAACAAATAATAAAAAGATATTCGTCTTTATTTATTTTTTTCAGCAAATAAACCACACTTAGCGACTCAGTGAGGACTTATTTTAATGTGTAGCTAAATCCGAAACAGCGATACTAAAATTTGAATTTGATTACTTTTAATTTATTAAGTGACAAAAACTGTTTCAAGTTTACAGTAATAAATAATTTGAGTAAATAATCGTTTGAATAGATATTTTTTCTGTTGCGCAATTAGGAGCTGTTGAGTACAGATTACATGTTTTTAAAGCTCATTATGAAAGCAAGCTTTCCGTATTCAATCAATCAATCAATCAATCACGTTCTTATTTAGCGCTTTTTAGCAGTTGCTTTCAGTTTTAGTGTGGATAAGGTAGAGTAAATAGGAGTTCTCTCTGTGACGCCCCTAGGAGCCTCGCTAACTGAGCCCGGTGCGAGTCACCTCCCCAGCAAAGATTTCTTCATTTTTTATATACGCTAATTAATTCCTCAAGAGATTATGGCCTGCAAAATTATTTAAGGCCAGTAGAGGGCGCTGTCGACTAACTAATAGTAGACGGTGCTTAAATTCGGTCTAGGATTTACAAATTTACCCTTCATAGTATAAGTAAATTGCTTCTTTAAGGACTTCTTTAAATTAAATTAAAAACAGTTAACACAAATAAAAAAACATTGACAAGGTAGATCTTAGTGCATTGCAAATAGAAAACTAATTTATTTGTCATATGCATAACTGTTATTTTACCAGAGTGTTGCTCTAACACATTATCAGATTTAAGTAACCATGCACGTGTGACACAATACATGAATTAAACTATGATGCACGGGAGAAATTTGTTTTTTTGCAAGAACAGAAATTTTAAGTTTGAACTGCAATTTCATTCAATTAAACATCACACAAGTATCATATGACATTTTATTTTAAAATAAGCGAATGTTTTTTTTCCCCATTGTTTTATACAACTTTAAAGGTAATGAAAATAACATCTGACTGACATCAAGTTTTGATCGAACAAGTTTTGAAAGTTTGGAAATTTTTACTCTTCAAGTATAGGCTTCATTAAAACACAAGTTTATGAATATGCAAATATAATATTATAGAAAGAAAAGTATGTTTTCTGCACAGCATTTCAGCATAAATACTTTCAAAGTTACATAGATTCCAGCATTGAGTTTGCAAAAGATATATATTTAAGGATTTACATTAGGTATGCTATAAACATTAGCCTTTCTCAACGAGACAGGATGTGAAAATACCCAGCTTATCTCATTAAAAGAAGAACAGTTAAGTTTTTTCAGAGCTAGCAGCAGTGAAGGGCAGAGGTGTGTTTGTTGCGTGCCTGTGTGTAAATCCAGCAAGCTGCTACCATCTATGCTGCATATGCTGGAGATCGTCTCAGCTCACCCTCCATACTATAACCAGCTTATTTTCCAACAAACCCCTTTATTCATTATCTCTCTACTCAGTGCACTAGATGCTCAAAGCATATATGTGCTGTCAATAATAAACTCCAATTAAAGCTGTTTTTATGACAGGTAACCCTGGATTATGCTTGGAAACAGTGGCCATGTTTGACCATCTGCTGAGCCTGTAATATAGTCCTGGTGTAGTCTGGGTGGTTAAAATACGTTTGTGAGAAATTGTTGTTATTTTTTTAATTGAAAACATTTGTCATGCAAGGTAATTAACGTATAAGACAGTATTGAGCAAATTTAAAAAGAAAATTGTGTGAGAGGAATTATTTAAAAGAAAAAAAGAGAAAAAGACTCTTGTTTTTGATTGTGTGTTTGTTTTCTTAAAATGTGTTTCACTCCATAAAACATTTAAAATATAGAAAGCATTAGGATAGACACACACTAATGTTTCTGGCTCAATGTTTTGAGTGAAATTTGTTTGAAAATACTTGAATGTTAATTGAGAATAAAGACAAGCATTTAAAGAAAGACCTAAAGTCCAAATAACAAATAAATAAATGACAAACAAGGAAATTAATGACTGTTTAAAAAAAATACCTTTAGAACAGTTAAAAGATTGCAAGATTTAAAATAACTATAACAATGATTGTATCTTTTCACAGGATCATTATTGTCGGTGTTTGTCATTGACAAAAAAATCTTAACCAAAGGTTAAACAATACAAATGTTTGAAGAGCAATGGACCAAATTCTAAGTCTATGATTTCAGAGAATATGACTTTAGTTTGATACTGATGGGGTTTAAGAGAGGCAATCAAACAAAACTGTGCTATTTAAAACCAAACAACTGTCATAAGTATAGTCTGATGGTTACAATTTGATGGATTAACTGCTTTCATGCTCTTCTAGTTTGTTTTCTGGTTCTGTCTGGTAAGCTACTCTTCAAAAAATCCTCACGCTCATCTCCCAGGGTTCTTGTTCTCCTCAGGTCCATGTTTTGTTTAATTCTGGGTGCTCCATTTTTTCCCCTGTCACAACATAAAAACTTGAAAATAGGTGAATTGGTAACTCTACATTTGAAACATTTTCAGATTTTGCCATGCAACGGTCGCTATCAGATGATCCAGACGTGGCAGAGTTGATTTAGGCCACATATTATACACAATGTTAACGTCTGTGTCACTTGTCAGGAATCAAGACTTGGTCCAGTCATTTACGTTTTGCAAATGGGACGTCACGGTGGCACAGTGGTTAGCACATTCGCCTCACAGCAAGAATGTCGCTGGTTCGTGCCTCTGGGCTGGTTGGCATTTCTGTGTCGAGTTTGAATGTTCTGCATGTTTGCATGGGTTTACTCCAGGTGCTCCGGGTTTCCTCCACAAATCCAAAGACATGCTGTTTGAATTAGGTGTGCTAAATTGTTTCTAGTATATGAGTGTGAATGGATGTTTCCCAGTGATGGGTTGCCGCTGAAAGGGTATGCGCTGCGTAAAACACAAGCTGGAGGTAACATAACCTCTCGATTCCTTCCGTTGTGTCGACCCCAGATAAAAGGACCAATTAGAAAAGAAAATTGTTGGCCCAGACCAGGGCCAAGTACAATTGCTGCAGTTTGTTGGTGTGGAGTCCAAAACACTGTTTCACAGCTACAGCTCTTTAATTAAATTAATTTAAAACTTAACAGAGTGCGATGTCTGCTGTGCGATATCACCAATATCAGCCTGTGTGACTCAAAAGGTCTTTTTCCAAAAAAAGCTAAATATTGCTGACTATTTTTTTTATTAAATGTTATTTTAAAAAAATGTTTGATAACCATCACTCTGAATGTCTTCTTCTTTATTCAACATAAAAATGACCAATTAGACATAAAACAACTCATTAACAGGGAAACTGTGAAATAGTTGATTATTATTATTATTATTATTATTATTATTATTATTATTATTATTATTATTATTATTATTATTATTATTATTATTATTATTATTATTATTATTATTATTATTTCAGAGCTACCAGAATGGGGGGATCATACTAAAAGTGGCCTGTGAGTTTATTTTGCTGCTTTCCACTCTAGTGTTGCCAGATCCTCAGCAAACAGCAGCTTTATCTAACACAGCACAGAGGGTTCCTCTCAAACCTGAGGGGCTTTTGGAATGGCACCACTGCGCCTGCTTTAATACTCAGGATTTCTTTTCCTTTAAAGAAGGCAACCAACAGATGCAGGAAGTCAGGGAATTCCACAAATGCTTGTTTGTCACTGAGTAATCCTGTTAGCAGCTCTGTGAATATGAAACGCTGTGAACATGAATATAACACTTTCTTTTTTACACTTTTATTTATCTACTTTTTTTTCAAGAGGAGTGCGTGTAGATGTCTTGGGTGTTCTGGGACACGGCGCTGTTGTGATTTTTGATCGGAAACTGGCAGAATGTATGTGATATTTCATTCACTAGAACAAGTTCAAAACAAAGAAAAGGCTGCTGTTGCGTCAAATCTGTGGTGCAAATGTGGCCTGCCATGTGTAAAAACATAGTGAAAGCTTATTTCATCATTCTCAATGCTTTGTGAACTGAAATAACAGGGTTTCTTTAGTTGAACAGAGTGTATTTTGAAATGTGTGATGTTATTTATGCAAAATCATTTCCATAGAATTCTATGTTTTTAAAGTATGGACTTGATTCTTGCATAACACTTTTAAATAATTGTACTACATTACACTATAAATAGATAATAGATTAAAATATACTTAAGGGAAAGATGCATGCGCTTTCTAAAGTATACTTGTTTCATATTAATTTGTGCATATGTTTGATATAAAATATACTATAATGTATGTTTCAGTTCAATATATATGAGCAAGAAATATATTGCTTTTCTACAATTTATTTACAATTAGTAAACATATTTAGCACAAAGTTCTGCAAGTACCCCAAGTATATTAAATTTAAGTCATTTATTTTTTCACCTGGGCAGTGTTGATCTGCCCACAAAACAACAAAACAAACAGTTTTATGACTCAGTTTACATGTTTTTATCAATAAAGAGAGATTTTATTTTTAATGTATACGTTAAAGTATTTCAATAATGTTTTTGTGAAATTAACTGCCACTGATTCACTGCAATGTGCAGACAAAACACACAATCCAGATGTTGATCATCTACAAACATCTGTGCCATATCAAAATAATGAGTGACGTTTATTGTATGCATATATCTCTCAGAGATACGTATGACATGAATTTGATGGTCTCAGCTCACATCTCTGCTTCGCCTACAGACTGTAATTCTCCCGTTGGGATCCGAAGGTCCTACTCTCTTTTGCTTTCATTAGATCATAATAACAAACAGGGCCTATCTTCACTCCCAGCTCGCTGATGACATGCAGACGTGAAGCAGGGCCCAATAGGGTGGCTCCTACAAATGTGGGGGATTAATAGTGCCCACCAGCTGGGACGAACCTTTGGGCTTATCTTCTGAAGCCTGGCGCCCCAGGTTTTGCCAGCTTGAGGTGGAGAATACGCCAAGGCATTCTCTTTAGCACCTCTTTAACTTTGTAATGATTTCCTATTGATTTTTAGGGGCAATCGAGAGTGGGATAATCCACAGCTACAGGGAGAACAAGCTACTAATTGCACAAGAGCTCATATTATCTGTAAGTCGCCAGGAACATTTCTGATCTGTGTACAATGAGAAAAATCCAAGGAAGAGAGAAACATGCTAATGAGAGTGAATGAGTGAGTAATAATTTCTTCAGTGAGAGTAATCAAAGGAAGAAATGCATCTGTGTCCTTCTCCCTATTTATTTCTTAACAAAAATCATTAAAAATCTAACATCCACATCTGATACTGAGTGTTCACATATAGCTGAAAACTCACAATTTAATCTTGTGAAAATGATCAGTTTTATTTACACTGACCATATTTTAACCTGTGTTCGGAATGTTTCTATTTTACTGACTGATATTTGATTAAACATTGGAGCACCTCATTATATATATATATATATATATATATGACACATTCATATTTACATGGAATGGATGTTCATGAAATTGTAGTGGAAGAAAAGCCCTTCAGTCCTGAATGGATGAATGGATTTCTTGGTATCAGTAAAGCATGGGAGAACATTTTTCACAGTAAGCCTTCCATGATAAAAAAAAAGTTATAATAAAAAAGTTTTTGGATGTCAAATCCTCTGGAAAATGTAAAGATAAGGTAGAGACAACAGTACCCACGTTGTCTGTCATGGTTGTGCCTCTAATGTGCAAATGTTTATGGCTACCAAAAAAATCTGCAGCAGTTTTCAAAATTAACTACAAACTAAATAAAAATGGATCTGAATCTGTCTGACATTAAAACACAAATTGACCAAACTCTTAAAAATATTGATTACTCAAATTACTTCATAAAACTTTTAATTTTCTTATAAATGCATATCATTTATCAGCATCCAAACATAGCATGGATTATAATGCAAGTTTTGTGTTAAATATGATCTGCATTTGTGCTCTGACTGCTGAAAAAACTGAATACAAAAGGTACAAAAATTCTCAGAAAAGGAAAAGAAAAAACCAATACCTTTTATGTCATCTGTTGATCTTAGCCTTTTCTAATCAAACAATCGCATAAAAATCAGTCCCAAAAGGCTCAGTGGTCTGGTCTCTTCAAGTGTTCTTCAGATCTTTAACACCACTCCTCTTTCAACCCCCTCTCTCTGTTGTCTTTATTTTACTAAATCAAAGCACTAGAGCAGCTTAAAAGAACTTTATACTACCATTAATTTTTTTTATTAGTTTCTCAACATTTCTAAATCAATTGTGGAATTGCTCCAAGCCTCCTGTCTGTACCTTTGTTATTCTTTTCCATTACTGATTCCAATTGTTGAAGAATAAAAGTGGCACAGAGCCATACAGCACTTGGAAGAGTTTTGGATTCGAGATGTGGGCAGCTGTGTGTGGGATGAGACAGGTGAGGCGAGCAGCTGCTGCGCTTATTTTCCTGACAGGAAGTGTGAGACAGATCCTGACATCAGCCTCACACATGCACACAGTAGCCGTCTGAGCATGCTACATGCAGGCTCTGCTGGCTCTCTGTTGTGTTAAGATGACTATCATGTACTCTGCACACATGGAGCCCATCAGTGGTTTCAGCTGAAGTTTGCTTCGAACCTGACGTTAGTTTCTGACTGAAATGTGTTGCTGCTTTTTTCCCTCTGGAACACACTAGTGCAGATTTGTTGATGTCTGTGCTCAAAGTTCACTAATGAAGGGTGGAACAAGTATACAAATTTAGTACTTGAATACAACTGTATGAAAAATTTACTCTGCGTAAATTTAAGTAGAAATAAAATCGTTAATTATTACTTCTGTCTGGAGTTTGCATGTTCTCCATGTGATTGTGTGGGTTTACCCCAAGTGCTCCAGTTTCCCCCACAAGTCTAAAAAAAATACAGCACAGGTGAATTGGGTAACCTGAATCGTCCATCGTGTTTGAGTATGAATGAGTGCGGGGGGATGTTTCCTGGTGGTGGGTTGCAGCTGGAAGGGCATCCGCTGCATAAAACATATGCCAGAAGAGTTGCCGATTCATTATGTAGCCGTCAAGAATGGATGGATTATGACTGCCATATACTGATTGTATTGGCTAGAATGGTTGTGATGATGCTTTCAGTTGGATTCAGAATATTAAACATGTTTTATAACTGAGTGTGTCATGGCTTGCCTGAGAGCAGAGCAGAGAGAGGAAGGTACAAACTTATCTAAACACCCTTTTGCAAGTTTGATGATTAGAACAACAGCAAAACAACTGGTACCATTAAACACAAAATATTCTAAATAAAAAAATAGTACATTTTGACTAATTTATGTCTTGTTCTTGAAATCAAACTGGCCTTAGTGACATGCTTTTTTCTGCACAGATAGCTGGATTTTAGGATGGCTTTTGTTAGTTTTTAAAAAAAGTAAAAAATTCTCAAGTATCTTAGAAAGAGAAGTATCTTACTTGAAATAAGTACACAAAAAATTATTACTATTTACTTTCATTTGAAATGTGGTTCAATGTCTCTCGACTACAAGCTTACTTTTAGCTGTTATATTTATAATTCGTAAGCTTTTCAGAAATCACCACTATGTATTTGCAGCAATGGATATGTTTTGGTGGGATTGGTTTCCTTGTTATGTAAAACGTATGAGGTATGAATATGCTAATCTTTCAGTACATTGCTGTATTTTATCTCTGTCTGAAACCACTTAACACTCTCAGAAATAAAGAAAGTAAAGAACATTAGCAGTCTTTTCAAAAAGAACAGCTTCAGTTTTTCATGATCTTAATTTTATGATGCAGCTTTTGAGTGCGACCCAATTATGTATCCAGTCAAATGTATCTACGTTTCTGGCTGTCTCTTTCTCATGACAATCCAAAAAAAAGATTCATGATGAGCTCTTCTATCCATCAGTCATCATTTATGTAGGATTTTGTCTGTTGTCTTTTGCGTTCCTTTCTAGTTTGTTTGTGTTCTGTTGGAAGAATTATTTTAAACCATGTTATCATTATGTTGTGATCTCATATATCCCATGTATTTCTTGCTTCTCATAGTATGAAGTTGCTAGAAGCTGTACAGTAATAATTGTGAAGTTGATAAAAGTCTCAGAGTTAATTATCTGATTTACCCAACTGAAGGAAAACAGTCCTATGTGTCTCTTCTAGAAATGATGGCAACATTGGTACTCATGCTTCTGGCCTCAATGCTTATACAAGTTTTTCCTTATCTGCTTTGATAACTCTAGTAGGAGGAAAGGGAAACCTTGCAGAGATGCTTGTGTAAGGTGTTTCCTCAAGGAAGTGTTCTAAACCTGTCTCTTGCGTTGCTCTTCCTTATGTGTTCTCTATGTTTAAGGGAATTTATTCTAAATCTTTTTTTGTTTTTGCTTTCACTGGTCATGTGATGCGTCACGGTGGCGCAGTGGGTAGCACGGTCGTCTCACAGCAAGAAGGTCGCTGGTTTTAGGCTCGGCTGGGGCAGGTGGCATTTCTGTGTGGAGTTTGCATGTTCTCCCCATGATCGCGTGGGTTTTCTCCGGGTGCTCCGGTTTCCCCACAAGTCCAAAGACATGCGGTATAAGTGAATTGAGTAAGAACAATTGCCCATAGTGTTAAAGTGTGAATGTGTGTGTGAATGTTTCCCAGCGATGGGTTGCGGCAGGGAAGGGCATCCGCTGCGTAAAACATATGCCAGAGAGTTGGCGGTTCATTCCGCTGTGGCGACCCCGAAAGGGAATAAAGCTGACATGAAGATGAATGAATGAATGAATGAATGGTCATGTGATTAAGTGCTTCACATGACTGGTGCAGGTGTGTTTTTCTTGTGTTTTTGTTTGGAGCACATGCTTTGTTTCAGGGCTGATCATTAATCCTTCTTTAATATTAAGCTGCTTTAACTATTTACCCCTCATCATCCCTTGATTGTGTGTAACTTAGAATTATTTTCAATGGTCACGTTAACACTATATGAGGTTAACCATCAATTAACATAAAATTGTGAGGAGCTTGGCTGATAATTGACAATCCAATCATGAGGTTGGATTGTCCATATTTCCAGTATATAAGACATTACCTATTTAGGTTGTGCAAGCTGTCCCTCCTTTCACCCCTTCGCCACTTGAGGGGTCATTCTCCAGGCCCATTCTTCCCTTCCTGGTCCCGGACTCCTCGCTCAGACAGAAAGCGCAGTACACTTCTTTGCATTCCAATTACTGTTGCGATACTTGGCAATTATGAGCAAGAGAGAACTCGTGAATGTACTTAAAATGAAAAATCCACTGCAAGCAAGTGCTATAGACTACTGTAGCCGCTGCATGGATCTATAAAGGTTTTAATAAGTTCCTCAATGTTTCTTCGATTTTTAACTGATCTCTTTTATTCCTTTTCTTATTCCATCTGTGAAGATTGCATTCTGAACTCATGTAAAGGATTTTATTTTTGTGACTCTGTTATTTAGTTTAGCTTACTGTTTAACTTTAAGTTAAAGACACTTTGCCCATTGTGGATGCTATTGATGGCATGTTTTTTGTTGATAAAGTACTTTAAATAGAATAGTCAATTTGCATCTTGGTACTGCTTTTACAACGCGAAAAAATAAATAAATAAAAAATATCTCAAATGGGTTCAGAGATGTTCAGTTACTTCTGTCAACTCCAGTTTTCCAAGATTAGACCAGTACTATCCTACAAAAGACCAGTAGTATATTGGTAGGTCGTTTATACTTGTTTTTTTTTTTTTTGCCAAATGATATGACTTTTTTAAGACATACCTTAAAAAGACAGAACTAAGACAAACCTTAACTCAATAAAAAAGACTCCGATAATGAATGGTACTCAATAAATTTCCAATGTAAGTTCAGGAGTTCTAATATATACAGCAGTATAATTGTAAAGCTGTGAAATGTTAAAAGCACTATACAAATAAAACTAAGTTGAATTCCGAATTTGTAGAAGTACTTCCCAAATAGCACCTTTTAATTAATGTTTGCAGTATATTTTTAACTGCCATTCTGTTCTTCTAACCTCAATCTCTATGTAATGTATATCTGTAATTAACATAACCTCACCCCTGGAATTTTAAACATTCCTTCGATTACATATAGCAGCACAAGCGCTATTGCTGATATCTTAATTGTCTTCAAAAGTCTCTTGAAGAAGAAAGAACAAGTCTGTATATGTGGATTTCCACTTTAAAGACATGAATAAGAGCATGAATAAGAGCAGTGCTCGATTGGAGATGTTGAATGCGCTGGGTGTCTGGAGCAGATAAGAGCTGCACACATCACATGAACGTGAGGATCAGTGTGTTCTCCAGCTCACAGTGGGCGTGGATCAGAAACAAGTGCAAGTCTTTGAATGCCTCTCTCTTTAATATCTTGTGCTCTGAAACATCAGTGAGGTGACATTTCAGAGCCGCCATCAAGATCCAAGAGCGCCGTGGAGCTTCTCCAATCCATTCTCCATGCACGACAGCCTACGAGTGTGTTCGACATGAATCAGGAAGAGCAGGCCTCAGTCTGCACATAGTGCTTTCAGAGAGCCTCGTTTATGAAGAAACACATCGTTAAGAAAGAAAACAGGGAATGAATGCAAAAGAGCTGGTATTGAAACAGCATAATAACTTCGAACACCACTATAACTTTCAAGTGAGGATGTGTTCCTGGGAAAATAAGTGGCTGAGAAGAAGTTGAAGTTTAAAGTAAACTGACAATCCAATCTACATTTTGAGCAATTCAGATCTTAAAGGGAACACCAGATACCGCATTCACTCAATCTGATTGGATTCTTTATAGGCTTTTATGGAAACTGTAGCAAAGAAATCTTTTACTTCTTTGTCTGCTTACCTCATCATAAAAAGTAATTAAGGTTTTTAAACAAAAATACGTATTTACATGGTATCCTTTTCCAGTTCAGTGTTAATTCAGAGACAAATGACAAAAAGTAGAGGATCGTGGAAGACAGCGCTATCAAGGAGGCACATATTTCCATGAACAATATGACATCAAGTAACTTAAAAATATACAATATTAGCTTACCCAGCTAACAGGAAACATTCTCGTAACATTGGCTAATGTTCTTTAAAGGTTGTCTAAATGTTAGCTCATAACATTTCCAAAAGAGCATTCTAGTAACATTCTAATAACGGTAAACTAAAAACATTATCTGAGAATAATTATTCTCAGAACATTGCTAGAATGTTTTTGAGAGTGATTAAAGTATTAAAAGAAAACGTTCTGGGAACGTTTTATAACGTTATAACATTATAAAAATATAACGTTTATGCAATGTTACTGAAAATGTTTATGCAATGTTAGTGAAAATGTTCTTGTAACATAAATGTGTTAGCTGGATAACTGCTAACAGCTCCTAAACTATGTCCTAGAATAGCAAATCACTAGCATCTGCTTAGTTCTAAAAAGTAATTGTTAGGAATTTTTAAAAAGGGTCAGGACTGACAGCTTAAAAAAAGATGTTTTAAAAATACTTTTTTTCTAAAGAACACTCTCAATTTAACTTTCATTGTGTTGGAGGGGAAATTTGTGTTTGGACAGCGCATAAGTTCAAATAGCAAGAATGTCCAAAATAATGAATCATACAGAAGACATTGAAATACAGAATGTTGATTTATTCCACAACTTTTGATTTTTTAAAAGAGAGCTGAAAATAGCTGTACTTATTATTATCATCATATTAAGAGACTGAACGCTTTTTTATTATTTTATATTTCACTGAAACAAGTTTTAAAAACTGAATTAGAGAGTGTTACTCAAGCATTAAAGGAGCTTTTTTTTAGAATTAGCCATCATCCTATTGCTTCCAGTTAGCCCATTTCTAATCAAGAATATAAGCACCAACCATCCAAACACTCATCGAAATTCATTTAGGCTATTCTTCCTCCCGCCCTCTCTATCCCAGAGGATGTTCCAGGCCCAGCCCTTGTGCTCGAACAGCTCACCTAGGGTGCTTCTCCATTGCTCACCATTCACGCTTGCATTATTAAGGCTGTTATATGTAAGAGTGGACTCATAAAACATATTCTAGCAAAAACATTTGTCATTTCAAACCTTACCATATAAGTAAGTACACCTTTTTGTTTTTCAAATTCTCCACTTGATCATTTTCTATTGTGTTTGTAATATTAGTAATGACTAGCAGCACTCATTTCAGTCATGTCTTACTCAAAATTAGACTAAGCAGCCCCTCATTCGCCATACAGTAGTGAAGGGTGCTATTTGAGTCTCAAAGTAGCAAACATCGGAGAGAAATATGCATGTTTGAATATTTTGAATGATTCTTTAGAGTGTTTATGAAAAGTATGTAACAAACTAGTGTTTAACATTTAAAGGGTCAGCAACATTGTGTTTTTTTAATAATATGTTGTTCACATTGGTATAATTGTTTGGGAGATGTATGAGAGACTTTTAAAGTCTTTTTTTTAATTCAAATCACATTCAATCTCCTCATTTTCTAGACCGAACTTATTCCGGAAATTTCCTGAGATTTTTATTTGGCAAACTTCGTAACAACTCCCCGGTTAATCACCTATAAGTTAGTGATTTGCAAATTCATGACATGTATGCAAAGCTACTGTCTGACGGTCAACGTAAATTTGAGAGATATTGGAGGATTAATAGAATAGAATAGAGTAGAGTAGAATAGAATAGCAACATCGATTACATTATAATGGTGTTTGGAGGGAACACTATTATAAACGGTACCTCTATGAGCTAGAGTCATATAGATGTTTGCTTTCTGTACACCCTGAAATTGAGCATCTTCTTTTAATCCTTTCAAGTACTTTTAATAACCTCCTTTTAATCCTTTTAATAACACAAGTTCAAGTTGTGTGCTGTCCATCTTTCACTCGGTTTGATTCCCCCGCGTTGTTTTCCTGATATTGTGAGAGAAGGCATTGCTTTGTGGGTAGTGCATCACTTCCGGGGAAGTGGCCCCTTGATATCTGACCGTGAAGTTAAATGAGACTCGTGTGACGTCGGCAATGATGTGAATAAAACCATTCTTAAAAAAAACAAATTAGTTTTTGTTTTGTCTGGGACTCAGTAGCTTAGAAAAAGAAGAAAGCACAGATTGTTTTTCTTCAAGGAGAGAGATTCAGATGAGAGAAGCTAAATATTCACAGATTTGTGTTCAGATGACATTTGTAAGATTTGAGAGCTCTTGTGTTTAAATTATTTTAAACAATTTTCAAACTATTTATCAAAACCATCACAAATGTTTTAATATGTACACATTTATTCTTTCATTTATTCTGCTTCTTATGAGCAGTTTCAGTTATTTTTTACAATGTTAGACTTATTTATGATTTTTTATGTTTTTTTTCATCACATTAATAGAGATTACATATTTATGAATGAGTCAAAACTTTTCAATGTAAAAAAAAAGTCAGAAATTTCCCACACTTTTTTGCATAGCATCTTTTTCTTCAAGTAGTTGCATTTAAAATAAACGGATATTTCTGACTTTATACAATTCTATATTTCAATTCTTTGCATAGTCTTTTAGAATATTCATTAACATTAATATGTATTAATATTAATATATTTATATGTGTGTGTGTGTGTGTGTGTGTGTGTGTGCGTGTGTGCGTGAGTGTGTGTGTGTGCGTGAGTGCGTGTGTGTGTCTTCTTTACATATTTTATTTTAATGACGTGAACAGTCAGCTGATATGCTAACCTGATTCAGTAAAATGTAAACATTTTAACATCCCATAAGACAAGTTTTAAGTAAAATTATGTGTTCAGTATTTGAAACCAACCACATAAAAATAAAAATGTTGAATTTAATAAGTTGTTAACACAACATAATAATGTGTGCCCCCCTCGATAAACCTTTGAAACATGTCAACTTTTCTTCCTTTAGAAAGTCCATGTAAATATCAGACACTTAAAGTGATGTAAATAGTGACAAAGTGATTCAAAAACATTTTATATAAGAAAGGAACTACTAGAGCTGTTTTTAGGTCACTGTTTGTTACAAACAGCTTCGCTGACACCATCAATCCTTACCTCAGCTTATTAAAGGCCTGCAGGTATAGTTTTAACTCAAAGGTCCAGGCAAATTTTAGCCTGTTTGCTTTGAGTCTGTTTTTATTAGACTGGAAGGAGAGTTAAGCTCCGTAACGGTGCCGTGGAGATTCTCCCAGACAGAGTTTAGAGCCTCTCGGGGCCCGAATCAAAACATCAGTCCCTGAGAAACACTCTCTGCTCCACAAAAAGTCTCCAGCGCTGTCTTCAACATACTGCACCAGTCTGATGCTCTTCAGTTAAACCCAGAAAGAAACAATAAAATCAATCGTTTAACATTAAAATTATTATTTAGGTTTCAGGAAGTGGATACTTAGTTTCTATATTTTTATTAATTTAAATGTTGCAAAGAATAGCTTCCCTTTTTAAACTAGAAAAAAAACTTAAAAATGTAACAAACCCCTTTTGAAGAAGTCCTCTTTGAAGATATCCCTGGGCTGAAGTCCTCTTATACAATAGACATTATTATCTTTTAAATTAGGAAATTTGCTTTGAGATATAAATGCAAACCCATTTTGGATCTCGAGTTTGTTGCAAAGCTCAAATAAACTAGAACGCAATCTCCATCCAGTGCACAGCAGAAGACGTCTTCTCCTGAAGTTTGCAAACTTCACAATTTCCTTATTGTTCTCAGGCATGACAATAACTCCCTAACAGCCGTGCGCTTTCATTCACTTGTCTCTGTGGAAGACTCCAAAATGAGTCTTTATGTTTCATACACACTGCATCTCAGTGGCTTCAATAATCCTGCAAATGAAATCGATTCTCTCTCTGCCTCTCACCAATTCAGATCGCAGCTGGGCTTCCCATATGTGAGCGTAATGAGGAACGCCAGAGTCAATCCCTTCTATCGGCAGAGCTTCGAATGCAAGGGCCTCAGCACAACAGCCAATCCTCCTGTAATTACCCACAATGCAAACAGACGCACTGTGTCAGCCAGCAAGCGTTTGAATAACAGCGTCTGTATTTCCATAAATATTGACGCATGGATTTAATGCACTTCATTATATGCCTCTCAGAAGAGTGCTGTGGTTTTCAGTGAAGAAGATGTGAATCTAAAGAGTGTAGAAAGCTTGCGAGTAAACATGTTTGTTGCTCTTCTGGGTAAATTATTTGTTTCATCTCTGAATTCCAAGAGTAAATCTCAAGATGGAGTCAGTAATGATTTTCAGATTGTTAATGGTGCACTGTCACTCGTTCAATAGAAAAAGAAACTGATTTTCTTCCCAATTATCTGCAGGGTTTACCATGCTTTTTCCCAGAAATGCCCTAGTTCTGTCAACATCTGTGTGGTTTTTAGCTGCTCCGGACATCCAAATTAGATTATGGAGGGCAACCCACAAGACCAAATTTCTCCAGGAACAGATTTAGCGCCGATTCAAGGTTTTCTTGTCATCACAGCTGATTGTGCGAGGTCGAAACATGACTGCAGTCAATTTTAATATTGGAGGAATAATGGGGGGGAAGGACTAACTCAAAGAACACATATAATCTTTATATAAACTTTTTCCTCCTGAGAGTCAATGCATAACGTACATCTCAGAATGAGGATAAGTAAATAAAACACAATTTAGGTTAGTTTAAGAGTCGACCCTTTTGTTGAGCTGAGGTTTATTACTTTTCTAAGCAGTCAGATTAGCAATCAAGCAGCGTGGATAGAACGGAAGCTTTACAGCTGTTTGTTATAAAAATAGGGTAGCAGCTCTGCATCAATCGAGACAGGGTGGTCTGAAAGTAGTGCCACTCCTTGGCAAAAGAGGTGTTGAAATGTTTAATTGACATTAAATACAAATTTATATTTTATTAACAATCAATCAAAACTTTATTTTCTATAGCATTTCTGGATAACCTGGCAGTTAACTCAAAGGGATTTTCATTTAGACACAAAAAATTATTTGAAACTTAAACAGGTAACAATAAGGTAAAATACTACATAAATACACCAGCCTCCCTATCAGCATTTGTTCATGAGCCAAACCCTGAAAAGATGGGTTTTTAGCTTGCTTTTAAATATGTGAAAAGTTGGTAGTCCTCATTTCTAGTAGAAGTTTGTTCCAGAGTCAAGGTCCAGCTACACTGAAAGACTGGTCGCTGAACTATTTGTAATTACTGTTAGGTACAGGAGAAGGTGGCTCTCTGGTCTCAAAGATCTCATAGGATTAGGATGAAAAAATTGTAAAAGCTCACTCAGATAGCTCAGAGCTAGTCCATGCTTCAAAAACTAAAACCTTAAACTCAACTATAAACTGAACAGTAAGCCAGTGCAGAGAAGATAACATGGGAGTGATGTACCTACAGTGCTGAGTGTTTGTTAACAAATGAGCAGCTGCATTTTGGACAAATCGCAGATGATGTAAGCTGTGTGGGTTTCCTCCCAAGTACAGAGATTTTTAAACACGTTTTTCCTTTTCCAAATCACTTTGACTTAAAAAGGATTTCACTTTAGCCATCAAACGTAATAAAAAATGCACTAACAGCGGAATTAATTTGCTGGTACATCTTTAAGCCTGAGACTAGATTAACTCCCAGATTGGTCACCGTGGGATTGCAATGCAATGACAGAGCCTCCAAGCCAGGGGTCAGATCAGAGAGTAATGAGGAGCCAAAGACAATACACTCCATCTTACTCTCGTTTAAAAGGTGAAAGTTACCAGATAACATTGCTTGATGTCCATGATTAAGAGAGTCTAGTGCCTTCGTACTTTCTAACTGAACAGGGAGATAAATTTGTGGGTCATATACATAAAAATGATAGCTAACCCTTTGCTTCTCAATAATTGAATATATGTAATTATAAATGTATATATTTTTGTAAAAAACTGGATTTACTGTTTTTATGACTTCCTTTGTGAGGCCACATAATTCACCTAGAAGAGCAGGGGAGTCCATCTCAATTACTGAAGGGCCGCAGCCCAGTTTAGTTTAGGGCCAATCTTAACTGAATGCACCTCATTCTACTAATTAAGCTCTTCTTGGCTTGTTTAAGGCTCTTGAAACATGGTTGGGACAAACCAGCAGTACCTTCAGTCCTTCAGGAATTGAGTTTCACCCACAGAAAATATGATGTTTTACTGCTTTATTTTAAGAGCACATAAGTTAAAAACATTCTGAAATCATCTGTGTGTCATTTCTGTGCCACATCTTTTTTCAGAGATAAAGGTAACGCATACTGGTGGCCAGTCAAACACAAGGTAACAATCAAACATTCAGGAAGCACTTAGTTAACCAAGTTAGCTAGGTAGCTAAAGAGTTACAATAAAAGGAAAATTTTCTTGGTAACCATCTACATGTAGTTTTATTTTGGGTGTTGCATAAATACTGAAATTCATTTTGAATGTGGCAGATAAGCAATATTCATAACTCTGAATGCCTGCACAAATGCTCAAAGAAAATGCTAATTCACTGATGTAGTATGTTTTACTTATTTTTAGCTATTACAGAATGTCATTATGACATATTCTTCTTCTTTGATAGTAAAACGCAATTCATCTAAATGTAATTGTCAAAGATAATTTTTTTCCTGGGCAATTACTTTTATAGGGACTTCCCCCCAATGTTCTCATTCTCAAGAAATGTCCCTGGATAGAGCTCTGTACCTCTGTAAAAAAAAAAAAAAAAAAAAAAAAAAAAAATATATATATATATATATATATATATATATATATATATATATATATATATATATATATATATATATATATATATATATGTGTGTGTGTATATATATATTTTTTTATTTATTTATTTTTTTTTTATAAGCATGTCGCACTTGATGAAAGCCACAGGAAACACTGTTTTTCTGCTAACCTCAAAATCCTCAATGATTTTTTTTTATAATAACGTCACAGTTCTTATGCTGGCATTATTTAGTGGGCATACATTTTGTTAAGCATGATTCATATTAATAAACATGTTTAGTCTCTTACTTTGAAATGTAAAAGAATTTGGACTAAACTGACCTACCCTGAATGCTGAATACAACATAAAACATTGTTTTAAACTCAGAGGTCCCAGGTGTCACCCACCTTCAGTGTTCTTGCATAATATTCCTAAACAGTGCAAGGCTTGACTGCATTGTCGGCGAAAATCAATTATTGGACCCCCTGTACATTTCACAGCCCATTTCAAACATGATGGGGTGAATTAAACCCAGTAAAGACCACTCTATATGCATTTTTCATGCTGGCCGCCTTCGAACTGCTACACTAACTGCCTCTTTTCCCCTTATATTGCTAAAGACTTGGCTAATGTGCTTGTGGGTGACAGGGTGAGCATTGACTGTCCTCTCCAGGCCGAGTCCTGACAGCAGCAACGTGACAGGCCTAATGGAAGCTGATTACCGCGAGGCATCTATTAATTTAGCTCTAATAACAACAAAGAGAGAGGCAGCAGTTAACAGCTGTGAAATGGCAGCCGCTGTTCGGAAATGAAGCCTGGGGAAGCGTTCAAGGCGCTGCTGCTGTTATTACCTGCTGCTATTGTGCTGATGGCCAGCCAGGCTTAGCTCCTGGTAACTCAATAGGCTACATTTGCCGTCCACTCTAGCAATAAGCCAGGGAATGGTGGGAAAAATAGAGGATAAAGGCACTGGGTTTGCAGACACAGGGCCGGGGAGATTGTGATCCAGGTGAGAAGCTGACAGTAACAGGTTTAAGCTCTCCAGCTTTATTTGAGGAGGAGAAGAGATTGTGGCTCTGACCCCATCGTGAGTGCTTGACTTCCTATTGCCTTTGTGTGAAAACAAAGTATCAAGATGACCTTTGTCTAGCATAGACGGATGAGAAAAGAATACTTTTAGCAAGCACATGCCAAGCCTCCTCATCAAAAAGCTCTAATAGGAGTTTCAGACAAAAGACATGACCAATTTATGAGGGAGTTCACCAACAAATGAGAAACTCAGTGGTGCGCAACAAAAGCTTTTTTGGTACCTCTAGTTTTAAAAGCTAGATAATATATGCATATACTATTCCATAACATAGGATCTAAGTTTACAAACAATAATGCCTCTCAAAAACTTAAAGGTGCTTTAAAAAAAAGCATGTTTACACTCAATTATGTTGAAAACAAAAAAGTGAAGATATTGGTCTGCTACATGTAAGATTGCAGAGCAGGGTTCACAGATTCTTCCCTGGAATCCAATTATTGTACCCATTATTCTCAGACGCACTCACAAAATCCAGCATCTTTCACAGTTTCACAGTTGCAAAACTTATTGGTTGCTACCATGGGACCCTTATAGCTGAATCAGACTTCCTGCAGAATACTTTGGAACTTCTTACTGCTTTGAGGAAGTAAGTTTTGTTAACTAAGTTGGTCTGATTAAGCAAAATATGACTTTTGTGATGAAATCTTGACCGAAGGGTTTAATATGAAAAATACAAAAATTTACAAGCATTATTTATACCTCATACAAAAACGCATTTTTTTTATTGTGTGTATATCAGGGGATTCATGAAGCTTCTAAAAGGAGAAATTATATTTTTAAAAAGGTTGATGACTAAATATGGAGCCTTTAAGGGACCATATTTTTAGTTGTTGGGTAGTTTTTTGTTGTTGTTTGGTTCTGTTAACTGGATGAAAAAAATAAAAATCACAACACTATTTATATCAGGGGTCTTAAAGTGGCAGCTCAGAGATATAGTCAAAGAAAAAAATACGTTACATTTGGAACTTTAGGACAGTGATGTTCACAATTAAAATAACTGAAGTGCTTGAATGGGTTTGGTATCCAAATCAACATCCTCCTCAAAAGTAAAAAGTGCAACTCTGACTATACAGTTAAAGTTGTAGTTAGATTAAAACACACTGAATAATCACAGAGTTTTATTATTTTTCATATTAAAGCTAGACACCTCTCATATACTAAATTCAGTGGACAATGAAATGTTATGCTCCAGGCTGATAGCGTTAGGAACTAAACTCTCATCCCACCAGAATATAATTTTTTAAAATATCATGTCTTAAAAATTCCCTTCTCCGATTGGCTTTACTCATGCATGAAATATTCTACAGTATTTACATAAACTAATTAATAAAGTTTTCAAATTAATTCTAAACATCTTTGCATTGCTGTCCAAGTAAGAAAACAAACAGTTCATATCCAGAAGACAGACGGTTTTGCCAGTAACTGCTCTCAACATGTTCCTAAAGGACTTTTACACAATTATGGATGACAGGACATCTCTGCTACTCTGTTCATAGCTTATGGTCTCTGTTAGACTTCCTAATAGGTTTTATGGGACCTTCGGGAGGCGCTCATGCCAGTTATTGTGGAAATCACGAGTTGTATGATCTTGCAATTCTAAAAATGCACTAAACCAGCACAAGGCGGATTTCCCTTTCTCCTAATTATCTTCCTATTGTGAGCCAAGAACAGGCACTGATGCCAGAAGAGAGAGAGAGAGAGACAGAGAGAGAGAGAGAGAGACAGAGAGAGAGAGAGACAGAGAGAGAGAGAGAGAGAGAGAGAGAGAGAGAGAGAGAGAGAGAGAGAGAGAGAGAGAGAGAGAACACATAGCCAGGTTTGGCAAGTTGGCAGCAGCTTTGAGCCTGGGCACAGTTACCTTTTATTATAGTCATAATTTGAAACTCACGCTGGCAGCATCCTGAAAAAAGAGGTGTTTGAAGTCATGCACTCACAGGGTGTCGCTAGAAACAATGCCATCCTCGAAAGTCTTCAATTAACACTGCGAGGACAAGCTCTTGGCTGCAATAATATGACAAACAAGCCAGAACATTGCGTTTGGCGTCATATGCATTAATCAGTCGAGCAGTGCTGGACATGATGGGCGCACAGATGCTTGATTCTTTCCTGGGAAATGATGAGGCCCCTGATTCAATTAGGAAAGCTCTTAATGTCACAATTCACCAAAAATAGTGAACAATTCTGCTACCGAAAGATGTGCGGACATGAAGTTTTTGCTTTTTTCAGTTGTCTGCTTTACACATAGAAACCACTAGCTGTTGTCTTTCTTTGTAGTTTATCAAATAATGGAAGATAACAGGAGTTTAATTTGAACTCCAACTCAATGCTCAAACTTCAATGATCGCTGTGTTAATTAGTTAATTATAGCCACAAGAAATGCATCTGGTGGACCACACACGACAATGAAATGCCTTTAACTAAACCAGAGGACAGGGAACAAAAGCATGTAGATATGTATGCATGAATATAGATATGTTCATAATTTAAAGCAGGTTTAGTAAGTGCTCTGAAAAGGAACACAAGTTTCATTCATCAGAAGAAATTATATTAGATTGTTTGTAATATTTATTTGTAAAAAAATATTACGTGTTATCACGTTTTACATAAAACGTATGGTAACAATATTACACAAATAATTGTTAAGCCACTTTTAAGGTTTGATTTCTTTTTGCAGAATCTACTTGAATATATAATGTTTTTTAACCAGAAGCATATTATTATTAAGCAGTTTAAAAGGCTTGTTTTTTCCTAGCACAAACTACTTGAAGAAATAATGTAAAAAAACTAAATGAATCAGCCAGACACATAATTTTCATAATATTATTAGTAAAAATTATTTTTTTAAAGCAGGTAATACAAAATGTATTTAAATGTGTGTTTTACTTTCAATTGCATTTTATAAAGGTATCAAAATAGCAAGTACTGCATAAATAGTGCACATCAGAAAGGCACACCAGCCATGATTTGCACATCATCCAATAATTCAATGAAGGCCTACAGGTGAATTTCTATTTGTTAACAGCCATTTCTATTATGTGGACCTTTAATGACCTGCAACACAACAATGGTAACTAAAAGGAGTTGACACAAAATAACCTAATAAGCACACACTAGTTCTTAAACAAATATGTTACACTAAACCACACAACACCACAAGCATAACAACATAAACAGATTTATTACTGTAATAAACGCAAACTCCCAAATTCACCTGGTCTGACCATAAAGCTGAGTCAATCAAAACCAGAAAAATGAACCAATCCTCTTAAAATAAACATGGGGTATTTTTCTTCAATTGTTTTGCCTAATTGGTTCCTCACATTAAGCCTAAGAAATACACACACATACTTTAAAAATAGGTAATTTGTTTCTTGATTTCATAGGGGAAATACTTTCAATATTTTATAAGCCAAGAAAACCTATTTTAAAAATAAAAGATGCACATTATATTTAATAATGACATCATTGTTTTTAAAGTAAAATTAAAAGCTTCATAATTACATTTTCTACAGTGTAGGTTGAAAAGAAAGGAAAACATAAAAAATAACCAACATACACTACCATTCAAAAAAATTTAACTCGTTAGTGTTCACTGTGAAATTAAAATATTCTTTTATTATCTGCAGATATCCCTTGAGGAGCAGGCAATTCTGTAAACCACTGACCCTGATGTAAATGCCAGTATGTTTCGTTACCCAACATTAACCAGTAAAGCAAGAAAAGATCTGTGTTTAAAGGTCAGTCTCATTATTCGCCTCATTTGCATTAATTCACCTCAATTAAGATTCAGTACATCAAAAGGTAAATTTCAGTAGTCATTTTATTTGACCATATTTACTTTAATCTATAACACATTTGTATAAAGTGTATTTAAAATAAATAATGTCAGTCAAAACTTTCCTTTTGGGGCATAAATGACCTGAGAGATTTTAGTTCAATCGCAGACTGGGGTTGAGCCAAGACAAATCAGTTGGCAGTATATTGTGAGCTGTTTTTGCATTTAATCAGAGGTGGGCAGTAACTAATTACATTTACACAAGTTTTAAGTTAACTTGTTGTTTTTAAGTACCAAAATAATGTTTACTATTTTTGTGAAATATCTGTACTTTTTCTTAGTCACATTCTAACGTGGCATTCTTCAGTTAATCATGGAACTAAATTTTTTTTTTTTTTTTGACAGCAAGCTAATATTGACAAGTAAGCAAGTCACTCAAGATGATGAGTGATGTGTGAGAAGTTGTCGTCTTCATACTTATATTTAGTACACCATAACGGTTGATGTGCAGGAAGATGTTTGTGAGCTACCGATGGCAGATCATCCATGACCTAATGTTAACAGTATATTTACTCTCATAGATGATGATGATAAAAAAAATTATAATAATGCATTTCATTTTAGGTGCCTTTTATGGTTCTCACGGTAACCGTACATTCAAGCAAAAGGAAAAACACAGAAACATTAAAACATAATAAGCAGTGTGGGAAGTAGGAGGACACAATAATGATCAAAATGGTTAAATACAGTTACAAAGACTTTTTGATCTGAAAATGAGTTGGAAACAGAAATATAAAACCATGTCATTGCAACAAATTTGACCTGCCTAAAAAGAAAAGTTTTAAGATTAGTCCTAAAACTTGGCAGTGTGGGACTGTTTTACCTATTTCAGAGCATAGGAGTCATAAAAATATAAGGGGTTTTGGGGGTTCTAACCAAGCAGACGAGGCAGAGCGCCGTGAGCGAGAGTGTTCACAAAGTTTAATGGGGTCACATAGATATGGGGGTGCCAAGTTGTGTATAGATTTAAATGTCAGGATAAGGACTTTGAACTCTATTCGTTGACTGACAGGGAGCCAGTGCAGGTCTTTGAGGTTTGTGTAATGTGTGATAAATTGGATGTGAAGGAGAAAGTAGCTTTGTCCTGGAGTGCATACTTTGCGGAGAAAAAGGCATGCTAACTCATCTGCCATATGTTTAAAGTAGGTAACCAGCAACGTTCTTGCTGTAAGACGATTGTGCTACCCACTGACGCCTTAATATGGCGGCCCTTTTGTATTCTTTTTGAACACTGTAAAACCTAACAAGTTCACAGAACTGTGTAACAGATTACAAAAAATGTTTTAATGATGTTTTTAAAATGTTTTACGTTTACATAAAATAAAAATTATATTCATAGTTGCCTTAAATTACCAAAAAATTTTCTCATCTATATTGTTCTTACTCAACTTATAATTGGGGAGTAATTCGCTAAAAATATTTAGTATTGTTCAACTCATATAATGTTGAAAAAAGAAGACTCTTTGTTCAACTCATATAACATGATATTGTTCAACTCATATTATATGCAAAATATATTCTACATTTTCACTAACTGTCTACTCAAAAAGTAGGACATGCGATCAACAAATAAATTCCAAACAAGCAAATTATCACCAAAGTAACTTTACTCACAATTTCAGTCTGGAGCTGAGGAGCAGTGTCTCACTTCCAGATGAGAGAGAGTGCCTTTTAAACTCATCCCTCTAGAGCAAACACACATCCACTAACGGGGTTGAACTGAGTGTCTTTAAGCTGAGTGAGAGCGATGAACCCAAAAGGAAAATAACCTTCCTTGATATAATTAAATAAAATACGTTATTGGACATAACAAAAGAAGGATTGTTTAAACACACATAATCAAACCAATTGTTTCAAAATACGTACTACCTGAACTTTGAAAATGATGTTGAGATGATCTCACAAGCACACACTTAACCCACCAATAAATACAAATGTTTAGGATTATGATATCACGCAGACATTATGTTGTTTAACATTGTTCGTTTCACGCTAGCACGCATAGACAACTCGATAGCGTAAAATATTGACTGTGTAACGTGGATACAGTCTGCGGAAATAAGTGTAGATGCCGTACATGCACTACTGACAAACAGCGACAACAGCTACCGGCAGAAACCAGGAAGCAGGGACAAAGTTAAGCTTTTGGCCCCTGCCAGAGCTTTCCTGAGTGAGAGATAAGGCCCGCCCACCAGAACGGCATGATGTCAATAACGTCTAAAATGTTTTTAAAAATTTTAAGCATTCCACACCAATTTGCTACAAATTCTTGAGCCCTATTTACTTGAAGTGTCATAAATATCCATAGGCCTCTACATTTTTCTTTTTCCATCTACCTTCTTGTCACCACTGCGGAATGAACGTTTCATATAGCATATGTTTTTCATCCATCCACATTCATACACTATGGAGAATTTTGTTTACCCAATTCACTTGTAAATTTTTCATTGGGGAAACTGGAGCATCCGGAGTAAACCCACGCGACCTTCTTGCTGTGAGACAACCGTGCTACCCACTGTGTTACCGTGACACCCCTTTTGTATTCTTATTAATAAATTGGCAGTGACTTTTTACTTTTACTTAAGCAAATACTTTCATACGTTATGTTACTTTAGTACATTTTTGAGTTTATGTTTTGTAAAATACTTTTGTATTTTTCTACCCACCTCTGCATTTAAACTTGACTATTACTACTTGACTCTGCAGTGACTTGACTATTTATTTAAAGATAGTATTAATTGTGTTCTGATAAATCTGGAGGACATTCTTTATTTACAGAGCCATTTGTGGAGATCTTTAGAAAAACACTCTGTAATTGCACTACAGTTAATTTGAATAGCATGTATTTATGTCTTATGAGCATCTTTCGAAGTTCATATCCCTATAAACACACACATTGCGATTTATAATCACAATGCTCCATATTAACTAAAGCCACTTAATCCTGGTCTCCATGGCAACCGCACACAGGTTTTTAGCAGGCTGTTATTTGGACATCCATGTCTACTGTATTAATGAGATAATTACACAAACATACCAACTGCTGGTAAGAAGCACTGGATGAGGGGCCATTTACATAAGTTAATTACCTCAAACAGAAAAGTCAGTACCTATTTGTTTGTGTATGTAAAGTTTTCAACCAGAATCAACTTAAAATCAGAATCCGGAATCATTTGAGGGGTCACTTCACCTGAAGATTTGTTCTAACTCAACTTTTAATTTCTACTTTTTCCAAGCCTGTTTGCCTTCTTTCTTTTCTATTCTGATATGTACTCAACTGTCAAACGTTTCATCCTGAAAAGGGTAAAAGACCCCAAAAGCCTCCAAAATGTAATCAGAGTATCAACAAGGGTTCTGACTCCAAAAGAATGATATCAGTATCATAACTTTATTCTCAAGTGAGATCAGGTGCTTCAGGAGCATGGTATGAAAAGTCTTTATTTTATTTATCCAGAGAAATAGACAGCTGTTCTGATGGAATCTAATACTAGCAAAGAGATGGTAAAGTAGAGCACACTTTTTGTTAAAAGACAAATTATTATTAAGAAAAAATTACATTCTGCATTCTGCAATCCATCTAATTGAGTTATATTCACTTTTCAGACTTGTGTTTTGTGTAAAATAATAGTATTGTGTAGCAAGAGTATGGTATTTCTTATAAATTACAAAGTGATTAAAGTACCCCTGGAAATGCCCAGAAAAAAATCCTCTCCAATACTTTTTTAGGGGAAACCAAGAGCCAAATTAAACACTACAGCTAAACCCAGAGTCAAGATAAAAACTACAGCTAAGTAACAGCTTGTTGTAAAACCAAATGCCTTTACGACTCAGTATGTACCACAAATCAGATTAAATGTGAAGGTAATCATTTTATGATTATTTTCATTCATAATTACCCAACAACACTGTAACATGACCATCTGAAGCAAAAAAAAAAAGCATCGATTATTTTAGCTAACAAGCAGCTACCTGTCTCTGTTTTGCAAAGCCTATAGAATCTTTTTATTTTAGAAATGTATACATTATTTAGGAATACATTCGTGCGGTTTAACAAAGTGAAAGTAAACAGCATTTACAGTCATAGCCAGAGTTTGGTGGAGCAGTCCCATGATGCCCCATGCTGCTCAGTCAAGCATCTCAGATGCAGAGAACGAGGCCATGAGAGAGAGAAGCTCCCCTGCTAAGTTTCAAAAGAGCAATTTTCAGCTAATATGGAGGTCGCAACAGCGTCAGTAAGGGCCTGGTAGGACATTATATCTGCAGAATTGTAAATATTGGTTGGAGACGAACACAAATGGAGGGAAATTTCCATCGAGCGTGCAGCGGCACCGCTGGAGGCCCTGCGCCACTCAATGCATTTCCATTGGAGTGTGTCACATTAGATTTTCGGAGGTGCTGGGTGGCAGGTACATATCATTAGTAACACTTTAGTGCAGTAATGAACCTTTTTATTTATCCTCTTCTCTCTTCATGAATGCGTAAGGAGCTTCTCTACTGAAGCACCCCAGAGAATGAGAGAGAGTGAGTGAGAGAGAGATAAGAAATGCATTTTCGCTGATTCAATTTAGAAATAGTTTAAAAGCTATCTACATATCCAATATGTTTAATATTTTAATGTCTTCATGATGTCTTAATTCAAGAATGTTCACTAATTACAGATTTATTGTGTTGGATTCACATTTATAAAAGTCTCAATGCCTCAAAAACATCACACTTCACAAACTATTGACATTCATCATTATTCTACTATATGTCCACTTTCTAAAAATGGATCATTTATTGTGTTTTAAGCTTTTCACTCCAAAGTAATGTCACTTCCAAGAAGATGATTCCATTTACAAGATGCCATTTTTAAATTGTGCTTAAAAAAAATCCACATGCAGGGTTACAAAGTTATATCATTAAATTGATTCCTCACCCAATTCTTATCAATTCCATTCTATTCCATTCAAAAGTTTTATTCATCAAATGTTAAGGTGTATATTGTTCAGGGTGTAGACAAGTTTAACTGTCTTGTGTGCTATATTGAAGTTCCATATAACCTCTAATGTGTCAAAATATTCAGTTACGGTCTATGGCCACAATAAATGTATCTGTAAGTTAAAACACTCATTTATATGTGCAAAAAAATTCAATCAATGTTCACATTTGTATCTTGACATCCCTCTGATGGTCGTTCCCTCCCAGACTGCCATCAGTTCGTCATTCGTGCTGAATCGGATGTTCGGATGCTGGGGGTCAGTGGAGCGTCTCGGATGGTCAGTGGGCTATTCATTTCCCTTTCATCTTGAGCATGAAATCACTGACCCCAGGGCATTAAGAGGTCAGCCACTGAAATGTGAGCTGTGACACTAGAGGATGAGAGAGAGAGAGAGAGAGAGAGAGAGAGGGAGAGATTGAGAGAGAGAGAGAGAGAGAGAGGAGTTGGACAATCAGGTTTAATGGATCCCTGCTTGCATCATTGTCAGAGAGTTTTGTCCTGACATGTGATGAGAAAGGGAGAAACAGAAAGGGAGAAGCTGAGACATACAAAATTGGAGTTGTTTTTTATTTCAATTTTTTTGCACAAAACATTGGATCCCTTTGGATTCGGAAACATATCTAATGTTTTGTTTGTTTAAAGTTTTGAGAGGGAAATAATGTTGCTTTTTTACAATTGGACGGATGTTTGTTCTCTGTGAGATTTCATTAAATGTGTTCAAAAGAAAACCCAAGATTTTAGATAAGACAAACAAATAAAAGCACAGGAGAGGAAGAAAGCGAGGCAGCAAGCCCAGAGATATTGTGATTCGTGCCCTTGAGAACAGAAACTTATCTGCAGTCATCGGAAAAACCTCTAAAGTTGAAAATCCAGAAGTCTGGCTCTCCTGTGCCATTATTTACTTTCCAAAGGCTGTCGCTAATCACAAATAAATAAGAGCTCAGACAGAAGCCATGCAAGAGAATGAGATATCGGGCGGAGAGGGTGTCTATCATAACAGCAGATAACTGCTAGATATGATTGCCTTGATAACAAACCATAATTGTGCTTTTAGAGATAGCCACAGGGGGTTGTGGAGTATGCGCACTCGCCTGTATGTATGTGTGCCTCCTCTACCCATTTTATCTTTCCCGTTGAAGAGGTTTTTTATCTCTGATGATTTTCTCTCCTTTTTATGTGTGTTTTTTTCCCTCCGCCAGAAGGTAAGATCACATACCCACAGAAGCCAAGAAGCGATGGACAAAATACAAATATTTGAAAATGTATTTCATGCCAATTATGTCAGGTTTCATGGCCCTGGCGCTGCACTGAGCCACAGCCTGGATGCCTTAATTTGTATAGAAATTGTAATCATTTGTTCATTTCAAGGTGAAAATTGCACTTTTTAATTTAAATTGTATCCTGCGTGATAGGCTATTATCTAGAAGAATTGTCTGTGTGTATTGCGCTCTGTGCCCAGGCGTCACGGCTGTTAGCAGCCCTCTTACCTTCAGAAGAGGCTTATGAGTGAATACCCAACAAAACCCGGCTTGCTCTTGCATAAGGGCCTCCTCAGTCTGAGCTCATTTGCATTTTAGTTATTAATATTAATTAGTCTGCCAGCCAAGCTTGTGCTGATTTTTATATGTAAATCAAACCTGGCTTCACAGTGGCCTTATCACAGGGAACAATCTCTCAGATTCAAACTTCACTCGGCCTTTATTCTCCCGCAAAGCGCTTATCTTTACAGAGCGAGAGGTGTGAGCATGCATGTGTGATGGAGGGCATGATGGGAAAAATAAATAATTCAGACGTGCTAACACAAAGAAGTGAAAGTGGATAACTTTTTCAAACACCTTTGGAAGTCACGTGATAAAACAACTATATGATCACCTGAGAACCAGTTAAACCTGGCAAGCTTTAACGCCAAGGTAAAACCCAGATTAAGCAAGCTAAAACCAGCTCATGACTTGTGAACGATAAGCTCAGATCAGTACACAAAGCTAACCTGATCAAGTAAGAAGTAATCGCTTCATTTAAGAATGATGAAGGGCCAGAAATGTGCTTCTCAGCTTGACTTATACCAATTAAACTTCAAAAATGAAATCCAAAAATTAACACTAGCTCATGAATGACTCAAAACCATCAAAATCACATAATCGAAACAAAATAAAACCGATTTAACAATCAAAAAACAGATTGAAATAAAATATTGAAGAAATAAACATTAAAAATGGGGATCAATATAAACATACATGCAAGCTCAACAGAAATCTCAAACGTTTAGTAGAATCTTTAAGAGCATCCTGTTTTTATGTTGAGACCAAAGCTGCTAGTGATTATTTCCTACTTGAGCATATGCCATGAGAAAAGTGCTAATCGCAAAAGGTCACTTCAAAAACAGCATAACATTCAGGTGGAATTAGAGATTAGTTCTTAATGGTATCATTATGCAACGTGACGTTTCATTGTTTTAGTACAAAGACCATTTAGTACACACAAGTGTCAAGCTTTAAATAGAAAAAAAATACAACTCTGATAAGTCAGTTACAATTCTACTGGTATAATCAGAGTCAATAATCTATTAAACTAACCTAAGCTAAGGGTTCTATCGCACCTAACAGGTGCTATATCAGGAGAACAAACGGCACTTCCTGATACTTTCATTATCAATAAATTATTATTGTCTGAACCATGTTAGAGAGTTTAATGTGATCAGTTGAGCCACTTTGAGTTTTGAATGGAGTGAGTTTGGTGATGTCATCACTGTTCAGAAAAGGTGTTAAAAATGGCTTTTGGAAGATATTTGTGTTGCTGAATTGTGTTACTGTGTTCATATGTCTCATTTGTTGTGTGCTGATGGCAGAGGATTGTTTTTGTTGCCAAAGTTATGTTAACCACTTTTGAGGAATATGTTGTTTTGGATACCAGGAATGGCAAACTCAACGAAAGGTGAATTAAACAGTCTTGATAGTATAATGATGTTGTGTAATGCTACATTCATGCTCAATTTTTTCTAATTGATAACAGAACTGTCCTAAAGTCCCAAATGTAATGTTGTATTAATTCCATTGAATATACCCTTGAGCTTCCACTTTGACAGTCTGGTTTTACATTTACATTTATGCATTTGACAGACACTTTTGTCCAAAGTGACTTACAGAAGGGGAGAGACGATATGCAATTTGTTACACAGTCAAAGTCTATCTCAGCTCACTCATAATAGAAGATGTATCAGCTAATCAATAAACCACAGCAGTATGAAAATAGAGCGAACAGGGGGGAAATTATTTTTAAATATTTCTAGTAACTTCTGTGAAGAGAAAAGTTTTAGTTTTCTTTTTGAAAGCTGTTAGTTAGGGAGTTTGTTCCACCAGCCAGGGACAGTGAGAGCGAAGGTTCTGCTAAGAGATTTTCTGCCATTGTGGGACGTAACCACGAGTCGCTCTTTCTTATCTGGCTTCTGGAGGGCATGTAGGAGTGTATGAGCTTTTTTAATTGAGGATTCAACATTGTTAAGTTTGTCCATTTCATGTTATTCATCTTGTTAACAGAAGAAATCCAATTGACTTAACTTCTGCATTTTTTCTCATTGCTATGACTTAAAGTTATTCATTGGCAAAATAAGCTAAAATGAATGTGGCAACAATATAGTTCTTACTTACAAAAAATAAAACATTTGCTGAGTTCATTCAAAAGTATTATTGCAGCATGTTACTTGTAGCAACCATGTCCATGAAGCAAACACTCTTCTTACCCTGGAGTTTTCAACTAGTCAAAGTCAAATAAAGTCTTATCCCAATCCTCCTTAGTGGATGACAATGACACATTTATGACTCTTCAATATCTTAATTCAACCTGCTTTTGCAAGTTTAGGGCCTAATATTGAGTACTGGACGATCTCCCGCTGTCAGGGACGAGAGCAAAATCCCAGCTTACAGAGACCTCTGTCTGCGTAAAGCTCCAATCCAAGACGGGACGCCACACAGGTACATTTGGAATCTGGAATAATTACAGGATTTAGAGAATTACGAGTCTCAGGGAGTGCCTTTACTGTGACAGCCATGACAGACGGAAACAGCGCAGCTCTCTTAAGACACATAAGCCTCAGAGAAGAACACCTCCAGTCTAATCTGCCTGGATCGGCTCCTTCTTGCCTCTTTAATACCTCACTTTAATACATAGAAGACACTTTATGTAAAAATCTGACATGTGATAGAGATTGTATTCTAATGTAATCATGCAGATTTGTTGTTTTGTTTGCATCCTAGAGGGAGAAAACTGAGTTCTTGATTGAAACCGCGCTGGTTAGGTTATGCTTTTACAATAGAGAACACGTTGAGCCATCTCAGTCTTTGCAGAAGAGAATCAGTTTGAATCCTGAACAATGACCCTTCTCGTCATGCTTTCAGTTCCAAGTGTGATGCTTTGGCATGTTTAAAAGGAGGTTCAGGTTTGATTTATTTTTAGGTCTCTAAACTGTACATATTACTTTTAGAAAAATTTTAAAGTAGGGTTGCACTGATACCAATTTTTTAAAGACGAGTAAGAGTACCGATACTTTTCCATTTACTCACAGATACTGATACCAATAACAAAACCTTCTTTTGAGGAAGTAGCAAACAAAAGCAGGACGTTTACAAATCCGACACAGCAAGACTAATAATTTTAGCACAGCTTATTTGTATTTAGGAACAACTGATTTGTATTTTTTTATTTCAAAAGAACTCATTAGTTCGTAAGTTAACCATATACTAGAATTCTACTCCCATCCTCTATTAATTGTCTGTTATACTATGCCACATTAGACCACATGTTATCCTCATATTGTTGATGTTGTATTGAAGCAACAGCCAAAAACTACATACATTTTCCATTATTTCCATTATGGTACGTTTTATTTGAATGCAATCAATAGTGTCAAAACCCCTGTGCATCACAAATTTTATATACCATATGAGGTAACATATAACAAAAAAAATAAGAAGGAATTTTATAGAAAGGAGTTTTCAAACTTTACCTTTCTGTAAGAAAAAAGCTTGATTAGTGAAGGGATTCTGCTTTTCGATTTCTAAGAATTTATCTGATGGAATTTCTTCCCATTTTCTTATGTTTACCAGGACAGCTTGGCTGGGTATATACACTGTCAAAGTGCTCATACTGCTTCCAAAACAGCTCAACAGGATTTAGAACGAGAAACTTTTCACCGCTGCTGAAAATGTTTTTGGGTTTTTAGCCTGATGTTGGTTGAAATTGGCTAAACATGTAAAAACGATAGGTGAGAACCCCAAATAACAATTTGAACGAAAAAATGTATACAAAAATGGAATCATTCACTTTCTGTTTACAATTCATAGTTTTTATAGGAATACATCTAGACAGAACTCCATCTAGAAACCCCCTACCCCCAACAGCTTGCTTTTATATTGAAAGTTTTTTTTTTTATAAATCTAAGGGGTTTAGAAACATCTGCTTATGTTGCTGTTTTAGAGAGCTGAACTTTCTCACAGGTTAAGAAATAAAACAACAAATTTCCTCTTGTTAACAGTTCCTAACTCCTGGAATAATCTGCCTGATCCTGTCAGGAAAGCAACAACACCAACACCAACAACCGCCACTCTTGTCTTTTGTGAACACTTAAAAATAACTAAAAGTCAAGTAGGCAACAACATAAAGTAATATCACAACACAGAATTACCTTTAATCTAAGCTAAAATAATGTAGTGAATTTACTGGACAAAATCTAATGGAGTTTGGCTCAATTCCATATTGTGGAATTTATCAGCATCTGATAAATGTAAATAGGTGGACATTTGATCTGCATGACTTGAGATTGGAGTAAAAAAAAAAAGGTGAAAGTTTTGTAATTCTCTAAACGAGCCTTAACAATGAAGTGTGCAACTTTAGAAACTGTTTTTCTTCCACCGTGTCCTTGATAATGTTACAATAGCTCATTTTCTGGAAGTCTGAAAGTAGGTCAGTAATAGCTTCATTACAGGCTCCACATTTCTTGCAGACCCAGGTCCATCAAGCTCCTCATTCTCCATGCCTGTCCAGTCCTCCCCACCATGAGCTTTCCCTAGCCCTCACTTCCTTAAATGAGATCGAAATCTTTCTCAGTCTATGCAGATGCCTCTCCTGTGCCCTGGGAGATAGCAGTTCACCGGCATCCTCCTCAAGACTTTCATTTCCATCCCTCTGATCTAAACAAGCCCATTACCGGCAGGACACAGGTCCAGCCTCAGAGAATGCTAACGGCTAAGCCACCGTGGCTCCCTGCCACCTTCAATGGCTGTACGTCTGGGGTAGGGAGCACATATAGGGCGCTGCACTTTATCATAGGCTCTCCAGAGGAGCGAGGGGAATTGGCTCTTGTGGCGCTGGTTGAATCCTCCTCCTGTAGTCAATCAATTACAGCATCAAAAGCCAAGAGAGGAGTGGCTAACAAAGACGAGGAGCCATGGCTGACTGGCCTGGGCCCGTTTAGAGAATCTCAGGACAGCAGAACACGTGCTTTTCCTTAATCCGGACTAGACCTGACACATCTCTTACACACACATGCATCCCGCGGAAGATTGTGACCGAAACACTGAGAGTGTGGGATCAAGAGCATATTGTCAAGTATAAAGACTTTAACTGGCTCCTATGAGGTTGTCAGGAGGAGTAAACACCAGCTCAGGCTGAGGATTTCTGCCACACAGAGTCTCAAATCAGTTCTTCTACCTTGAACGGAAAGCTGCACGAGTTTGATCAGGAGCTTCATGAGGCTAGATTTTTTGTAGAAAAGGACCTACCAAATACAAGATGATATTCATTTGAAAGCTTTGAAGTATTTTGCACTTGTTTGCTTTTTTGAACATTATAAGTAGAATTTGATGTATCTTGAAAAAAAAATCTTAAAATCTTCAAACTGTTTCTTCATTGTTAATTTTGTTTCAATTATGAGCCTTACTATTGCAATAGTATATCGAGCAAATGTAGAAGCTTGCTGGGTGAGCGGTCAGTTATTATGCCCCCTCAGAAGAAGAGTGGCAACAGGCCTGGCCCGAACATATTCGCTGCCCTTGGAAAGATTTTGCCTGGCGTCTACCCCCTCTCCTTTTTATGTCTTATTTCAATTAACACCCAGCTATTTTTTACATTATAATAACACAATACAAAAAAATTAATTATCCATTATGACATTATTAAAAATGAACAACTATGTGTCAAATTGAAGCTATAAATGTAAATAACTTTAATGTATATTTATTACAATATATTTATTGCTTAACTAAAACAGGTAGATTTTTACCAAAATCTCAATGACTGTCAAATGTTACAAAAGAGGGCTAAAACATACAAAAGTAACAATTTGTCTGAATAAATTATTACCCTTTTGTATCATCTTTTACCTTCATAAATTGTAATGAAGTTTATGTTCATCTAATGTTCAGTTTATGTTCATCTAAACTGTTGAAAAGAGTGAGAACTTCCTTAACAGCAAATATGAAAAAAAATCCAAGCACACTTTTTCAGGGATATTTTCATATTGTTTCTGTTATACGAGCTATAAATGAATCGCTATTGTGCTTTGACTGTAGTGCAGCCTGTAGCGAGCCCTATCTGAAGCTTTAGCTGGATGTTGGAAATCTGTTTTCTCGTGTGCGGCTGGTTTCAAAGTAAGTGTTGCGGAATATCACAAAAGATTGAAATATATAACCGTCAGTGGAAATAACTATTTAACACAATTTAAAAAGGGCTTTATTACTCAACGTCATAAGGATTGTCATTTGGTGTCATGACTACGTTAAGACAAATATTATTAAAAATATAAATTCAAATCTTGTGCACCCCTCCCCCCTCCCCCTTAGATGCTTGGTCCCCTTAGCATTTGCTTATACCGCCTAATGAAAAAGCAGGCCCTGAGAAGCAAGGTGGTGAATGTATAACTTGAAAAAGCATCAATGGGAATCTTGTATGCTTTGCCATATTTAGAGGATTAGTATTAGAGAAAAAGTGAAGCCACTTGATTGAATAGCTAATTATTTTACAAGCTCCTCCTAAACTTAGTTAATTAACTTCATTTAAAAAATCAATGTGGTGACTTGATACAATTTTCCTCAACAAATGCCAAGCAAGAAAATTAAATAGATGAAAATGCATGCTGAATTACTTTGATAAATGACATTTATTTACCTGAAATTCATTCAGTCCTAGTTATGGTCACAGTTCGCTCATACTGGGCTAAATGCATGGTACACCCACAGATACAGAAATACAGATCAATTTATTTTAACAGGTAAAATAAGTAGAAGTTCTTACAAATATAATTAGTAAATATAATAGTGAATATTAGGTAAATTTCATTGTCTTTATCTTAAAAAAAAATTTTGCTGACAGAAAAAATCCAATTAGCACTGATTAGTCAGCCTTTGTCAAAACCAGAATACTTTTGTACTTTTTGTACTAAAAATATTTGTGGAAACAAGTTGTACTTATATACTATTCTTTACTAGCTTTTCAATTTTGAGGCTTTGAAAAATATCTGCAAAAAAACAGAACCAGAATGAAAAGGTTCCGAAGTACAAGTAAGATATATGAATGGTAAACTGAAAAATGTAAAATTAAGTGATTAGCAGCATTTAAAAAAATCTTCTTAATGCAGGTTTAACATGTCAGACATTCTGTTGGGTGACAGCAGCAGCTGCACCACTGACATCTTGGAGTCAGGAATCTGCTCAGACACAGCAGTATATCTGAAGAACACAGGAACTCTATTCAAGATCTACCTCTGGATTCCAGGAGGAAACAGTCAGACGTCTGAGAGGAATGTCAGAGCTGAACAACAGCAGAATAAATGACTTCCTACAGATGGACTCACTAGAGTGCAGAGCGCTGCTCTATACAGAGCTGTTACAGACGTTCTAGTCGAAAAGTCTTTTTTTCCCCTAAATTGACATTTACTGTGATGTGTGTAATAATATTTCTCAACTTCAAGATGTTCTGAAACTTTCTTTTGTTCTGCTGCTGATCGAATATGAAATGTATAGTAAAATATTGAATAAATAGTTTGTACCTAATTTGTTCAGGTGTGTGGGTTTCCTGGGTTCTCTCATATCTTTTGCAGACTGTTTTTCGCACATGTCTCTTCTCAATATCTATCGAAAATATCTTGGAGTATTTCGAATTATGTGACCAAATACACCAAACACACATTCACTTATGGTACAGTTTTCTATAACAGTTTTTCATTTGGTATATTTCATTCAGAGCGTCACGGTGGCGCAGTGGGTAGCACGGTCGTCTCACAGCAAGAAGGTCGCTGGTTCTAGGCTCGGCTGGGGCAGGTGGCATTTCTGTGTGGAGTTTGCATGTTCTCCCCGTGATCGCGTGGGTTTTCTCCGGGTGCTCCGGTTTCCCCACTAGTCCAAAGACATGCAGAATAAGTGAATTGAATAAGAACAATTGCCCATAGTGTTAAAGTGTGAATGTGTGTGTGAATGTTTCCCAGCGATGGGTTGCGGCAGGGAAGGGCATCCGCTGCGTAAAACATATGCCAGTGAGTTGGCGGTTCATTCCTCTGTGGCGACCCCGAAAGGGAATAAAGCCGACATGAAGATGGATGGATGGATGGATATTTCATTCATGCGCTGACATTGTGAATGACCGAAGTCCAATTTGATCAAAATCTTGGTAAAACACTTATTTAAATTAGGTAAATGTTTATCAATTTAACAGCTAGTTGCAAACCCCAATAAGTTCAATGTTTGTTGAGTTGACAGTCCAAAATTTTTAAATTATAATTCTTTAAATAATTTTTTTGTACAATTTATACTTTATATGTTTACTATGAACACATTTTTTGTTTTGATACACATTCTGACAGGAAATTGACTTAAAATTCATTTCTATATTACTTTTTATAACTTATATTTTGATACTGTAATGCTCTTTCTGCAGCAATTCTTTTAAGTAACCATTTATCACATTTTAACATCTGTTTTTGAGATTTAAAAGTTGCAAAATGTATGAAAATCACACCTTTTGATTATAATGAATTTCTAAAGGAAGTCCTAAAAATACATTTTATTCAGTTTTACATAATCAACCAAACACATTTAAAGTATTAATGATAAAAGCTCCAAATTAATAATGCAACCAGAGACATTCTCCAAAAAAGTCTGATCTAGAAAACATTTGAGGACTACAGAGTACAGCTCAAACTGCTTAAAAGATGATCGGGGTCCCCTACCTTCCCTCCAGGATGTTGTTTCCCTTCAGAATGTGAAAGAGTGTTAACAGATCTCACTCTCCTCAGCTATCATCATTTAGAGCTCTTACACTCTGGCTGGGACTTCAAAACCGTAAACAATTGGACAGTACTGCACAAACGTAGCACTTGTACTCAGTTATCAAGTACACTACATGTTATAGTTTATTTTATATTCAATATGTTCATGATCTAATTTTGATTCTGATTAAAGGGCACTTATCATGAAAGGTCAAATTTTTGAAGGTATTTGGACAAAAAGCTGTGCACGAAAGGTGTGAACATGCTCATGTTAGTTTATAAAATAAGTGAAAGTAAAATGGCATCAAATTGCCAGCCTTTTAAACTAATAGGTGCAGTTTGTGTGAAAAGTGTCCCTGCCCAGTGCGCTCCAAAACTTTTTTGGAAAAATTGATATTTGTGTATTACTGTACCTTTCTCCACTGGTCCTTTTGGACAACTTCCATAATGTAATTGGCGTTGTTTACAATCGAGTAGAAATCATCTTTCAAAAAAAGCATCACTCCAGCTCTATTACAGGATGTAAATCACAACAGACCCTTCATCTTTACCAGTGAAAGAGCAACTGAGAAGAACAACTTCATTGTTGTGTTTAAAGGCAAAGTTCCTGAACACAGATGCTGTTTACGTTGTGCTTACGTTTCACTTCTGACTCCTTTTGATTGAGCAACAAGGAAAATAGATCCAACAAACCATGATTTTCAAAAGCTCATAACATGTGACGATTCATTTACACTTAATAATCTTGCACATAGAGAACAAAAGTGGTCAGGAAAGAAAAAGAAATTCTGGAATACTGATCGCTTGGTCAGTATGTCAGCTTTAGAACTTTAATCGATAACATTTATGCCAGTGTTACAGTAAAGACACCCACAGGCGGAAGGTAGTAAAGAGCAAATACAAGGTTCCCACTAAAGCTACTACTTCATATACAGCAGAATAAATTATACAGTGATAACAAACACACATGCGCAAAAGAAATTATGCAAAGCTAAAACACAAAAGCTGATGAAAGCGGGTCCTCAGGTCAACCTCTTCGATCGGCCATGTTTTCACAATCCAAATTGTTACGAACAATGTTCTGTGAATTGTCTATTATCAAACACATTGCTTGTTTCATGACGACCAGTGTGAGGTGGCGGGGTTGGCTTCAAGAGTCCTCTTTCCCACCAATCCAGCTGATAAAACGTGAAGATTCATTAGGGGATTCGGGGGACTCGTTTAGTATCCAAAACTAGTGTGTCCCACAAGCCACAAACAAGTGCTCTCTCCCAAGTGCTCTGTATGTCCATGTTGGCTCCTTCATCCAGAGCTATTCACATACTCTTTGAGGCCTTAGAAAATGATAGACAGCTAGGAAATGAAAGCCGTAACTATAAACACAACACAGATCCCCTGCTTCATCTACCACACAACACTGTTTCTGTTTTAGTATAAAACATATTCTTTATAAACAAACAATAAACAATCTGCTTCATCTACTGTACAATTCCATTTATGTGTCAAAATGTTCACTGCGAGTGCTACACAAAGGTCAAAAATTACAACGTTTTTTACATACTTAAACTCATAAAATCGTAACCTCAGGACTACTGGGGTGTAGTTTATACAGCTTTAGTAACTTTACTTGGAAATGCAAGAGAAGTGGAATGTCAAAATTATACATCGATGCTCAAAAGATTTGAGGCAGAAAAAGTTATAAATGTTTTACATTTAAATGACTTTGTTCTTCAAAACGAGCCAATTTAAACCAAAACTATATATTTAATAAATTGATCAAATGGAATGAAAAGGGAAAGACTGGAGAATGCTCAAGTTAATTTTCTGTTTTTGTAATCTAATAAATACAGCCTTTTGTAGAAAAGACCAGTTTCAAAGACAAACATAACAGGTCCCAAACAGTGATGTTTGGAGAATCATTATGAATGGTGTATATAGCATTGTTCATCTGAAATTCGACATTTAAACACTGGATTTTTGAAGAAAAGAAACCCTTTCAAAAGCAAACTAATTCAGCTCCTAACATTTTAAAAACAATGTTAGAAACATTTAGGAATGGTATATTCTGCATTATTCGTTTTAAATCGAACTTTTTAAGCATTTAAATAGAACTGATAAATCTACAACAACTCATCTCTCAAGTTCTTCCAAAATGTAGAGTTTTCTGTAAAACAAAAAGAGGGCAGTTGTTTCAAATGTAAATGTTTCAAATATAAAACAAGTTTTAAAAATTTGGTCAAGTATAACGTGAGCAAAAGAGAAAACTTGGTGAAAGATCTTAAAAGAGAGGTTGCAGTTTGATTCACTAGATTGCAATGTTCACTTCTCCTCGGATGACTACAGCAGATGTAATGTGGAACTGAGGGAGAAAGCTGCTGCTCTGCGAGAAGACTTCCCACAGAGAGGCAGCCCGTTATTGCATGGAATGTCAAGAGAAATATGAAGGTCAAATCACTCAGGAAGGTTACGGTTTAAAAGTGGAAAACCAGCAGTCGCACCTTCTCTCTCACACACATCGTTTCATCCAGCACTGTTAGCCGTTCACCAATAAACCTCTGCTATAAATCAGAAATACTATGTGTGCTTCCTGAAACAAAGAAGGGAAACAATAGGTACGATAATCAATTACAATGTCTGCAATGGCAATCATATTAACAATATCCATAGAAAACACGCTCTGGAATGAGTGAGGTTCTCCATGCACAGCCAGGTGAGAAACTGCTCCTCCTGCTGTGCTTGACTGGTCCGTTCATCCAGGTGTGAGCTCAGAAGCGCTTCTTATTTCATGTTTAAGAGCTTGATGGTTCAAAGAAACCCAGAGGGATTGTGTGAGATTCAGTAGGCCTGTCCTGTCTCCACCTGCAGAAGTCCCAGCACCGCTGAATGATCCGCCAGCTTCATGCGTCTCTGTGTGGACAGACTCACGTTCTTGGCAAGATAGTCCACCGCAGCTGAAGAAACACACAAACACACTCACATTAGCTCCTTTAGCATCAATGACAAAGTATAGAGAAATCAGCCATTTATATGATTCAAATGCAAAAAATAGACTATATGCAAAGCAAATACAGCATTGGAACATACGGAAAACACACAAAAATAAATAAATCAAGTGCCTTTAAAGGGCATACATTTAAATGTTTGTTTTTTTGTAGAACTGAGTTTGATAACAATGCCAACTAACATATACAGTGGTACTTCGAGATACAAATGCTTCACATTGCAAAAAACAAGAACATACGAAAGGCCACTCAAATATTTTATTTTATGATAAGAAAAAAAATCCAAAATGCGAAAAACACGTGATCTGAGAAATAAGTACGCGTACAATAAAAACCATATTTTTATGGCCATGGGTCTCCTGCCCTTCTTCGCTACAACTACCTCCTCCGACACATCGCCTCACTCAAAAGGTAAAGATTATTATTTTTCATTTCATTCTGTTTTCATTGTTTTATTATTATTTATTAATAATTTATTAAAAATTTAATTAATAATGTGTAATTATAATTTTTTTCCATTTTTAGTGTTTGTTGCTGTGTGGCTTGGAACGGATTATGCATTTTACATGTAAAACTTGCATCGACATACAAATAAATCCAGCATATGGAGACCACCCCAGAAAGCATTAATTTTTATATCTCGAGTTATCACTGAATATTTAACAACATACTCGACATATAACGAACAAATAACATATAATATATATATTTTTTAATTCAGCGTTAAGACGATAAATGTCACTGCTAACTGTACCTGCCTGCTCTAACTACCTTATACACAAAGCTTATCTGTTGAAATACAGAAAAAGAGAGGCTTGTGTCATTCATCCACAACTACCCCCTCTACACCCCCCCCCCCTCTTTCTCTCCCTCTGTGTGTGTAAGTGCCAGTGTGCCAGTCTTTATTACTGCCAGCATTTGAGATTTCATGCTTCCTCCTGGACTCATTTACAGCAGCTCTCTGCTCGGACTCATTAAACAGATCCATCCTCTCAATCTCAATCGTAATTAACCTGACATTCGCTCGTCAGATCTCTTCAATCAACCCTCTGAACCTCTTGATGGGTCTGGGACCACACACACAAACACACAGCCCCACACACTGACCATCCGATTTATGAGATTCAAGCTTTCTCTCTCTCAAGGTTGCTTCTTGGACTTACAAACGAAGGCATTTTGTTGTTTTTTACTAGAATTAAATATATATGTTTTTCATTGTTTTTTACTTCATTTGTTGACGAATTGCTCATTCATTATACATTGGGCTGATATGAGCATGTAATTAACATCTTAAAACACAACTTTAGGCATGATTAAACACAAAATTCTAACTACCTTTATTTTGTAGTTAAATAAAAAAACGAAACATTTACTTTAAGTAACCATTCTGATTCACACTACAGGGGATTTCTACAAGTAAAAAGAACCATGAATTCCAAAATCTTTTTTTTTTTTCACAGAAAAGTGCATGCAAATGTTTCTTGTGAGCAAATAATATGGCCTGGTTTTCATTCTTTTTTTACATTATTAGAGACTCAATTAAGAGATTCTGATTCCAGTCACCATCCTAAATATTTTTCCAATTTTTTTTAGTTGAATAACATTTACAGAAGATTAAAAATTAGTAAAGAGTTATGTTCCTGTCAGTTAAGTGATAAAACTGGAATGAGTACAGGTTCTAATCAAGACTACATAAATATCAGGGTAAAAAGACCACAAACAAAAAGAAAATTTTATCATTAAAAGAGTATTATTTATATTCTTAAAAAAAAGTTTACTAACAGGTATGAACACCTGTTTTTTTTTTTATACAAATTCAGGAAAGTGTTTAACCACTCAAATGCTGAGATACCATTACTAAGTATTTTTAAAGAAACAAATGAACACAGATATCTCTAAAAGGTTTTTGACTTCTCTGACAACATCAGCGTCTGATTAAGCTAAGTGAATCAATCGAATCTTTCCTGGCCTGCAGCTCGTGAGTGTCTGTGAGGTGACCGAGAGGACATTAGCCGCCCCCGGGTGTCAAAGTGCTCTTTGAAGTGAGTGTTTCCCAGTGAAAGGAAGAGCACTGTGTCGAAACATGGAGCCCGGGGCCAGGCAGGGTTCTTTATCAGCAGCATGTGTCTGATTGGATGGGTCAGCGAGCCATCCAGCAGTCAAAACAGGGAACGACTAACCCTATACTCTGAACAGTGGAGCAGCCGAACAACTGTTTCCCTGTTAGAAACTTCAACAAGTATTGGGTCTTAAAGTTTATGAGGTTCATGGTGAAATTCTACCAGAATTTACAAATCTGTCAGCATTTATTATCTCAGACATGGCTTTAAAGCAGGACGTTCCTCCTCCAGTTTAGCTTCAACCTTCATGAAACACATCTGAACACACTTAAGGTCCTCCTAAATGGATTGAAGCTAGACTGGTGTGTGTATTAAATATTCTCTTAATATGAGGATAGCGCATGATTTTTATGGGTTAAAAGTAAAACAAAAGTGTTAAATAAACACTCTTGGTGTCAAACACTGGACCTCTTATACTTATATTAACACAGAGTTTATGTTAACACCACAGCCATGTTAAAATTGGTCTCAATTAACCTCACATAGTGTTAATGCAACTCTCATAGCGTTAATTCAACTCTCATTAGGAAGTTTTTATTTAGGTCCAACATTTGACACTAGGAGTGTTGCTTTAATACTACAAATGCTGCTGTGAATTTTAATTAACTTCCAATAGTGATTTAAGGATGAAGTAAATCAGAATTTCCCTAAGCTAATATCGACTGGTGTAATGTAAGATACATACTCTGTCCATACTGGGTGTACTGGTACCCAGCAGTGACGGGGTCGACGCTGTAGCTGCCGGCACTGTACGTGGGAGGGCAGTAGGACTGGGACGAGGTCAGACTCTCCACACTCTTGATGGGATCTGAACGCTGGCTGCAGCTTCCAGAGATCGGGTTCGAAGCCTCCAGACCACCATGAAGAGGAGAAATGGAGAAATCATGTTGCGCCTGCGATGGGACGCCACTTGGGTTGCTCAGGATGCTCATCACCTGCAGAGAGAGAGAGAGAGAGAGAGAGAGAGAGAGGAGAGAGAGAGGAGAGAGGAGAGAGAAGGAGAGAGAGATGAGAGGATCCGAGGAGGCAGAGCCGAGAGTTGAGAGATTGGTTGAGAGAGAGAAGGAGTGGAGAGAGAGAGAGAGAGAGAAATAAAGACTATGAAGTATTCTGTATCACAAAGCTTTATGAGCATAGAGATCCCATCATAAATGAAATGAGAAATGTCTCTAGATTAATGCATCTCATTATCCGCAAGGAGGTGTTTTAAAGCATTTCCATACCCTGTGTCCTAATCCAAATACTTATACTGCAGCCTTAAAGTGGATACTCATTTTTAGAATAAAATGTAGATATTTTTTAGTGTGTGAGAGGAGAGTTTGCATGATCGGGGGGACACTAAAACATCATGTGATGGAAGTAGTTGAGACCACGTTGTTATGCATGACGTGTGCGAGAACTTAACTCCATCTTTCCCATTAATTCATAAAAAATATTCTAATAATAAGTATAACACTCTCTAAATTGCTGTTATTTATTTCTGTGCTTCTTCTTTAACAAAAAAATCATTTTACATGAAGGGCTCACTTGTCTGTGTTCAACAGAAAACTCTTCTTGACCGAGCACAATGGATTGTGGGTAATATCAGCAGGGTGAACGTTCATTGATCTGCACTTCAGAATCTAACAGGAAAAACTATCCGGGATCTGATTGAATACTTTTTCTGTGTACACTACGATTTGGAACAGACAAATTCTCATTTCATGACCATAAAAGTGTGAATAATGCACCAATTGGAACGCACGGACACTTTATTTTTTAAAAACCTTTTTTTTCACTATATATAAATATTATACACATTTGTGTCTACACAAAGTTCTCAACAGCATTTATTTTTAATACACACATGCAGCTTTCTTTGCACAATAAATGTTGAATATAGCCATTGAGTGATGAAGAATATAGACCCAATTCTACAGCGAGAATAACCAGTGAGTAAAAGATCCAGAAAAAGAGCTTCCCCAGAGAAAGAGAGAGAAAGAGAGAGAGAGAAAGAGAGAGGTCAGAACCACCGGAGTCCATTAGACTCATGGCTTAACCAACCAGACCTGTATCCTATAGGCCTGCAACACAACAAGCATCGAGGGAGAGGATAATCCCGCCCCCAGGGCCAAAAACAGCCCCACACTCATGAATAATAATGAGATGAGGCCTGAACAGCAATAAGAGTGTGATCACACATCTCTAAAGACCAGAACACACACAAAACTACTAATTGATCAAATTTAACTTTACTTTTTTGTTCACAATTCTTTTTTAATAAAAATAGAAAACAGTGAGTTAAGTAAAGTACAAAAGTAATATCAAACAAAAGCATCCTAGCACACTCGAGAATTGTGTAAAAGACAGAAAAGGAAATGGTTTTGGGGTCGTAAGAGTGTTTTCAACAGGAAGTCCCTCACACACTCTCTCTGTGCATGAACACACAGAAAGAGAGAGAGAGAGAAATCTTCCCCTCAGCATCAGGTTCAGGTTTCGCCTCGATACGCTGCACTGCCCTTTGACTCCCTTTGGCTGCTAAACCAATTAGAGCATCAGCGAGCTGCTTAAACACACACAGACGTGACACACATGCAGCCACATCCTTATGAGTTTAAACACAGTTCAGAAAAAATGAACCACACATCTACGACCCATGAGTGGAACTAGCGAATTAATCACATTATGATTAATATTTCCTCATTTTCTCTCAGGAAACAGCGAGTGCTTAAGGCGGATTCTGGTTAGCGGTTTCCTCATGCTAATTCTATCAGTATGAAGGCTGTTCATGTGACATGCATCCTCATGAGTGGGAGATTCATGGCCGTATCTTTATGAGAGACACATGTGAAGAGGCAAACGGCTGGAAGATTCATGGCTGTCCTGATTTCTGCAGACGAGTGAATGAATGCACCAGCAGCCTGTGTTGGTGGCCGGACCAGCAGCTGCAGGGGTAGTGGGGTTCATCCATCGCTTAGTTGGAGCTTGATTACTTAACTCTCTTCTTTATATGCACATTAAATTAAAGCGGCAGACAATCAAGGCGGACTGCTCTATCAGCATGACTAATTTTAGAGCTGAAGATTCCTGCAGCGCTTCCTCGACAGAGCTGCAATCCCCTTTTTTAAACTGGGCAAACTCTGATGCTTTTAGAGCATTTTTCCAGATTAAACCTGCTTTAAACGGTGTTCACTATACATAGCAGAGAGTATTTACATCATTTAGGGTTTGAACAACGAAAGTGATTAACTGTTTAAGGTTTTACAGCTTGATATATTAATTCCAATATTGCAAGGGCTACATTTGGTATAATGGCATGACTCATTTCCTTCGTATTTACACTAAAATCTCAGTTGTAAATGTGCTTCTGGTTTAAGCTTTCAGATCAGAGTGTTGTATTGATAGTGTGGGTTTGTTTGTTAAGAAACGATCACAGGTAAGCGTTAATTTAGTCAGATTTGTAGAACTACAATTTTGTTGTCATATTTTATCGTAAAAGTTGTAAGTGCCTCCGTCCTGAATGTGAAATGTCGCTATACTGCTGTGTCCCATAGTTTGTTAATACAATCGTGGTTTAATTCAGAAGTTTGAGGTTGAGGTTGAAGTTTACGTGAGTCCAGTAGTGTATTTGATTACACAGGAATTAGGGAAATAATACCTGAAAGTGCAACGACTTCAGGCAAGTGGACATTTTTTAATCACATGATGTGACACAGAAGAAATTTTCAATGAGAGGGATGAGATATTACTAATGCAAGTTGGTCACATGATATAAACAATTTGGCTATAATAGTGTTGGGTGGTACTGTCAAAAATGCAATCCCTCCCTGTGATACATGTAAAAAATATATATTTATTATTATTATTCTTTTATTAATAATTTTTTTTATTATTACATTTTTCAAAAATAATTTGCTAGGCTAAAAAGAACATTAAAGAACTATTAAAACAAATCAAGTTCAGTTTGTTGTATACTGAAGGTTTAGATTTTTAAGCATTTAACAATGTCACACTGAATTGAATTGCAAACAAGATTAATATTGGTTTAAGTCAATCAGAATCAGAATGATTATTGGCAAGTGTGCAGGTGCACACACACAAGGAATTTGTTTTGGTACTGTCCGGTTTAGTTTTAAATGACAGCACACAAGTAACACTGAATAGTAAACACAGATTACTATTAACTAAGATTACTAATAACTAAAAAGGAAAATAAGTAAAGCGACAAAAAAATAGAAAGTAGAAAAAATTTAGAACAAATAGAAAAAAAGTGTATAAAAAGTGCATGATAAAGTAGAAGTACTCATTACCCAGTCACCACCTCTACCTCATGTTTTTGCACTACTCATTGTTGCATCTGCATTTCTTATTTTTACTTAAGTACTACTTATGTTCTGTGTAATTATTATTAGTATTATTATGTTCTGTGTAATTTATGTATGCACCAAGGTAACGCAATTTCAATTCTCTGTATGTATGCACTGTACATGTGGCAGAATTGACAATAAACACACTTGAACCTTGAAAACTTGAAACTTGAAAGTAGCAAAAATAGAACTATAATAGAAATCCATAGTACTTAGAAAATGTACTTTTTGGGATAGAATGTGGAAACCAGAACATAAAGTGTAGCAAAGAGAAAACAATACCATAACGTCAATTATAAACAAGAAAGCTAAAGTAAAATCAGATAGGTTAATATAATCTCTAGTGTCTGAAAATCTGCCAACCATACCTATACTCATCTGAGCACAGAATTCAAACAAGTCTCTGAGTTAGTTTGGAAGTTTATTAATGCTATCTTGGCTGTAAAAGGAGGCATCTACCACACCATCCTAATTAATGAGTGTGATTGCCTTTCATTACATACTGCGTGAAACATGAAATATGATGCTATTTCATCAATTATTGATTAAATGTCATTAAAAACTCAATCAACGGGTTCACTTGACCACTATGTTCACCAGTACTGAACATGGTTGCCCTTGTTTGTACCTTGGACCACTCTTTTACTCAAACTAGCTTTTAGAAGCATACTAATTCTCATTTTGACTCATTAGGATGTGGGGATTGGTTTTAATTTAGGATTTCCCAATAGCACCCACAAAGACCAAATGCAGCAATTATATTTCTATATTTATATAATGAAGACTCAATCAATTAGAGTGAATTATTATTGATTAGAAATTTCTGAAAATGAGGATTGATGTGACTCAAACCCCAGTTTATGACTTTCTAAACCGTGATCAACAGAAAATTATGTGACCTTCAGAATTTCACCTGCAGGGAAAGATTAATCCGAGCTGAGATTGTGTTACAAATCTAGCCACCCTAACATTAACACAGCTAAATAAACACAAATCAATATCATCTGATACGACAGACATTTCAGCACAGAACAAGCCCCTCCAGCAAACATTCACACCGCTCAGGGAAATAAACCCCACACTTCTGTCTCTCTCCCTCCCCGAACAGCATCAACATTTCTTCTCTTTGTTTCTCTATGCCATCATATCTTGGGCTCTTTTCGTTTCTCGTGTGTAGCGTGTGCAAGCCAGATAATGGAAGTAGTGGCTCTAGTGTTTAAAGGACACAGCCCACAGGCGATCCTTCCCTGCTCCAAACAGATTACTCCATCAATAATAATAAAAAACTAATTAATTCTCAAAGTTCTGAGCGCCCCGGCCCGAGGCTGTGCAAACCCAGAATGGAAAGTGGATACAATGTGCATCCTTTCAGATAAACACACAGTGTATGTTCCACAAACTCAAAGAAACACTTTCAGAGTCTCAAATGATGTTTTGTCTGCTTAAATATACAACAAGCGTCTTTCGTGTTTGTAAAACGACTCCACAAAAGGAATCTGTTGAGAGCTAGTGGGCAATTTTCTCAAATGCTGAAAAATAACCCTTAAAGATACTCTAGAATTGTTCTGTGTATGGTTTTACTCATGCAATACATCAACTTCATTCATTGTCTTTTCTTGTTATACACAAATTTCTATGTGTGTTTATCTTGTTTATCTCTGACAAGTGTTTGCTCTTCTATAAAGCACTTTGGGCTGTCAGTATGCTATACAAAATAATTTGTTTGCCTAAATGCAGCAAAAATTAAATGCTTTAATGCTAGGGTTATTCACATAAGATAAGAAACAGACAATGTATGTAGTTATATATCAAATCATACAACAATATAACATTTAAATAAACTATAGATTTTTATAAAGGGTTTTCCATCCATCAGTATTGGGTGTTTTCCTCACTATATTTGACTTCTGGTTAAAAAATCTAATTTTCATATCTGGGTAAAAATCCAGCAATCATATCCAATGAAATTAAATGCTCAACTCCACATGACTGACTGTCACCCTAACTTCCCTTCTCAATCTCTGCAGTCTATTTCAGGTGCATTTTTTTTGTAGAATTAATCTTGGATTGACTTAAACTGAAAGAGTGTGGGTTTCATAACCCTTTAAATCTGTTAGTTCATCTGCTCTCAAACAAAAACTGGAAGTAGAAAAGACAACTTTAGATCTAAAAAGCTATGTGCAAGACACACCCTGCATTATTGTGGCTTTATGTGACTACAAGTATGTGACTACATGCAAATTGTGCAGAACTTTAAACAGTAATAGAAACACCACAGAGACATGATGGGACAATAACTGAAAGGGAGAAGCCTCATTTTTTTAAATGCAATGTTTATAATAGGTTACTTGGAAGTATACAATCAGGTTTATTGATGGCAGTATTCCAACTCACATTTTTGAGCAACTGCAGTCAGCAATCGAATTGAAACGGACACTTCTGTCTGCTAGTTGATAAAAGTTTAAGCCCTGGTTTAGGTCCTCCCCACATTTGTATTGAAGAAAGCTCAACCAGGTGTCTTTCTAGTTAAAGTAAATGATCAGCTACTTTCTAAAACTCCAGCAAATTCTAACTATTCAAGTACAACAGCGCATTTTACATTTTATTTAATTTTTTTTTATTAAATATTATTTATCTGCAGCTTGTATTTGAAAGCTAGCCAAGAAATTCTATTGGATTACTGCAAGATCAAGAAAAACTATATAACACTGTGAAGATTTCATGTTCCTGTTAAGCTTGTTTTAGTTTCCTGAAACTATTCTTGTTTCCACCACATTCCAAAACCATTTATCAGTGGTGGCTTCCATAAAGGAGAGGCGTGCATAAAGTTGTCGAAGCAACTGCGAATGATAAACGAGTGCCCTGCGATGGACCGCTGAGCTACTTAGCTTGTAAATAGCACTGTCTTTTGCCAAGTATTAGGTGCAAAGGCTGAAGTGGCTCTGAATTGGCCTGAGGCTTCGACCTGCCAGTAGAGCAGATAGCAAGGATACTAGACCCTCACCAGGCTCTCAGCCAACATCCAAACACTGGCTCACACTCTGCTCCTAATCTAGCCCAGAGTGGATTAGACAGTTCCTAGTGCCCTCCAGTGTTACCTTCAAGTTTAGCGCAGGTCAGGAGGGCAGAGACCGGGAACTATGTGTGCATGTGAGTATGTGTTTATCTGAGGGGCACAGAATCTTCCCTGCACAGATCTGCGCGCTGATACACTCTCTATGGAGAGTAGGATGCACACGCCGAGTGTCGATTGTGTGTCTGGGTTTCAAAGGACTGTCCTGAGGCTGAGATTACCGCAAATAACACTGAGAATGATTATCAACCAATTCCACTGACACACGGGCAGGCAGACAGGATTACTGGTACTGCAGACACACGCCCAAGCTGAGGATCTCTGGGAGAAATCATACACAATCTCAGCTACAAAAAAAGCTAATTATGTATTTATTTGGTTGGATGCATGGTTGTTTATTTTATTCTTTCATTCATTCGTTCGTTCATTCATTCATTGATTCATTAATTCGTTAGTTCGTTCATATCTATTTATTTATTTGGTTAGTTGTTTGGTTATTCATTCATTTATTTATTCGTTCATTCGCTCATTCTTTCGTTCATTCATGCATTTATATATCTGATTAGTTGCTTGGTTGTTTACTTGATTTGTTTGGCTGTTATAATTAGTTGCTTTATTTTTAATCAACTACTATCTTTCTTTAACAATAAAAAGCAGAATTTAATAAAAATTTTAATTAAAGTACATAATTTAATCATAAAATTAATGGATTTCTAGAATAATTAAATAAATCATATTTTTGTCATTGTTACGATCAAAATATTTATACATTTTGCAATAATCAACATTATCATTATGTATGTAAAAGAGAGAGAGAGAGAGAGAGAGAGAGAGAGAGAGAGAGAGAGTCATTATTATTTTATTAGTCATACAATAGAGTATGTATTTTAAAGAGCTAATTTCATCATGGAAACGAAATAAGAAGAATTCTATTCCTTTACACTCAATGTAATTCTATGTTTATGTGCAGAAATTCTGCCAGATTGTCTGGGAATCAGATACTTTAAAGCAGATCTCTGGCAGCAGAGAGCTCCTGTGCTCCCATAGCGAAACCCATCAGAGACAAAATGAGTATTTAAAAATAACAGCGCTTGCATAAATTCAATTAGAGGCTTCTGGTCACGGTGCAAGGGAAGCGGGGGCCAATTAAACAGCTCGGGCTCCTGACACAGACCAGATGACGGGGCCGTAATGGGCCCCGCACATTAATCAAAACTGAAAAGAGCCTTCCCAGCAAAAGAGGCTCGAGAGACAGATGGGAGGGGGGATGAGTAAATGGACAGAGAATGACAGACAGACAAAATGAAGGAGTTGAAAACAAACTGACCTATTATGAGAATAATGGGAGAAAGATGTAAAATGACAAGCTTTATCAAATAAGGATAGTGATAATGCCGAGCAGACAGAGAGGATCTGTTCCACTTAGTAAATGTCTAGAAAGTCATCAAAGCTAAATGGAAGATCATAGCACTTCAACATAAGCTTTAAAAGAACATTTCTCTACATAGATTTCACTGTGGATTTCAAGAGAGGTCCTGTGTGCTCTGTTAGTAGTGTTGTCCGTGTATGTGTATGTGAATGTGTTTTTAACATAATAAATATAAAAATCCTGATTATTTACTTACTTCTTTGTTATGTACATACAGTAGAAGAAAGTATGTATACACAGATAAATAATTAAACAAAGTTTTTCGACAAATTTGCTTAGCCATATCAATCAAACAGCAGCATAATATTTGGAAGCGAGTGAGTGAGAGAGAGAAAGAGCGAGAGAGAGAGAGAGAGAGAGAGAGAGAGAGAGAGAAAGAGAAAGAGAGAGAGAGGTTTATTTGTTCAGACCAGCAGGGGATCTGCACAGTGAGAAATGTCAGGTCAAATTGTTCTTGACAGTGTTAATATCTGCACCTCACCACAATAATTACATGTAAATAAACAGTGAAATAGTGCTCAGCTGGAGACTGAGGAATTGAGGGAGAGAGAGAGAGAGAGAGAGAGAGAGAGAGAGAGAGAAAGAGAAGATGAGTCTGAATCCGCTCAGAGGCAAAATTTTTTGCATGTAAATGAATAATGAAAACATTGAAACTATTATGATGGCTAAAATGCACATGGACTTACTAAAACAGAAGTGCTAATTATTAACCTCATAAAAACTGCTCAAACTTACCTAAATGATTGACAGGACCAATGCCTTGATACATTTAATTAAACTTTAAGGGGTTTGAAAATAGTTTAAGCCATGTTTTGTTATTAGTGTATACATTTTAAATCAGTCATGTAGCTATATTTACGATCATGAGGCATAGCAACACTTTAAATGTAACAAAAAAGATCATTCAATAATAAGTTTCACTGTGTATAATCAAGCGGCTCTACAAGGCACAACAGAAAGCTTCACACTGCAGGTTTGCAGATTGTTTAGCAGCAGGAGTGGAAGCGAGTTTGTAAAGTTTAGTTGGTGAAGTATTAATCACACGACTGCACCTGTCAGAGTGGCATGTGGAACTAACACGACACACATTTCGCAAAGACAACATCCAAAAAGCTCTTCGGTATCAATTCAACCTCAGCATGACCCAGAAAAAACTCTTAACCTGTGAACTCGCTCTTAAGAAGGCAAGAGTTACCTGGCACAAAACTGCCTTCACCTGCTAATAAGTGTTAAAATCGTTTTTTTATGACAGCGACGATAAATTGTTGCGGAAGACTAAAAAGATACCGAACATACCTCGAAATTTGATACGCATCAAAAAGAGGATGCTTTTGAACATTGCTGCACTTGAAGTTCCAATCTTGGTTTAAAATGTTGGAGTATCATTGGATTAATTTCACTTTACTAAGATCGTTTGCTTTTGGTTTTAAATCATCTTTACATACCAAAAGCACTGGAGTCAATTCTTTTCAGACAGTAAGGAAATACGTTTTTTAAAGTCACATTACTTTTCCAGTCGTTTTTTCTTGATCCTCTCTCTTGTTATGCTGTCTGCTACCACTACAAACTATCTGCTGAGTATCACTGAATCCTTAAAATCACTATCTAGTGTATTTAAGAAAGGTTTAACCCAGCAGTACCTAGTGTCAGATATACTTATCAATATAGTTTCTGTTTGCATACTTTTTTCACATTAAACCAGTGAAAGATTAAAAATATATATATAGCTTCGTAAGCAGCTTTACAAGCTTTCAATTTGGACTTTAACCTCAACAAGTTTTATGTAAAGGTATTGTACCATAAAAAATTACATTAAAGGAAAACTATGCAACAGCCATAAATTATGTCACCACCAATGACTTTCCCTTATTGACTCTTTGCATTAACACAGCGAGTGACCTTAATTACAAGGACATAGCCAGATGTCGGTGGACAGATTCATGTCCCAAAAGCACTTTCAACACAGATCACACCACATTCACAGTCACCTCCGACCCCAAATATTCCTTTTCCAGCCACTTTTTATGCAACTACTACAAACTATCTGCTGAGTATCCTTGCATTTTTCCATTAACTATTACACTAAGCAACAGTACTCTGATGTGGACTCTCAGCACATCTCTGGTCGCTCCACATTCTGTTGTTCTGTTGCTGCACTTTACTTTTACTTTACCTATGCTTTGGTCTGCACATTACTTAATAGCACTTCCAATTCTTAAGCAGCTTGGTCTTCTGATGTAGTTATAGTTCTAATACTTTATGTTTTTAGCACCTCCACTCATCAGACACCTTATTCTATTTATTCTTAACTTTAGGAATTTACTTATATAACCTGTTCAACGTTTTTGTGTCATTTAATGTACCAACACTGGAGAGTACCCCTGTACCACAACACATTTCTTGTTTCTGTGCACATGAACACTTGGCAATAAACATCTTCCTGATTCTGATTCAGAATCCATAGAGTCACTTAGGATTCTCTTAATTCTTTTAAGTATTTTATCTTCAAGAGCCTGATTCTACTTATTAATTTAGTTTCTGTTTGTATAATTGCTTATTAAACCTGTGAGAGTTGAAGAAAAGTCAATAATTGATCACATGAAGAGAGTCGCTGATTCAGAGACAGCCCCCTCAAGACATAAAGCACTTTGAGTGTCTAAAAAAAGTGTTTATATATGTAAGCAATTATTAAATTAATGTCCTGACCCCAAAGAAGCAGAGAATTGAAGTCAATCAGCCATCTCTGGTCCCTATGTAATAGAAGGCATGTGTGATCAAGTGTGCACTTGTACAAGAGGCAGCATACTCGCTATTCTCAATATTATAGCACTTCTATTTGCGTGGGACTCACAGCGTCTGAATCGGTCTCAGTCGTTCCCTCCTTTAAATCCCTATCTCCGAGGATTTGCTGAAATTTATATTGGCTGTCTCTGCAAGATAAATGTAAATCGCATTCCCTTATATTTCCTATTTATCAGAATGCGCCAGCTCACTTTCAGCAGGGGAAAATATCTCTCACCCGCGTACAAACAGCCTTGCATTTAAATAGCATTTTTATTGTCCGCCTCAGCCTTTCATCTGAACGGCGGGAAAAGCATCTTCCTCTCCAGGGGAAGCAGAGGGAGGGAAACAGGCAGACTGGCACACACTCATCTCAAGCATTTTTAAAGGAAACAGTTGGGGAGGAAATAAATAAAGAAATGCTCTTCTGAGATGAGAGAGTGTTGGTTTTGACTGCTGGGAAGCCAGAGATGGAGGTTAAAAACACAGAGCTCCATATTTCTATACACATGGTCCAAAATTCCTCTTTTTGTCAGAATTAATGAAGAGATGTAACATGCACTTATGATCGATTATATGACTTAATCAAATGTTTGTCGTATTTTTTAATTACATGTTGATTCATGAAAACTTCAACAGTTTTTTTAGGGTTGTGAACTGGTTTACTTGCAAATATTTCATAAAGTATAACTTTTGACCATCACATCATAATATCACCCTGACAGCATTTTAAGATAATAATGCCCTTAAATAAGTCTGGCTAAGATAATTCACATATATTCCCAGGTTGAGAATCAAAGTGTTGACATCCTTTTAATTGAAACTTGTGCATTTCTGTTTTTTTTTCGGTGTCTATTTTATTATCAAGTATTCCTGATTTATATACTCTGTATTCAACACCAACGACAACCTGATTTGATTTCAGTTTTGTATGTCACTCACAGTGCATTGACGATCGAGAGGAACATTGAAATAGCCTTAATTTTGCTTAATAAATACAAGAAATACAGGTTTCTGTTTAACAGAATTACACGTCATACTCAGCTGTCATTGTTTATTTTTGTTTAAGCTCTCTTGACATTGTAAAAAGCTTTCAAAAAAGACTTGACTTTAACATATAAAAAAAATCTACAAAACCAGCTTCTTATGCTGAAGTGGTTAAAGATGAAGCTTACTAGGATCAAACACTGTACAAACACAAAGGCAATGTATAATCTGAGAATTATGCTTTCAGTTATTAGGCTGCCCGTCATTCGTAAATAGATTAAAATTAATTACACACTTTGACAAATCTGTTAACCTGGGTATTTGCGGAACGAGTCACTAGTAACAACACTAGTAACACTGTAACAACTATATTCTCTATTTGGTCGTGTTTTTTAAACCTGTAATACAATACAACATTCATTTCCTTTATTTATGAAATTGATGAATGCAAAAAAGTTGTTGATTAAATAAACATATCTTCTGATTTACAAACCAAAAGACCTACATGAAACATACATTCTTTAAGCACCTCTCAGGCAGCAAAAATCTCAAAGAGAAGCTGGAGGTATGCTTTGTGTCTTTTATGACCAGGCTCAGACACTGATGCCTAAACCTTACATTAAAACTAGTTTATTTGTTGCCTGTGCTGTGATTCTGTGTCTGATATTCCAGAGGTTTCTTTTTTAGAATACCTATTTTACGTGCATTTTCAGTACTGGCAAATATAGACAGTCTCTTGTAGGCTTTTAATTATTAAGTATCAATTCCCCCTCTCTTGTTCTGTCAGGGGTGTGCATGCCAGCTGACTCCATGCCCAGTCTAGGGATTAATGCGAGAGCTACTAATAATGTGTGGGACTACACACATCTCCTCTGCTCATTGCTATTCACGTACCTAATGTCTTGTCAAAAGTGCAGTGATAGGAGCAAGCTCTTGAAATTTCTGAGCTAGGTTTCTCTGCTTTTTAGTCGACGCCAGCACAGGGCTCTTAAACGTAATTCATCCCCTTTTTGCGCAGGACTAATGGAAGAGGAGAGGGCTGAAGCTGCTCCACGCTTATCTCTGTCTGACAGTCGCGAGGCGCGCTTGGCGAGGGCTGGAGTGAGCGGTGTGGAGCGGTGCGGGCGAGCAAGGAGGCCCGGGGACACGGATCAAAGGAGACCGGGTGAGCGAGCAGCGCTTTTCTCTCTGATCCCTCCGGTGCTGAGAGCTGGGGCCGTGTGCGCTCATCCATCCATTCGCTCGCTCATCCGCACGTCCACAAGCAGAGACTCATTCCACTGCACAAACACACTCCACGACTCACTTTCTCTCATTGGACACGACACAAACTTCTCCTCTAAACACACTCTGCATGCCAAACCATCATGTCACTATACTCTATACAAGAATACACTTTTAACCACTGCTTGTACCAAACATGAAGAACCTAAATCAGCACTAACCGAGTTTACATTCACATGTAAACCTATGAGTAATGTTTATATATTGCTTAAATGGTTATTTATATGTTTAAGCTATTCTAGTTATAGTCGACCATTTTGTCTTACATGCTTTTCTAGTTCAGTTGTTGCTTATTGTATTTAAAAGGTTCTTATATGTAAAAAGCTTTAAAATCCACTTTGAAGGGGGAGTATTCTAAAATAGGTGGCACTATAATAACTACACTACTAATCATTAACTAAGGATTATTATATAACTAATCATTTATAAACCATAGTTTCTAGGTTAATACACATGTGTAAACAATTTAACTTTAAATGCTTTATTCTTGGTTTTTAAGCATCTATATAATATGCTTAATAACATTCATTTCATGCTTCTTTGAAGATCATTTAGTAATTTGTAAACTAAACATGTCATTATTTATACAACCAGTTAGTTATGATTAATTCGACTAGTTCTAAAACACTTACTGGCTGGCAGTTAATTGTTTTTGTGAGCTCTAATTAATTAAGGATTGGTAGTGTGTAGTTATTATGCTACTGAAGTGCTCCCGAAAAATGTTATACAAAACAACGTTTTTGCCTGTTGGAATGATAAATATCCAGCTGTTTTTGAGAGCTCTTTGTTTTCGCCGCTCTCTCCCAGCAGGTGTCCCTGTCAGGCAGAGCAGAGGAATCCACATTAATACTTCTGCCAACAGATATCCCTGGACCTCTCTTAACAACTCTTAAGAGACATCAGATAACCGGTGTGAGAGGTTTAGTAGACATTGAGAGAGGTTTGATGACACACAAGAGGAATAACAGAACGTTTGAGCCACAATGAGCAGCTGACGTCATGTTGTCCGTCTCTTTTCAGTCTGTAAATCGCTGCCTTATTTTCTCTAGATAACATCAATTAGAGATTTTCTGCTTGGTTCTGGGAGGATGAGGCATGTTAGACATTTTTGTATGAATACATCTAGTGTTATTTATTAGATATTCTTCATGCTATCTGCTGATATATGTAGATTTCATACAATTGTTGTGTAAATGATGTGAAAATTCATTCAACATTGAAAATGGAATGTCTAAACCGTGAAAAGTAGGAGTCACATTTGAGTGTCACAGACAGTAAAATCTAGAGAGTTGAATTTACTCGGTTTCGAGTCTATTTAGTCCTTCAGATCGAGTTAATTGGAATATAAATCTTGGTAGCTAGTAATGTTTTATAACTATCTGAATTAATCATGAGTTACAGCAGGAATATATGTTAATAAAGTAATTATTATCACACTGAGTAACTGGTACTATATCTCTGAATAATAAGACGTATGAAGATGCTTTCAAATACTTTATTAATAATGTATTTAGACATTCTAAAAGATTGTATTAATTGCTTACAACTTATAACTAGCTATTTTCTAAATTGTAAAAATTATAATTTATTAATTATTTACTGATTCACAATAAAGCATGAAATTAATGTTATTAAACATATTATATAATTATATAGATGCTAATAAATAAATAAATAAAGCAAGAATAAATCATTTAAAGTTATATTGCTGAACAGCTTAGAAATGTGTTTTAACATAGAAACAATGCTTTATACATTATTAATTAACTATTTGCTAATGCTTAATGAATCTAAAAATTCCCTTTTTGATAAGATGTTTTAAGTCAATTTGAGTGTTTCTGTGCTCTCAGGATTTTGTGTAAAAAGTGGCATTTGATGCCACCTCTGTATTATTTCTCTCAAATCAATGAAATGTTAGTCATTTCTCCATGTTTTTTTTGTCTCGTGGTGCTCATGACTGAAGGACTAGGTTAATTTGAATTTACTTTAAAAGTACTGCTTTTGAACTGTGATTGGCTCCGCTGAAAAACAGCCTGCAACTGGCTACTGGTAATAATTCAGAAAGGACTTTGAGGGTAAGTGTGTGCGCAAAAAAAATATATATATATTTTGCCATATTGTGCAAAATTCTTAATGAAGAATAAAATGTTAAGTAGTGCCTTTTCTGGCATCACTCAGAGTAGGTCTCTCTTTTTACAATCCCCTACCGGGCTACAAATTTAAATAGGGAGATATCACTCACCTTCACCCAAAACACACCGGCCTACCAATACCCCCTCCCATCCCAGGCTAACCCTTAAATCAAATTCTACCACAAACAACAAGCTTTTCCAGGCCTCTAAATGGAAACTGTGAGGACAGGTTATACCAAAACCTGTCCTGGAATCAGCAGGGGTGCACTCAGCCAACATAACCCATTTATAGCCAATCACCACATTTCTGGACAATCTTTTCCTTGCAACTGGTGGCCCATCAAAAGCAGACATTTGGAGAAATGGGTCTTTCTTCCAAACACATGCGCCTATCTCCAGCTGACAGATGTCTCCAATAGAAGGAGTTATCTTTCATCTGGGAAGCAGAAATCACTTTGTATGGCATTTAAAATTTCTGTATGTCCCTGAAGCCAAGGTGACTTACGATTGATGTAAAGAAAAATAAGGTTACAGACTGAAAAAAATGACACATGAACACCCGGAAAATAAGACCTGCGAAAAATTATTTAAGACCTATAGTAAATTTAAGACTTGAAACTCTGATGGATGTTTGATTTCAAAATTTGATGTTTCAAATCTAATGCTGACTTAATAATGAATAACACCTATGCAATGAAGGATTTCACACTTACACATAATTCTTGGTTTTGTAATCTTAACTGTCAATAATCATAAAATGTACTGTAAGCTGTCCAGGAAGCAATCCCCTCAACCACACATTTCCCTTTGCAAGACTATGAATTGCTTTAAGAAGTCATGGTGAGTTTTGAAGCTAATCATCATTTAATGACGTGTGTACTGGTTTCTTATATGCTGAGATATTATGGAACTTTAGTGGTGAACTGTGATGATTTGGGTCATTTTACATCATCATCTAAAACTAAGAAACAGCCAGATGTCTAAAGGGAATTGATTGAACTGTAATTATTTGATTAGCCACTTGAGGCAGCGTCTAGAAGTGACCACATTTAAGTTGACCCCGAAGGCTGTAAAAAATCCCAAAATCTTTAAAACATGATGCCATTGTTTATTTTTTTTCTTTCATATCAGTACTTTTGACCTTCAAGCCATCTCTGGGAAATATTTAGTTTATTACTTATTTGTTTAAGTTTGTCAGATTTAAAGCTTTGTATAATCAAGACGGGTGCTGCTTGAGTGAGTGCCATGCTTCAGTCCTGAGGTCCACCAAAATCTAATAAAAATCTAATAATCCTTCTAATAAAGCTAATGGCTCTAACACAGAAATTTCTTTCCATTTCTTTCTTTCCACAGTATAGGAGATGCCACTCTCACTATCCCTTTGTTATACATGGTCAGTATCTCAATACTTGTTAAGCAAAACATAATAAAAGCTATAGGAAGTGCATTTAATAACATTCGGGTAAGACTGTACAAATACAAACTGTGGAAACATAATTATTGTCCTCTGATAACTATTGAAGAATAACTAACGTTAATAATTAACGTTGAACTCTTTCTCTGCATTTACTCTCCTCATAACGAGAGTGTAATGACTCTCCCTTATGAGAGAGGGTTTGTTTTCCATTGTTTTAATTAAAGCTCTCATAGTAGCATTTTTAATAACTGACTACATTTTTATTTTAACAGAAAAAAAGAGACAATTTTAATTAGTAATGCAGCGATAAAGAAAGCAACACAACTGAACGATATATAAACATTTAATATTTTGTAGAAACCAAATGTTTTGAATTAATTTATAAATTGTAAATGGATCTGCCTTCTTCAATTGTTTCCTAATCCTAATTAGGCTTTTAAAAGTTCTGCACCTAAAGGCAGGTCTAAACAGGTCCTCCACCCAATGAGGGGAACATAATCTCCAAGGCCTACATTCTCACAGGTATTGGAGAGTTCGATATTTCATTTTCATTTTGTATAATTTCATTTTTTCTTCAATTAAATAAAAATAATATAAAAATAATTAGCTTTAGGTAATAAATAATGAAACCTAGAAGGTAGGTCATCTGCTCTCAGGCAAACAGTCTTTTACTCTAATGGTCTTCATATTGCAATGAAGGTTTGGAAAAGAAAGTGTCAGGGTTAAACGGAAGAGTAGGAGGAAAGCCTTAGTTCAATGCTTTCATTAGCAGAGCAAGAGACCTCTGTGCGTGTGCACATGCTGCTATTTACTGAGGTTTGGAGCGAAGGCATTAGTGCTCAAAGCCCCTGTGCCATGATTAACAATCTATCGCACTGTAAGACGCCCGTGTTATCCTTGCGACGCTGTAGTTACGAGAGGAAAAGCTCTTTTTTGTCACCAAATCCTTAATTCTCTCTTTTCTGGAAAAAAAGCGGGTAATACGGAGAGTGTTTCTCAATCTGCTTTGAGAGAGCAGGGGAGAGAAAGCAAAGCCCCAATAAAACATGTGTGAACGAGAGGGTAATTGTGGACAAATGCAGCATTGAAATTCATTTTCAACTCTTTACACACCATTTCAATCTTATTTTCTGCTTGTTAGCCACATCTTGTTGGTGAGGGTCGGCAAGACTGCCCAGTATTGATGGATAATTATGAGTAATTCTCTCCCTACATGCCACTTGCATTTAAAATGGTTTTTAAAAATTATTTCTATTAAGATTCAAGCATTTCTGGAGTAGTCACCAGGACATTTTATTCACTACTTAATGATTAAGGGTGCCCTGAGCTTGTTAAAAAAAATTCTAAACTAACACAGAGTAATCCTAACTTTAAAATCGTGTATTTACTGCTTCATTTTGTATCCAAATTGACACCGAAAGGGTTTCTGAAATTATTTTCTCTCATATTCAATAGACAGAGCTTTGGAAACCTGGTCACCAATTGAAAGTGAATAAACTATTCATCTTCTGGGCTCTTAAGGGACCAAAGAATTGAGCTTAAGCAAACAAACCAATTGATGCTTGATGTAACACGAGGACTTAAGACAAGACAAAATCAAAGCTTTACTGTGTACAGGTGTAAAAGAAAATGTAAAAGTAATTTAAGTCTTAACTGCGTTCATAATCAAAATCTAAAAACTTTAAATCAATGTCAATTTCATTTGTGATTTTATCTCTTACCAAAAAAAGACAAAAGTCACAAGTTTCTGATCCTTGTACGTTGCTTTCGTTACAGTTTTGATTCTGAAATGAAAATTTAATAATGATTTAGTTTAGTTTTCTTTAAAAAAAATTAAAGTAAAATTTGAAAATAACTGAGTTTATTAGAAGTATATGTTTAAAATAAAAGTTTCAAAATGCTTAGATTTGTTAACTTCTACAAATTATTACTTTTTACATGTGCAATGTTGATGAATGTCCCAAATATAAACCAATCTTTGGTGACTACACGGTCAAGTGATGTGAATTTTAAACATAGCTTATGCAACTTAGTAGCATAAACATATTTGAAGGCAAAATTGAGGTTCTATAGTTTCATAAAAAGAGTATTGAATAAAATTTTTAATTCTAGAATGAAAAAAGTAAAGAGCGTAACATAAACGCACAATTTTCAAATTTTAAATGTGCTATTTAAAGTTTTTCTACCATCCTAGTTCTCAAAAAGTGGAGCGAAGGAGCAGAGGAACTCTTGAGTTTGGAGATTGTTATTTTAATTAAACCAATCCAATAGTGAAGAGTGAAAACCTATGAATATAGACTTTTTAATCAGCAAAAATGAACTTTAACTAAAAAAAGTTAAAAGCTAAAATGATGTTTGCGTTTCAACTGAAATAAAAATGAAATCTAACAAGCCTCAATAAATAAACAATAAAGTAATATAATAGATGACGTTTACCACCTGATTTACACTGCACAATCACACATACAGATAAAGTTACACTGTATGCGCAACAGAAATGTTGCTTAGATAAAGCTTAAAGTCAGGATTGCAGTGTCAGGGAAAAAACTTCATGTTTTGTTCAGAGCTCAAAAGTAAGTGACAAGGGTTTATCCCCCACAACATGTTCAACTTCCCAACCTGGCTGTCGTAACTGCAAAAACTAGTTCACAAGCCATCCTTCTTTCCCAGCACACTCACCTGTGGGGAGAGGCCATTGCTCACTGGAGTCATGTGGTTTGCAGAGGCGGCCGGGTTCATGAAGCTATCGGTGTAGCTGGAGAAAGAGTGTCGGCCGTACGCTGAGGAGCCATCAGAGGAGGAGAGGCCAGTCTGATGCATGGAGGAGGGAGGCAGAGGTTGCGGCCGGTGCAAAGTGCTGCCACCCTCTGAAGAACATAAAGGGAAAAAGAACATTAGAGTGCAATCCAACAACTACTGTAACTACTTCCCTTAAAATAAACTTTACAGAGCAATGCATGAAGACATCATCATTCAAATGTGTCTCCAAAACAGAAGAGGGATTATTAGAGGGATTATTATCTGTTACCTTGTGAGAGGGTGCTGCTGGCGTACGTAGATTCTGGAAGCTGGTAAGTGGGTAACGTTGGCATTCCAGTGGGAGGAAACCCTCCTGGTAACAAGTGGTTAAACGCCGCCAGCTGATTGGCTCCTGCTTGTTTACGCCACCTTGCTCTTCTGTTGCTGAACCAGACCTGATAAAGGAACAAATTAAGATTGGACAATTTCACTAATAGAATTTTGGAAACATGTCACCATCGAAATGTAAATGAATATAAGCTTCGGAAGCCGAGTTCTAGAAGTGTCTTCCTTACATCATTTGACCAGTAAAAGCATTTTGACAATGTTGGAAATTTACATTTTATTCGATTTCTAGACCAAAAAATTACTAACAAATTATTTTAAAGGATGTTGGTATGATTTTGATCTTTATTGCATTTTTTTTATCAATAAAGGTGTTGTGAATGTCATCAGGATATATTTTTATGTCTTTAATGCAGTCACAAGTTCATGGTGTGATAAGCACTTGAACACAAGGGCCATATAAATTATTTTGGCACAAAAGCCAAATAAAAAACCCAGTAATAAATTAGTTACAGATGCCAAAAATTCAGATGGAATAATTCCTTTTTTATATATTTTCTTCATGCTGATAATTCATAAAAAATGTATTTATTTAATGTTTGGGTCAAATCAAACAGCTACAAATGCTTCAGCCTTTTAAAAATTTCTTCGTTAATGTCTTACAGGATTATAACAAAAACTATCATCAACTAAACCTAGACAAAACTTATTTAGCAATCTTTTTTTAATACAGAGGTAGAAGAAGGCATTTAAAACATATGAACCAGTGCATAGTGGTGAGGGGAAGAGATGGCATGTCAGGGGTATGCTATATTCTCATTGGATCGTCCCATTAGAGGCTGGTTGCTCTGCAGTAAGTGTGTGGTAGGAGCGAGCCCTCATGGGAAACTGTCTCTGTTGTTGTATTTAAGTGGCTAAAGCTGTGATCTGTATAAACAGGCGGCTTTCACTGCCATCAGAGAGCAGAGGTCACACACGGGTCAGAGGTAGGCCACACATCTCCTCCGTATGCACACTCACATGTGTGTTTATCTACCTGTCGCTCACTTTGAAGAGATCCTCAAAAATTTCATTGTAGTTCTGTCTGACCCATAGATGTTTGTGCAGTTGTGGAAGCAGATGAGAACACGGTATTTCTAATGCAATGCAAAAAAACAACAACTAGAAAACGCTGCACAAGGGAGGCTGCAAAGTTAACACAATGACCAATAAGGGAAGATTTGCCATCACAGTTTATAAAGTTTATGATTTTTTTTTGGAGAGCAATCAATGAAAAATTCATAGGAATGTATGTGGAGCATAATGTGTAAAAAGTAATCTCTGAAAAGGTCTCGCACTTAATTCTGCATAAATAAAAGCTGTGAAACACTGATGGATCACAGATGAATCTTTTACTTTACGTGAATTTTATTGGGACAGATTTAGAGACATAAGAAACCAGTAGGAGGCTTTGAACTGGTTCAGGGAATGGAGATCAATTTTTTTTTTGTGGGAACAAATCCAGAAACGAAACCCAAACCAAATTTAACCAATCAGAAACGTTAATTTAAAATTAGTTATTTTTTTCTTTTTCTCTGAACTTGACTGTTTCCCCAACAACAGGTGTCGTGCCTAAAAAAACGTAATGGTTACTTTCGTAACCCCCGTTCCGAGACTTATGTCGGTGACGACTATGGGAAGCTCCCATAGTCGTCACCGACATAAGTCGTAGTGACCAACTGATGGGGAACACCGGCTTTAGAGATAGCATCATCTGTCAACAGAGAGGAAAGACGCATGGAGTGTAAAAGATACCAAACATCTTGTCCAAGTGAATTTTAGCTTTCGTAAACAAAGGAATAACACTTGGACGGACGTGTCCTTTCAGAACAGCTACTTTGCTAGGATAACTTGTGCTGCATAAAAATCTGCTTAAAAATGAGTCTCCAACTAGACAACCACTTTTGTTAATATTTCACTAATGAAAAATTGTCTAACAAGTTATCAACCTTGCCATGAATGCAATGGCTTTTGTGGTCAATTTAACTTTTGAAAATTTTCTGTACTGCTGCCCTCAAACATTCTGACAGACAGTTTGTTTAAGCCTAAAAAGTGTTGCAGATTACATTTTCAAGCTTAATTTTATCATGTGATTTTTCAATATGAGCATAGTAAATGCATAGTCAAAAAATAATAATTCTGACAGAACTAAAAAAAGGAAAAGTATGTTTTGATGAAAGCAGGATCAAAATCAATATAATAACCATTCGGCTCGGAGTGAACAGTTTTGATTTGTTGTTGTTTTTTGGCTTTCAAGCCATGCACATTAGATGTTTCTGTGTCCGACTCTTGAATGTTGAAGTTAAAATGAAGCCATTAAAAACTTTGACACGCAAATGTAATTTACGTTGCAACCTCAAAACTAAAAGCAAAGAATAGTGCTTTAGGTTCATTCCACTTGTTAAAGCAAGGACAACTTCAACAATTTCAGCCAGCATCTCCTCTATCAAACATGAATCTGATTAGTGTCTCTGAAAGCACCCGCTCTGTTTCACAGGAACAACACTGCAGCCCTGCGTCTCTGAAAAACTGGAGGACATTGATCTCTGCCATGCACTGGCGATTCATCCGCGTTTAATACACTGTCAGAGCAGTTCATCTAGCGTTGGGTTTAAAACCGCACAGTCCATTGTGTGCCCAGATGAAAGGGGGGGACAAAGGCCTCTCAATACCCCAAGCTGAAAAGTGTCCACAAAGAGTGGGCGTCCCTTTTTAAATGCGCCTTTAAAAAGCTTCACTTTCATGGTACGCACACAAGGACACACACTCTATTCTGATGCAGACACACTCTACAAAACACACTGGCCTTTCCTGACAAAGCCTTGCTTACATTGTCCCTGTGCAAAACTGTCAGGGTGCTAACCGCTAGCATCTCATTCAGACGACTTCAATGGTACGCCAGCGTTTGATGACACTAAAGATGACTCTTACCCATCTGTCATGCGTCAGACTCGAATCGCTCTTTCTTACACACCCCAAAAAAGAACCCCATCACCCAAGCACAATCTTCTCAAAGGATTTGGGAGGAGATGGTTCCCCCATCGTTTATACGGAGTCCGAAACACTGTAAATATGCTAAGCTAATGAACAAAGAGAACTTTTCAGTTGAATTTGCTCATGTTAACTAGACTAACAAACTACTTGCACCAATTCTATTTTGCTTTTAAGTTGACTCAACAAAATTGCAGCAACAGATAAAAGTGGTACTGGAGATGCTCAAAAAGAGAAATAGTAGAATAAATTGTTGCAATAGATGAAAAAAACACCCTGAATCTAAAAAGGTTCTTCCTGACCTCTGACCTCTCTTTACTTTTTTGATCCTTCATCCTGAATCCTTTTTCATTTCTGCAGCAAAGAAGTCTAGATGATTCCATCAGTGAGGGATATTTTTTCATCTAAAGCTCTGTGTCTTGGAGAATAATGTTCTCAAAAACATTCCATCATTAAGCGGATAGCTGTTCTGCCCTACAAAGCAAAGGCAGTAACTGCATTTTTGCTCAAAAACAGTTAATTTTTCCTGACATTTATGGAATCCTTTTGTAATGGGAAATTTTTCCAAGTTCTGCAATCTGTTACACTTACTAACTTTTTGCTTTGTAGGGCAATGTTGCTAGCTGGTACACAAATCTGATCTACTTTCAGGTTGATCATTGGAAACATTTAGAAGTAATAATTAAAAATGTTTGATTTTTGTTTAGTATAGTTGCTACAATTATAGTATTAAATCTTTAAATCCTTAATCCGTAAATGTAGTGAGTTTACCTTAAAAAAATACATTATTTACAAAAATAGTACTTGTAAGGATTAAAAGAAGATGGTCAATTCCAAGGTGTATAGAAAGCAAACACCATTATGGTGTCATCGATGTTGCTAGCTCTGTGTATGTGTGTTAGGGTTAGTGAATTTTCTTGTAATTAATCCCTCTAATTTCTCTCGAATCTACGTTGACCGTCAGACAGTAACTTTGCATACACGTCATGAATATGAAAATCACTAACCAATAAGTGATTAACAAGGAGTGGTTAGGAAGTTTATGGAATGAAAATCTCAGCTCATTTCCGGAATAAGCCTGGGCTAGAAAAGTGAATGTGATTTGAATTAAAAATAAGGACTTTATAAGTAAAAGAACCCCATCTCCCATACAACTAGACCAATGTGAACAACATATTATTGACAATAACATAATGTCACTGACCCTTTAAAGGATTTTTTTCCACAATTAACTGATCTTTTAAAGAAAAAATCTTTTTTTTGTTTGTCACAAAAACTATTGCACAATCTTTACAATTTTTTTTTATTTAAAATGTTTAACTATTGTCACAATTGTATTTGCTGTTATTGTATAATAGAATATGTATAATATATATGTAAATAATAATCCATTGAATGACTTCATTATCAAATCAATTTGTTCATCTACCTTTCAAGCAAGACAACATGCTAAATTTGTTTCTGCTTGAGATAAAGTTTGAAACAAAAATAAATTAATCTTTCTTTCCAAAATGTTTTACGTCTCTTCTCTTTGCTACTCGCTCATCCTCACACCTAAACTTACTATAATCTCAGCACATGCAAGAGTCTTAAACCTGTAAAAGTCAGTATTCAACACGACACATCCTGCGGCAGATTATCCGCGACAGCCGGCAGATCTTGTGGCTTCACCCTGTGCTGCAAGAAGGCTCCTGTCTGCCTTAATCACACCAGCATTTCTCTCTAAGTGAATTTACCGTCTTTGAAAGCACAGTGGCGTCACAGAGGATCACAAGCTAACTCTATAAAGTAAAACACTGACTCCAATATACCCAAATAAACACTCTTCTGTCTCATAACAGGAAGAGATGCGTCACTAAGCCTGTCACTGTGCACTTGTTATTTTTTAAGTGTGCTCTGAATGCACTGAATGCACACTTAGGACCTAATGTGAGCTCTCTTTAAAAACTTTTACAAATGAATCTCAAATATGTACTTTGGGTGTAATTTTGATACAGTAATGCACACTTTATGATATTTATACATGAATAAATCTGTGTGCTGTCTGTGTTGTCTCAGTTATAGCCTCTGAGCTGGATTAGGAGGGCTATCACAAAGTCACCTTGAACAGTCTCAGATTCAAAAAAAAAAAAAACACAGCCCAAATTCTCCACTGAGATGGTTTCATCACACAGAGCAAGAGATTCCACCATTGTCCACAGACAGAGGACCTTCGAACGTAACGACACAGATACAGAGGGATGACAAGGGAAAAGATTTGTTAAGTCACATGCTTACAAAAAAGATTTTTCTTCTCTTTGAATTTAATGAACCTATGGAAGAGGATTAAGGCCACAATAAAAATAAAATTTAAGTTCTGACTTTTTTTCTCAGAATTCTGCCATTTTTCTCAGAATTCAGACTTTTTTCTCCACATTTTTACTTTAATCTCAAAATTCAGACTTTTTTCTCAGAATTCTGACTTTTTTTTCAGAATTCTGACCCTTTTTTTCCGAATTCAGACTTTTTTCTCAAAATTCGGAATTTATTGTCCCGTGAGAACCTTTTTCATCTACAATATGTTTTACATTAACTGCATTGTAATTATCATGGACTGTGCTGAAGGAAGCGCCACAACCTGATTCAGCCAGTGATGTGATCAGTGATGTGATGTGATCAGACTGGTTTATGATGAAGTGATGAATTCAAAATCCTTTCTACAGAAACTGAATTGATCTCTTTCAAAAACAACTTTTTACATGCCAAGCTGTATCCTTCAAACTATCTTTCGGTAATAACGAAAAACTCTTTCAGCAAATAACAGTAAATGAATCAGAAAAGTCAGAATTCTGAGATTAAAGTCAGAAAATAATAAAAATAAAATATGTATATGTATTACAATGGCCCTAATCAACTTCCATAAGAACTAAACGTTTTTAGTAAAACGACTATCTGGCAGTTTAGTGCTTTTAAGTCAAAAGAAAAGTCAAAACAAACCAGCATAAAGTATACTACTATATAAATGCATGTTCTCAATTGCTCATAAATCAAAGTTGCCAGTGGATTGCAGACAAAAACCTACTTTAAAACTATACATTCCAAAGCAATAACATTAAATAAGGACTAGCTCTGGATTCGCACCAATGATAGTGAATCAGCCAAGCATGCAATATGCTGCTAGCTACATCAAAAATTATTTTTTTTCTTCTTCTTTTTCTTTTTGTCAGTGGTCTGCTTGATCCCCTCATTCTCTGTTTCTCTGTCTGGCAATATGCTAATTATCATTGCTGGGAATGTGAAATGCAGAAAAGAGGCTGGGATTACTTAGATAAGAATCAACAAACACAAAGGAAGGGAAGTCATTTAAATTCTAACAATACAAAAAAACTGTTAGAACATTCTCACTCAAGCATTGCAACAAATGTGCTCTCTACACAGTCTTGATAAATCTGATGTTTTCTTTTATGGTGCACATGCTAAGACTCAGAGGAAGAGAGTTGCCTTTTGGGCTGTTTGGGATTTTCTTTCTTGGCTTTTCATGAGCTCATGGTGCAGGGGATCGCTGTAATAGTACATACTAAGAATACTTGTTCATAAGTGAGCCCAGCCGGAATCTGTGGCCGCAGAGCTTATGGATGAGTATACATTTAAGATATTCTGAGGCAAAAATCAGAAGAATTGGATTGTTGATAAGATTCCTCGTCTATACTACAAGACCTTTAATTATTTAAATCCCAGAATTTACCAAATAATATTCTGTGCAGAAATCTAGAAGAAAAAAAAAACACTCAGAAGATTCCTATTCGTAGGATATGCAGATACTATATGGATTATTTCTACACAAAAAAATAAATCAATTTAAAGCAGGAAGATTTTCATGAATCCAATAACAAACTGACAATTTGACAAACCTGTTAAGATAACCTTTAAATGAGAATCCTAAATATAGATTCTTATAAAGAAGATTGAAATCTTTTTTTGCTGATGAAATTACTGTCTAATTTATTATTAACACCAATTTCATATTTATAAATCCTTAAAAACAAGTGAAAACTTGTCAATTGACTTTTTTTAGATTAGATACATATTTATGAATAAATACATTCTCTTCATCTTCAAAATGCTCAATAAGCATGTTTAACACCCAGATACAAACAGCCCTCTTGTTATTAGACAGAATAGAAGAGCTAACTTAAAAATCCCAAGTATAGAAGGGCTAACTTCCTGGCAAATTGATTTCTACGCTTCATAAAAGGGAATGCTTACACCTTATTAGATTGGACTAACCTTAATAGATTCATGCAAAATGCTATGCTTGCAAATAGGTTTCTATTTCAGAAAAGAGGAGCACGAGCCAGCAGCATGCATTCTCATGTCTGCTAACTAAAGTGGAGTCGCCATAGCTTCTTAAAAACTTCAGACTTGATGGGAATCAAATGCAATTCACCAATTATTGCTGATTTAAAACCACCACTTTCTTTTCAGCCTCCTTCCACTTTGTTTTTATTGGCTGTTGAAAAAAACGACCCCTTTGTTTTGCTTAGCTGAAACGCCACAGTCTGATTTCCTTCCACAGATAGTTTGAGAGCTTGATCGACTTCCTCGCATGTCACATGACATTGCTTTGGTACTCATTCACCTAACTCTGAGGCCACTGGGAGAAAACCTATCCTAGGCTACACAGCTGTGTCAAAAGCCCTTAGTATCACTTCTACCATCAGAGTAAACTGAAGACGATCCCCTGGAGATTTGGGAAGAAAAATACAGTGGGTCTGAGGATGACCAAGGTATCACAGGATGTGCCAGGAGATAATTGAAGATGGATACAATGAATATCTTACAGGTTCAGAAAAACACTTTTTAGCTATTTTTTTCCCTTAGACAAGCTACTTATATGACAAAATATAAATTTGTACTTGCCTACATCCATACTTAAACTCTGGAATGGAAAATAAAAGAATATTTTGCCTATTTTGAACAACCTGCCTAAAGTTTGACATCAGAGTACCCTTTGGAACCCATGCAGGTATAATGATACCCTATAAACTCTGATCAAATATCAAAAGTGAGTATTACAAAGCATCTGAAAGAACTGAATTCCAAGTTCCGTTGTACAAAGTTTGGCCAGCAAGATTTTATCCCTGATTCTGACTCGCTAACAGGTTTTGAGAAATCGCATCAAATACCCGATATCACAGATGAATGTGTCCTCTCAAATGAAATATTAATGACACAATCTGAGAGTTAACCCGTGAGTTAATTTGCATGCATCTTATAGTACAGCCTTGCAACTTGTTATAGTACAACCTCCTTCTCCTCCTTCTCATAGATGCAGTGCAACTCTGCAACAATTGAATGCTACTCCAGACAGCCCAGCAATGTAAAAGTCTGTGACTTTAAAAACCCTGCAGTCAGAGCTTGGCATTTGTGATTGGTTTTGTCCAGAATGAAGTCTAATAAAGCTGACGGTTAACCAGCAGCAAAAAGAATGAAGGGCCTAGAAAAATCACATTTAGATTGCAAGTGATGTGTGGATGGAGTCATTAAAATAGCTTATAGTAGAACTTAGCTGAGGATCTGTTTCATAAACATTTGAATTGTGAGACCATGTGGCTCTTTTACAAAAATTTTCCCAAATGCAGAAATGGTAAATTGAGCTCTTTTGATAGAAACTGACAAACACAATAGGTTTTATCAAAGTTATGAGGCATTGTTCTAAGGCTACGCTCATACTGCAGCCCAAAGTGAACCAAATAATTTTTTTAACATAACTTTTTTTGCCCATATGCGACCTGTATCAGATATTTTCATGACATTTTGACTAGCTCAATTCCAATTATTTCAAATCCGACCCAGGTCGGTTTCATATGTGGTCCTGTATCTGATACACATCCGATTGTTTACAAGGCAACCTCAGTCTGAACAGTCGATCACATTTATCTGGCTTTTACCTCTTTGCATGTAGACAAACGTTACATTTCTTGGCGTAGGCATCAATAATGGCTGACAATTTAGCTGAAAGTACTCAGTGGAAGGAAAGTGAAGTAATGAAACTAATAAACGTTTTTTCATTGTCTTCTTGATATGATTTAATCGAAATGATGATGGCTCCAATTGGTAATTCCCTAAAATAAAGCCACACAATTACATAATCTCCTTCATGTTTACTTTAGTTTTGATCAAAGCCATTTTCTGCTCATGCAATATTGCAGAACATACAATACACAGGTCTGATATGAGTCGCATATTGTGTGTAATGTGAACGACCACACAAAAAAATCTGATATCATTAAAAAAAAATGGAATTGAGACCTAGAGTCACAATGTAGCCTAATAAAGCTTTCTTTTTTTAAAACAGTTAAAAAAATTGGTGCCAAGGTGGGGTATATGATTTCTGGGATTTCTCATTTGAAATCACCAAAATTAACAGGTGTCCCTAGAACAAAAGCATCTCTTCTATATTTTACAGCTTTCCTTAAGCTAGTTTGTTTTTTAAACTGCTTTAACTAAATCCATATGTAAAATAATGTTAGTCAGGAAAATAGACAAGTACAGACTACAAGAGAAAACGGTAACATGAAAAACTATAGTGTTTGAGCATCCAAAAGGTAAAGATCCCCTCTTTTGGCCCCTGTCTCACCCCAGTGCCCTTCTCTCTACTCATCCCTAACCTGACATCTGCCGGATGGCTCTGCACAGCTGTGTTGGAACAGGTCAGCAGCCGGGCCAAAGGTCTGATCTCTTTCTGGCCTGGGAGGAATCTCTACCAAGAAAGCTGCAGACAAATCTGAAGCCAAACCACTGGGAACCTCTGTGAAACAGCTCTGATGGTAACTGCATAGAGAAGAATTGCACTCTTGCCATGAAAAATCATGTCATGTTTGACTTAAAAACCCTAATGCTAACCCATTGCCAATGCAGCTGCCATGTACAAGCCGTGCGGTGCATTGTTGGGTCTCATGCCAAACACAGACACCTCGCTGAATTAGTGTGTTGGGAGGGTTAAACACATTAAGTGCCCTTTAATGTCACTCCAATGGGAGGTCAAAGTGTGAGTAATGATGAAGTGTATTTTACGAGTAAATCTAGATGAGCACTCCACCAGACTTCCTTTTTACAGCTAAACACTCCAATGGCAAAAACACACATGAAATCCTGATTTGGTGGGGGCTACTTCGAGGAGAGAAAGAACTTTTACAATGGGCTCCTTAGAAAACGCTATAAACCCTCCTCAATGCAGAACCGACATTGAAGACCTATGGCAATTATTTACTGTGCTTAACCAGAGTCCCTTTCTTAGGGTGACCTTTGGGGAAGATTTAGTTTGAGATGACCTTTGGATATTTTCAAAGTGTTACAGAATTAGATTATGAGAAAAATTGCATTAACAAATTATATCCATGACTCAAATACCTCAGCTTTTCACATGATATCCCTTTAGCCCTATTATGTGAGGGGGGAGATGTGTCCTTTTGTGTCCTTGTGTAAGGTTTTTCTTTTTTGCTGATCATTTACGTCAGCTACCATAAATAAACCAAAAGCCTGCAGAAGAAATTTGAGGCCAATACATGCGGAACTAACCTACAAATATGGCACAATACCCATTGACCAGTGTAAACCCCAAAATCACTGGAAGCTTAAAAAGACTTAAAGCATTATGATTTGAAGCTGGTCTTGCAACTAATAATTATTAAAGCCTGTGAACTATTTAAATAATTTTCTTTATTTTTGACTATGTATATATGTATTAAAGCAACACTATCTAACTTTTTTATACATTTACATTTATGCATTTGGCAGACACTTTTGTCCAAAACGCCTATAGACATTTATGGGCATTAACTTAATCGAAGGCTATAGTTATAAAACTCACCTTAAACACAGCTTAAATGCAGTTTACAAAATATTTTATACTGACCAATTCAACAATAACATCACCACACTTCCCTCTTTTTTTAGTTCCTGGTAGTCAGTGAAAGTTTCACAGCTATTCACTCTAGATGCTTCATCGCTCATTTTGGGTGTTCACACGACAAGATCAAAATCGACAAGATTCATCTTCCCAGAATTTGTGTGAAGGTGAGACTTTAGTCTCCAGTCTTCTGTGTCCCTCAGTACTCTTATTTTGGCACACTTCAACTACAAACATAGCCACCTGTCAACAGTACAAGGATAGCTTAGTGGCTAAAGCTAATGGAGTCTCATTACGTGTAGCCCAATGTGAGCAGATAACTTAAAACTCCACAAGATTCTCAGACCCCTTTACTTCACATCCTATTTGTGAAAGGCTTGATTGCTTCAACAAGTTGCTCCGTAACTTTTTCAGTTGAGATTTCTCCCTGGAAAAAAAACATATGACTAGTCCAGAGCAAGCTGATTGGTTGAGGGAAGCCAACTTCTGTAAAATGTTCTGGTTTCAAAAATGCATAATGTGTTTCTCCAGAACTATTAGAACATATGTTTAGGAGAACATTATCGTCCCTGATTTTCTATTTTCCCTGAAGATCATGTGATTTTCTGCTTGTTAATATGAACACAGAAAAACATTTCTTCTTCTTCATCTCTTTGGAGAAACCCTGTTGGCTCTTCTTGCTACCTCTGCAGGACCATTAGCCTGTCTGTGGCATTCCTTTACTAGCACTAATTTTTACTCGAATAATTTTCAGAAAGAAGAGAGAGGGCTTGGTATGCTCAAACATGTGCTATAAAACAGATCTACGGACCCAATGTGTGGTTCTTTTAGGTCCAGTTTTGAACCATAAACTTTCAAAGTGAAAATTCAGATGATACAGATGCTCAGAAGTGATAACAAATCACATTGATACTATTATAAGTCTTTGTACTATCCCAACAAACTTGATTACTATGAAGTATTCAAGTTTTGTCTAAAGCTCATTACTTTACAGCAAATCATTATTTTTTTTTTCTTTTTTAATTAAGTTTAATCTTTAAAAGGATTTTGCTTGAAATTCCCAAGCAGTGGTGTTTACGTTCTTATTAATGCTTCCATACACATTAGAGATTATCAGACATAATCTACTGTCATTGAAAATTATACCATAAACGCGTCATGAGTGAAATTTTTCAGAAGAAATGCCATCCATCAACATCTTTGAATGCTCAGAGACACTACATATGTTCAATCAGTTACTCTGTCTTATATTTTCTAGCGAGGTGCCCATGTTTAAGTCTCAGGGACATGAGGATGAGAGGTCGGTGAAACCCAGGCCTTCTAGCCCCAGTCTTTTACAAGCGCTTGATTGATTAATGCTGATGTCAGGGAACAGAGTCCCCAGAGAGAACAAGCGGGATCCTTTCTGATATGTAGAGGGATTTACAAGTGCGGCCAGCTTTCAAGTCCTGGGAAGTGATCACCAGCCAAGGGAAGAGATGAGAAATCCATCAGGAATGCATTTTGTCTCTTCCTCTTTCTTCCCATCTCTATGTCTCCTTCTCTCTTTTTGTCTTCCCCTTGCTGAGAGTGCAGCTGTTGCTATAATTCTACTGTATTTACTTTGCAATGTTACATAAAACTACTCAGGGTGAAAGTAATAGGACATGGCTCCAACTGACATCTGTACAAGAGTGATGTTCTCCCAGAGAGGAGGGGAGGTCAAGCAATTAGTCTCCGCGGGATTAATAAATATGACAAACACCAACAATAAACTAGACCTTCTTGGTGACTAGAGAGGAAACAAGTCCAGCATGAGGTTTCAAACCCTTCTCAACTATGATGGTTAACTGAATTTTTTAGATCAATTTGTTCACTTCTGACCTGCACACGAGCCTCTGTCAGTTTGGTTCGCTGTGCCAGCTCTTCTCTGGTGTAGATATCAGGGTAGTGTGTCCTCTCGAAGGCCTTCTCAAGCTCCTCTAACTGCTCCGCCGTGAAGGTGGTACGACTGCGCCTCTGTTTCCTCTTCAGGGGAAGATCTGGCTCTGACTCCACATCCGATCCATCATCTGTACGGTTACCTGAAAGATAAGTCATTGAGAGGCTTTGAGAATCAGTAGCAAAGTCTCAGAAGCTTATACAGCATCCCAGCCATCACTGTAAAGCACAAGTTCAGTGGCAAAGCGTGAATTTGTCAAGGGAAAGTGATCCTGAAAGCCGAGACTGGCTATCATGCCGATATTAATGCTTCCGTTATCTCGACGTGTCAATGGAGCCCTAGATACCGTTTTACTGGGTCTTATTCATATGTGAGAAGTCTTCAGACACATAATCCTGCCACTGAGCCCTGGAGAGGCCTGGGGGACGTAACTGTGAGGGTTAGGGTAATCTACACCAGACACCTTGCTCTCGCACGTCCGCCTTATTCTCTCTGTAGCGGCCTGGGGCTAGCTCCTAAGAGCAACTGTTTGAAATAAGAACGTATGAGACTTCTGGGCCATTGATTCCTCTCTTTGTGTTTCAGGCTAGTGTTGAAAATATATTACAACATATTTTACATTACTTTTTTTTCAGGCATGCAGTCAAAGACAAGTGCAGATCACAGCTGGCAGTTTGCATTTTAGCCAGAGGAGTATTTTCCCGGCACAAAGACAAACTCTTCTACCACTGAGCCAAGAGAGGCATTTGTAAGGAGAGATATGGAGTGTTTTAAGATATATTACTGAAATACATTACCATGATAATTGATTCTAAAATTGCATCATACTTTATTTGTGAGCCACTTCTATGTATCTATTCATGTCAGCAGAAAGCTCATGAAAGGTCCTGTCAGAAAAATCACACTTTTGCATTCGCTTTCTTAAAATGCACGAGTGCTAACAAGCAGCGTAGCGAGAATCTTGCTGGAGGCCTTATGGTCTTGCATCATGCGCAGCAGAAAGAAGGGCTCTGAGCTTCTTCCCCCGCAACGCCACAGCTGCCACAGCAGAGACAAATCTCCTTTGAGCTTGGTGTGCGCTCTCTGCCCACTGCTGATCTGCAGGTTCCTGCGCCCTGGACCCCTTCACTCCAGTTTCCCTGCATCTCCGTTCCTTCTGCCAAAGCAAAGCCTGATCATCTCTCGAACTCCCATCTGCCAGGCCTCTTTCGGAGCTGAGAGGCTGCCAGGAAAAGAGGTTACAAAAGGGCTCGTGGGAGAGTGAAAATGTGTGTATATTAGTATGTGCATGGGCGTGCGAGTATGTCCATGCCTATCAGCGAATATATTCCAGGGTGCATGTGTGAGAACTGGGTGCACTTGAAACTGACAATGAGAGGAAACAATCTCCAAGCTTAATGCAACTGGAATAATAAGTTACATGTGTCAAAGTATGTTTGAGAAGACTGGCTTATTCAAGAATAAGTTCTTTGTAATGAACCAAATATATTTCAGGAATTTGCACTTCACAGACCTAAGTCTAGCAATGCAAAGAAGATTATGGTGGGTATAAAAGGAGCACTAGGTGAGCTATAGAAGGGCTCTGGTTCCAGTTGAGAAAACAATCAGTAAAAAACAACAAAAGAGCCATCGGAAGAAGAAAAAAGGCACCAAATCACAACATGGTGATATTTCTTGAGTTTTCAAACAAATCTAATTTTATATTTTCAGCTGACAAAACTAACATTGTTATTGAACTCTGCTTGTAATCTTGCTAACTGCAATGCACATGTTCATTTTGCTATCTAGAAGACTCCTCCAGGGAGTTAATTACATTGTTTAAAATAAATGTCTTTATATATTTTCTACTAGATTTTTATTTCATTTGCTGGTTTAATTAAATTTTATGTGTGAAGCAGCCTGGTTTTGCAGCAGACTATTCATACTGTGAAATGTTTTATGTTTTTAATAGTAATCTGGAAATATATATTCTGTCTCTTGAAGGCCAAAGGGGGCATGATCTCTACGTGGTTGGTGGGTTAACTCTGGGTATTATGGTTTCCTTCTGCATTCTACAAACATGTCTTTAGACACTATATGTCTTTTTGGAAAATAAATTTTAAAAAATTGCATCGGACTTCAAAACTCAAAAATCTATTGTAGCAAAATGCCTTACATTTTTTAGTTGTCTCAACCAGTTTTTGTGTATAGTGGAAGTTATACTGCTAACGTTGTTATTGCATAATTCTTTGTAAATTGTATCTGTTCTATATTTTAAAAGGTAAAGTGTGTCCATAAGCTAGTCTTAAAAATACTGGTTAAATATGTCCCCATCAACCATTATTATGCTCTGAAAACATTTAGATGGTATCATTGTTGTATTGCATTTCTTCCGTTTTGAATCTACTTCCCAATTTCTCTAATCTGACAATAAAAAGTATGAATAATTGATTCAGGGTCATTTACACTCAAATTAATTTTCTTCTAAATAAACAATGTATCACCTGCTTGATGACACCAGTGTTAATATGAAGATTTAACTTGCTGATGTCGCACAAGAGTTACAGAAAACATGGGACTAGCTAATTTCGACAGGGACTAGAATTGATGATTCCGAGACCAGACTACACAAAATAAAGTCATTCTTCGTGGCACATGCAAGTATTCTCTGCGACGACAAACAAAAGAAGAAAAAAAATCCTTCCCTGATGTAGCCGCTTCAAGATGAAGTTAACTGCTTCTGTCTCCAAACTGGCTCTGGAGTTTAATTAAACAAGGAATTAACGGATTATATGGAGACTATCATTACAGACCACTCGAGCAGTCTTTGCAGAATGTCTTTTTGTCTCCCCGAGCTCTGGCTCAATGATTCTCAATGGATTACATGCGACCGCAGGACATGAGTCTGCATTCATTAAATCAATTCCTCCATCGTCCCCCTTTTAATAAAGATTGATTTTTACAACACTCCCTGGCACTTCAACACACCAGCAAAAATCTTGAATATACAAAGTTGAATATGTACATATCCTGGATATCCCTTTGTTGGTTTTCATGGGGATGTGCCAGAGCGATTTGTTACTAACACACCATGACAACACTTGAGACTGGCGCAGTGGTCCACGGATCACTTTCCAAAGTCACCTCGGCATCCTGAGGGGGAGGCAAAGACGTGCTGCTGTGATTTTTGTTTCATCGCACTGTTTCTCCACATGATTCATGAGGCAGATTCTGTCGCCGTTCTCTGCCCTCATGCCTCCTTGCTTTATTTATGTCCACATATTCAGCACATCAAAGCCTTTTGGTTTTAATTGCCAACACTCTGTAACCGCATCCAATCCTGCCTCACGTCCTGTGCACTGAATGTATTTTTTGAAATCATGTTATCATCGGACAAAGCTCAGAAACAAACCTCGGGTTGTTCTTGCTCACTCTCTTTCTCTAACGTGGCCGTTTGTGAGCCCAGGACTGAAGGTCAACAGGCCCCCTGACAACAGCGCATGCAGGATTATGGTAATGAAACAGATGCTTGCAGAGATAGAGCAGTGAGAGGAGCATGATTCAGGTCTCATCTCTATCCCAAAGAGATCCTCTGATTGGGATGCTAGCTTTTATCAAGGGAACAGAAGCACCAAATGGGTTCAGATAGGTTAAGGCGGATGTGTAATACACTACAAGCATATGGTCCCTTCTTATAAGAACCCGGGATGACTGTTGTAAAACGAGACCGCTGAAAACACACAAATCTTGTGAAGCTATTCTAAAATACAGTATTATCTTTTCTCATTTAAAATGCACCACATTTCACTCTGTGTAATCAGGGGACTAAAAAAGCAGCAGTTAATTTCCACTCTGAATGCAATTAAGCTCAAGAAGATGTGAGGTCAATTCACAAGAACTCTTCCCTGTTTTAAAACAATAAGGTACATCCTGACTAATCCCCCACACAATAACCAAGCTGTAATTCTATTTGAGGGTTCTGGGGATATTGATAAAGTCCTCTGCTCACTTATCAGCCAATTAAAGCCTAATTATGTGCTGTTCATTCTGTGCTACACCCTGAATGTTTTTCCTCCAGGGCCCAACGTGATCTTTAACAAAATGTTGACTTTGAGCCGAGTATTTAATTTGCAACTAAATCAGGTGCATGGAGAAACACATTTTAGACCATGCTTCTTTAAAAAGCCAGCTCTCATGATGCAGAGTGTTACAAGCTGATAAATCAAATCAAGTATGCTTTATGCTTCTTCAATCCATTAATCGCTAAAGCTGAAAATTGTCAATTTGTGTTCTTTTATCTGAAATAGTTCAGCCAACATACAAGTTTAACTCAATTTATGTTAACTTTCATTCAGGCGTCGACCTCTCATTTTTCCTCAGAATGCGGAGAAAGAGACTGAAAACCCAACTCATCGACTGACCACTTGAGGCTGAAACTAATTAAGTCTTCAAATTGGAAGCTGAAACAACCTGTAAAGCCTAAAAATTCTTATTGCTAATTTTCACCCTCTTGAATATTGTTAGGTGAGTGATTTTTAAAAAGTAACCCAAAAAAACACACCTATAGACCAATGCCAATAACAATGGTGTTACGCTTGATATTTTTAAAGTGCTTGCTGATTGGCTGATAGCTTAATATGGGGTTGGCCTGCCCAAGCATTTCTAAAAATCAAACTCCTCACCTTTAAGAGATTGGTGAATTTTAGCTTTCATTTAGTCATCTCGGCTCCACCAAATTCTTGCTCTTTTGCCAAATGACAAGCTACAAACAAGAAACTAGAAGACTTCAACAGCTTCTAGCCCCTTCATTAGAAACTTATGAGGGATGTCATGAGACCTCCATTCATAGTTATTAACAGCTTATGGTTGCATAGAGTGAGTGAAAAAATGTGGTTTTCATTTGTTTTTCATAAAAAATCCAAGAATCAGGAAGTCAATGCAACTAAAGATTTTTTGCATCTATAGACACTAGTGAAAAGTTAATTTACATCAAACCAAACTAATTTTAAGCATTTGACTTTGATATACCCATGTAAACATTTCACTGTTATAGATCATAACACAAAGTTAAATTCAGGACAGAATTTCCATTCAAAAATAGATATTTAGACCCAACTCAAATAATCTAATTCAGTTAGGCAAAATTAATTTGATCAAATCCCATAAAAAAATGCCATCAAATGTCATAAAAAAAAGATTTTTCTTTTTAATGATTTTTTGTTTGTCAAACAATCTTTAATCACATTTATGGGAAGATAAATTATTTGTTATAGTTATGAACTATAATACTTTTATTATTGACGATTCGTGAAGATCATAAAAGTGCAGCCTACATGTTTTATAAGCAAACTACTCATGTCGCAGTCACTATCATCAGCAAATAAAATCACCCCGATTTGCTCAATTCAAACTAGTATACTATTGCATATAGAACTTTTCATCCCCTAGAATCAACACATACGAACCCTAGAATCAACACATACGAACACAAAAACACAATCCATCAACATAAAATAATTTCTTTGAAGCAGCTTGATCGCATTAAACAGCGCCTTTTTCTGAACCGTGATGACATCACTAAACTCATATCCAACAGATCAGCAAGAATAAGACGAATCTAATGTTAACTTTAAGCTAGTTAACAAAGTTTCTGGGCAAATAAAAAAATAGGGGAGGCGACCTCAGTGCATGCTCAGTGGTTTCCTAAATGAACTCCTTCTTTTTGAGTTTATGAATCTCAGAGGTGCGTCTATGTGAAGTAAATAATAATAATTATATAATTTATTAGATTCATAAAAAGCAAATTGTATTTAATTTTGCCTGTTTTAAGAGGGACTTGAATAATAATAATCTCATAAAGAAAACTTTTTAGATCATCTCTCCTTTATAATGCAATTTTTTTTATCAAAAAGATTTAAGTCTTTGCCAAAGAAAGAATGTCTGTCAGCTTGATCTACCTTTTCTATTTAAACTCCATAACCCAACAGCATCAAAGACGAATTGTGTGCTCATCTGAGAACATAGTTCCATCACTCATTACTAAACCTTAAGAGCCTAAAAGGATGTCAAAGATCCTTCTGAAAAAGACAATTGAAAAGCAAGATTGAGCCGGGATTCAAAGTGCAGCTTTTGACATCATCAGAATCCAGGGAATTAGTCAGGGATGGTGGATAATAAAAAGCCTCTATATGACACAGTGAGAAGGAGGTAGAGGCGTCTCCAACCTCAGCTGCTCCGATTGCCTTTGAATCAGTATTAGCGCAACATTACAGCTAAATTCAATGCAGCTCTTTTTTAAAACCGTAACCAATGTCCTCAGTATCAGCTGTACCTTCCAAACTACTCAAGACAGTGACAAAAAACAGACAGGGCTTCTTTTTTTGCAGTGCAGCATTAGCTCATAATGGCTCATTTTGAAAAGCATATTAGTTCCAGCATAATTACAATCAAGTCTTACGCTTGCTATTTTACACCCATTCAATAGGACCAGCCTCGGAGCTGCAAATGACACCAGTTGAGTGTAACTGACAACACATCGTTCCTTTTTTCTTCATCTTTCTAAACCTTCCATATTCCCACAGGACAAAAATAACAGCATCCCAGCTTAATTTTTGTTTACATGTTTATTTTGTGCATGCCTTTGTGACATTCACTGGAGCAATTATACAGTTTTGTCACTCTCTGGGATGCGTTGGGGAGGGGTTCATAATGCCAAAGCGCCAGTAACGAGTTTGAGTTTTAGCCGTGCGATCTGATTCGATATCTCTGACATCCATCTGCCTCTTTTTGCAATCTCTCTGGCTCCGAGCCTGAATATAAAACTCGACGTGTTTCCTCAGGTCTGTTTGGGGATTGAACCTTTGATACTGGTGTGCCTACGGTGGCAGAGGGAGGAGTAGAATCGGGGGGTTGTAGCGAGATCAAAAAAATGACAGAAAAATTTGCATTGTTAAAGACACGGCTTGAACACACGCTTCTGCGCCTACAGGGTGAAGTCGGTCTGATGAAATATTGAAATATCACATACAACAAAAGTCCATAAAAGACTCAGATTAGTTACATATCCTTATATTAAGGCTATGATGCCATAATGCCTGCTGACAAACATTGTTAGAGGAAGGTTGCTCTGGTGATCTGGATTTTGTTCAAAAAACATCTCTAAAATATAAAGCAAAAATTCAATGATTTGCATAGAAAACAGAGCATGTTTAAGATACGCCATTTAATGCTTTGTAACGAAAGGCTGCATTTAAAAAGCAAACACCTAACAGCCCATAACTATGTCAGTGACAACAAAATATATTAGATTTTCAAGTTCAAAAATCTCACAAAGTGTAACTTTTCGGAAGTTGAATTCACAATAAACAAAGTTAAACTTGGAATTAATAACTATAAAGATTTAATTTGTTCCAATCACAACTGGAATAAACAATTCTTGTTGACTATCATGTGTCTATCAATTTTCAACTGTGGGTTTGCTAAACTTTTACTACCATAGCTTGGTTTTTTAAATCAGCGGCATATGCAAAAACTTGAAGTTCCAAACTTGAAGTTCTCAAATTAACCCTGACATAACTCCTCTTTCATCAACACTCCATAACTTTCACTCAGTTCACTGAAGTTCCTTCAAAGATTGGAAACTAGGAACAGGCGGTGATTTTGGTAAAAATGCTTCTTTACAACAGCTCTTCTCCATCAGAAAAGGCTCTTAATTGTATCTCATTGCCATTGTCAAAAACACTCTCACAAGAACATTCTGCCTCTTTTCACCACATTTAGGATAAAAATCACATCCTTTAGAACCTAAGAAAGCAGCGAAGGGAGAGAAGAGCCCAGAAAAAAATAGGCAAAAGAAAAGAAAGGAGGGGAGGGGTCTGTAATCTTTGGCCCCCACAACAAACAATTAGGTCTTTTTTCTATCAAACCAAGGTTGAAAAAAGAGGTTTAAGAGCAAGACAGAAGAAGCAGCGAAGGCGTTAGGCTTTTATGGCTCTTGTCATGTGTGTGAAGGCACAGGATGGGCAGAGGAACACACGCCGAATGTCCAACAACAGGCCTGGCCTCGGGCCCCTCTGCGCTTTCAGCTTGCACCTCAGGGGGCCATTAGAGGCTGAATAGGGCCCTGACAAACCCGTATAGCTCAGCAGGGCATCCATAAATGCTGACATATTGACTCCCTATGCCCCAGCGCCAGGAGACAGGCATGGCTAGATAGGAAAGTTTGAAGAGGACCGAAAAACTCAATCATTTTGTATAACTTGTTTTCTTGACGAGCTTCAAGGTGCTGTGTATGACTCCGCACAGCAAGCGTTGGCAATCAGTAAATAAAGACTCCTAGACCAGTAGAGTATCATCCAAATGTTACAATAGGTTAAAATAGGTTATTTAAAAATGTTTAACTCACATAATTTATTGTTTGATGAGCAAACGTTGGAAGTTTGGTTATGAATGATGGTCTCGTGTTAAAATATAATCGTCAAACGTGTTTATATTTTATCTTTTCAAAACAAACAATTGAGGATACAATTGAGTCATAGTTAAAAAAAAATAAGAAAATCAATTCAAATAAAACTGGCAAACATGTTTCAAAACAAACTAAAAGATTACAATTGAGTTGCATTAAAAAATTAAAAAATAAGAAAACCCATTGAAATAAAGCTGTCAAACATGTTAATAATTTAGCTTTTAAAAACAAACAAAAAAATACAATTGAGTCGTTTTAAATTTTATTTCAACTAGGAAAAATTGGAAATTGCATACATTATTCCTCAAACTTTTACAGAAACACATTAAACAGAGTTCATTGTAACTGGAGTCGCCACAGGGAGCGAGAGAAATGAGAAATGAAAGATGCCTCCCTGAGCTGTTTTCATGAGGGTCACCCTACCTACCTCAGTTTCGAGGGATAGGGGCTTAGTTTCCACCATCCTTCCTTCTTTGCCAGAATGGGATTTGCTTTCCTGGGGTAGGGTCCCTGCTAATTAAGGTCACAGCTAAAGTAATGAAATTAGAAAGGGACCACAAAGCAAAAAAGGAACCCAGGGGTAGGGCAAAAGCCCCTTCAGAGTGCTCCAGAAGAGAGAAAAAAAGCAATGGCGGAAATCAAATCCTAACTCTGAGCCCAGAGAAGCGCCTGTTTATTCTATCCCGAAAGGAAAAGGATGGAGTTTAGGTAGGAGGAGGAATGCAGTCAAGCACTCAAATATGTGCCTGAAGGACGGCTCCCGAGTCAAGGCACACAATTCTTTCATCATAAAGTGGTTATATAGCGCAGACAAAACTCAGTGCAAGTTCTCTCCGGAGGGGGTTATTGCTAGATTTTTTTCTACAGGAAGCATCATTCTAAAAGAGGAATGTATTTTAAAACACTTGTGGATGTTACTTTGGTGACTTTTTTAACAAAGGTTGAGAACTTGAAAACAGGTTACTCTTTCAAGTTAGCTTTGTTTAATCTTTGTGAACCAAAATGTCACACCTCTTTCATATATTGTACAACAATGAATGGACAGAAATTAGATGAAGGAAGAGATCTGAGACCAAGAACAACTTGAAATTATAGAGATCAGACTACTTCAAATGCACAAAAAGTTTTCATAGAACAATTTTTTTTAACATTTGAATAGTTTTGGATGTGAGCATAAATACATATGCCGTAATTTGAATGATTTGCTGTACAGAGAAGAGAATAGGACTAAAGCCATTACATAAAATATTAATTAAGGATGAAGCAAATAAAGGATTTTTTATATATTATAAGTATTTAAACGTTGATTAAAACAGAATACCACAACTTTAAATATCGAGAACTCTGCAAAGAAGAAGAGCTGAGCTCTTTCTGTTATAGATTTGGGAAGCTCTGAAGTTTAATTTGGTTGAAAAAAAAAACGCTGTTAAGGAACCTGCACTCTTCACAATGATTACCCGAGTTTCCATATTGTTTCTTTGATAAATACAGTTTTTCATAGTTGTGGTATTGTTTTGTAACCACCCTGTGTATATATATGTCACGGTGTCACGGTGGCGCAGTGGGTAGCACGATATCGTCTCACAGCAAGAAGGTCGCTGGTTCTAGGCTCGGCTGGGGCAGGTGGCATTTCTGTGTGGAGTTTGCATGTTCTCCCCGTGATCGTGTGGGTTTTCTTCGGGTTCTCCGGTTTCCCCACAAGTCCAAAGACATGCAGTATAAGTGAATTGAGTAAGAACGATTGCCCATAGTGTTAAAGAGTAAATGTGTGTGTGATTGTTTCCCAGCGATGGGTTGTGGTTGGAAGGGCATCCGCTGCGTAAAACATATGCCAGAGAGTTGGTGGTTCATTCCGCTGTGGCGACCCCGAAAGGGAAGAAAGCTGAGAATGAATGAATTAATATATATATGCTCTTTTTCCTACAACAACTTTTACTATAACTAATTTTAAATCTACTAAATGTGCTCACAATATAATTTGGAATGATCTAACTAACTGGAAAGACCTTTTTGTTACAGCTACAAAGTTTAAAATTGAAGCAGAAGAGTTACAATGCATGCGCAGTCAAGAATTTGCCATTTTTCTTTTTAATTCTTTACTATTGCTAATTCCTAGACTAAATAGACTTTCATAAACTAACATTAGTCGGAAACACAAATTTTTAAACACTGACTAAACGGCTTTATTTGTGTGTGTCTGCTTAAAAAAACTCTTACTGCATTCATTTTACTTGTTTCTGATTCAGTAGACAGTACCTGACATTCTTACTGACATCAGGAAGTCCTTAATATTTCCTGTTTTCAGAGTTTCCAGCAGCTGATGGTTCAGTCAGAGATCAGTGCTTTATATTGTGTTTTCAGACTGCAAGGGCTCTTGCAGATGAGTGTACATTCCCCTAGGGAGCTTCCGACTGGGGACGCCTTAAATAAACCCATTAGTTAAAATGGAAAGCTTGGTTGCTTTGAAGCTCTGGCTCTTCAGCATTTGCAGAGCTCACCAGCCAATGTTTTAGTATTTTCCACCCGGTAGAAAGAAGAAACACATTTCTGATTTGAAACACTCTACAAACATGTTTATTGTCTTTCTGTGCAGTCTTTAAAAAAACTAGCAGCCACTTGTTACATGAAAATAATGAAGAATCCATTTGCAAAGCAGGTCAGAGGCATAAAATGGGCGATGTTCTGGCCATAAGTAGCATGGGCTAATGGTGATTTTAAAGCAGTCGAGCATGGTGTGAATGGCTCTAATTCATCAGCTCTCCGACCGGCTCCAAACTTAATTAGTGTTGCACATTATGTGGTGCATTTTCTCCATTGTAATAAAATTAGAGAGAATGCTTGCTGCACTTCAGAATAACAAGGCTTGGTTTAAAGGGGAATACAATCATACAAGCCTTTAATCTTATAAGGAAGGCAAACATAATCATACATTTAGACTTTTTCACACTTTTTATTCTCTGCTCCAATATGAGTGAAGAAACACTTTAAATGTACAGTATGGCACTCAACATTCAAATGAACATTTTCTCAATCAATCAACATCACCTTGCCTTGTGGGTGATTTTTGAGAGGTGGATTTAACCATAGATATCATCCTTAAAAATTGAGATGATACCTCAAGAACCGACTCTGTGGTTTATTTTTATGAGCATTTTAAGAGTAACAGTTTTGTATGAAGCAGCTCCAGACTGACCAATTCTGCTCCCACTTGGTAATAAAAAGGTGGGATATTTAAACTGTTGTTATCAATTTATATTATATGTGTGATGGGCATAAATTGAGATTAGGCGATGTCCAAAGATATTACGGATGTTCGGATGAGGAATGTTCTTGATTCAGGTTGAAATATTTCATTATATTCCAGCGCTCAGATCTCATTTAAAAAGTGACTGAAAGCCTTATTGTCTTAAAAGCTGTTTTTTTTTTTTTTTTTCATTTTACTCTAGTGACCCAGTTTTGGAAGGCTAAAGAGGAAGTGTATGGACTTTGGCATGACTATGATATCCAGGGGTTCTAAATGCTTCACATACTCTGAACAAGCGTATACCTGCTCATTAAAAGACTCATTTCTAGTCTTTTTCTTTCCAATGTTTTGTCACACATTAGGAGCCAATCCTCTCTGATAAAGCAGTCAAGAAATCACAACCTTCAGAGTGTTTGCTCAAGCAGTAGCTGAATATAAATACCCCACAAATATAACAGACCACACAGATCTTAGGGGACACCAGATCCAATCCAAACAAAGCCCAGCAAGCCAAATAAAGTGACAGTTTAAATATGCTGCTTTGTTTATAAGAGTTACAATTATCTGATGCGGACACTGGGAGAGATGCTGAGATCACATTGCTGTGGTTTCATTTTCATCACTTAAAAGGCAAATAAATTCAAAGGCAAAACAATAAAACAACAAAATCACTGTTTATGAATACCACATATTTTCAACTATTTAAAATTCATAAATAGATTTTAAGTTGTTGATCCCCCCCCCCATGTTGTGTTCATGGAAAAATCAAATTTGACTGATGCATTTCAATTTAGACTTAATAGTATAAAAGAATATTACTAATCAACAATTAAAGTGATATTAAAGCATTTTTATCTCAATCACCAACAGCTGAGGAGTAAATCACTCCTTGGACAAAATGCAATATTAACAAAGCACCAAATTTACAGGCTTTCAGTGCATTCAAACTCACAATTGTTCACACAAAACACAAAAGAAAGACAAAGTATTGAAAATTAAACCGTATTCTTGCAGGAGCGTAAAATAAAAATAAAAAACAAAGAGGAAATTGTCTCCTTTCTAATCCTTTGAAAACAAAGAATCCGTGAATGGCTTGATCCATTTTATCTGTGTTGTAATGAATATTTAAAGCTCTGCATTCAATATCAGCACATCCACTGAGAAGCTTTCAGACAATTCAATCACAATCCTCACTCTGGACGACGTGCTTCACATAAAACCCAGGCGAAAACAAGAGACACTTTTCCTTTCTATTTGTTTTCAGAGAGCTTTCCTCAGTGTGTGACAAAAAAGCGGTCTAAGACAACCAATTAAAGCAAAATTGCCTTCACTCGAGGAAAAACATGAAGTGAAAAGCCCATGGGAACCACTGAGCACTCTTGTCCTTTCAAATGGCACGCTTGAGATCAACCTCACAAATTTAGACAAAAAGACAAAGAAATGACTTTTGGAAACTTTACACTTACTGCAACCCTGACGTCAAGTCCGTCCTTTTCCAATTCTCCAATAACCATTTTTAACATAAAGAAAAGACATTGTAACATTCTCCTGACTGAAGAGTTTCCACCAGATTTACCAAAGTCACAAATACAGAGAAGTCAGACATACTTCTGTAAAGACGGATGAATTGAAATGGCCAAGAAACAACTTATCTTTAAAGCTTCTTTCAAACAAGATTAGAGAAATCTGATGTGATATAAATATTACAACTGTTACAAATGTACATTAAAAACATTTTTAAAACAATCAGTTTTATTGTAATAGAGAGGTTCTAATAAACTATTTATATTCTGTACATCATGCTAGAATTAACATTTTAAGGCGTGTGTCAGAGTTACAATTGAAATGCTCATATCAAATACACCCCTGAACCAAGAGTGTATTGTCCTAAGTTTGAAAACAACATTTTTTTATTCTAAAATGAGCAAAACAACAAAAAAATGTAATTGCACTTGGAAAATTAGTTACATATACTATTAAATTATCCATAAAAATACTGGACAAATACTCTGCTAATTGCTCAGATACGGTAAGTTTTCATGATTTACGTTTAGTTGGAAACTTGCATTGCATTCTGGGACATTCTGCTTATTGAACAGGTGGCATTTCTCAAAAACCTGCCCGGCTCTCGTTGCCGTCTTTGTCAGTTCGACGGTGGAGAAGGTAAAGCTTGTGCTTTTTTGCTAAATTACATGATTTAACATTTTTAAATGGTGTCTGTGTTGAGTTTGTAAACATGCTCACATGCAGAAATAAAATTAAAACTGAACTTTAACCGCAAGCATCTTGTGGAACAGTGGGCGGTGAAGAGGACTAGAAGCTTAGGGGCTTCTCCGTTATGAGTTTAAATCTTACATTTGACAAAGTGTCTAAGTGTTGCATCTGATTTTTTTTTAACATAACACAAAAAATAAATATTCAATAAATTAATTATTTGTAAAATTACAGATATTTCTGTTTTAATTTTATCAAAATGTTTGTTTTAAAATTTGTTTTAAACCCCCCTGAAAGAGTCACTTTTTGTGTTTTTTTAACTGGCTTTAACTAAATTTCACAACTTTAGAATGTCAATAATGGTCAGTTTAAATGAGCCAGTTAAACTGATTCAACTGCAAATTTCAGGAAGAAAACTATTTCAAGTTTACATCATTCCTTTTGATAATTAAGAGATGGTAAAATATTTTATGCTGCTAAAAATTTAGAATTTTAAAAAGTAAATCTTCTTCTCAAACTGTATGCATAGCTCTTATCTGAGATCTGAGAAAACATGAACTCAAAAGTAAAATTAAAACTTATTCCGTAATATTAGTGTACAATGTACAAAACAACAGAATGGAAAATAATTGTCTCGATGGGTTTTATATCCCGTATTGACAGAAATTCTATCAATCTAGTATACATTTTTTACCCTTTTTTATTTTTACTATTTAAACCCGGCCATGAATAAATTGTTAAATAAGGCTATCATAATTCAACTCCATTCAATCAATATCATTGCAATTTTTATTACTAACTTTTTCAGCTAACTATAAAAGAGAGAACTCACAAACCACTGAATCAATGAAAACCCCGTTTGTCAGCACTAATATTACATTCAAATATCCCATCCCTCTAAATAGCATATGCTTGGTTTGTCAACTAGTTTGTCAACCCCAACAATATCACAATAACTTTTTTCAAGAGGACAAAATAATCTGAAAATTGGTACTTGAGCTTCAATAGTGGCTCAGGGCAGCGACCAAACTCGTCATTGATCTTTTCTTGGATTACTTTCAATGCGCTGTTTGTTTAGAAAAGCCTCATCCCCACTAATAGCTGTCTGAAAGCATAATCCCCCACTGCCCTCCACAGCCTCTTCACGCTCATCCTTTCAGGCCTCCTCTCACACAGTAAAGTTCTCTGTGTGGCTCCGATAGGTGATTGTGGTGCTAATGTCGACACCTGCCAAAGAAGAGCTGAGCAAGAGCTTTCTACCAATGCAACGCTGTCAAAAAAGCATGATTTTTAATCAAATAATGAATAAGCAGCTCCCTCAAATATGTGCCTCATTATTAATATATTTGGCAGAGATCAATTATTTCAAAATCACCTTTGATTTTCTATTATTAAAATAGTATTTCAATTTGACAAGGCTGAAGGAGGTTTAGCTTCAACAAACAGTGAAATGTAATGTACACATACTAATTCGGATCCCACACATTGCTTTGCAGTCTGAAAATATAAATAAAAGCGACATTAAGAAATGTTTCTGGATAATATCTCCAATAAATTAGATCTGTAGAAAATGAAGAATATTTTTGCATGGGAAGACGTAAGCACCAGCAAACTTCAAGCTGAGTGGCAGCAGAACTATCCACTGCATCACTGTGCTGCTCTAAACATCAACATGTATTTTCATTAGCATTTACGAATTCACTTGCAGTACCTAAGAACTTAAATGTATGATTAATCAAACAATAAACCTCAATTCCGTCTCCCAGCAAACAACTGCCTTTAAAAAGCCAATTTCATCGCCTTTGGATCAGAAGACTTAAGGTATAAACTTGAACAGCAAAAGAAAAAAGTGACAGTGGTAATAAGATAAAAATGATGAATGAAAAACTGAGAGTAGACCAAATAAACATCAGAAAATGATCAGAAAGTAAAATACATTTCTTCCATCCTAGTTCATGCTGGAGTGGGGATTCACCCAGATCCCTACAGATGTACATTAATGCAGACAGCACACCGAGGCTTCTCTTCCACCAGCGCTCTTCACTAAACAGCCTGCTGTCCAGCCCCATCGTGTCAGCTTGAAGCCTCCATTCAGCAGCATTCATGCATCTGCCTCCTGAGCACAATGGCTGCTAGTTTATAAACTGTCTGCCCGCCAGCCCAAAGCCTTTAGTCCACATTGTTTCCATCCCCTTAATAAACTTTTTGAAGGAGTTCATCAACTGATCTGAATAGCCTCTGCACTGAATCTCAAGACAGAAAATAACAGAGTGCTTTTCCCCCTTTTAGAGCTTTCTCTTTCTTTCTTCCCTTTTTAGGAGCAGATTCTCTGACAATAGAGAGAGACTTCAGAGGAGTCTTAGACCAAACACTAAAAAGAGGCAGCATTCAATTAAAGGAACAAAATGCTTTACAAAAAAAACAAGAAGACAATTGGTTCTTCCTCCATTCCAAGAAAGAGGATGATCTGATCGTCACTTCATTTCTTATTATAATCTATAAAAATACATTAAAATGAGCATAAACAGAGTAAATCTCTATTTCTTCACGATGCACAATAATCACATCTACAATGTTAAGATCTAGATTTAGAAGTAATTAGGACTCCTCTTGGTTTTGTACAGCTATAAACAATGTGTTCATTGCTTTAACATTACTTTAAAGTATATAAAGTGGAATTGTCTGTTTTCAATGCTTTCATTAACATAAAGGAAATAAAAGTGCAGGGTAAACCTACATGTGACCCAATTTTATCCCAAATCACTTAAAATTTTGGAGACCTATTCAGATTTCACTAAGTTATAAAATTAGCCGAATAAAAAGTATGCATCGCCTGTTTCATTCCCTCGTTCCTCTGTGCACTTTAGAGATATAAGGCTTGAACAATCTGTATTCAATTTGGTCATTTTCTAAGTGCTTCCTGTGACACCCGTTAGACAGGCAGGACCCATTTCAAAGAGGCAATAAATTTCTATAAGCCATTAATCCATTCTCATACCTTTAGAATGTGTGGAAAACTTAAGGGTCTTAAAAGGATGTTTTCTCTAATGAATTTCATCCTCAATTAGCAGGATCACCACAGTCCAAGATGCGCCTTGCCTTTGCGCCTGTGGGGTGCAGAACAGCTCCAGCAGATTCACTAACATGGCGATTTATAGCAGGAAGCACAATCTTGAAATGCACAGAAAAAAGCACCATAATATCCTGTTTGGTCAAAATAGCAGTACACTCTAAAATATTTTTAAATAATAAGTTGAACTGTTATTCTCCCATTCAACAAACATCTTTTTAACCGATTCCACACATAACTCTCAGATTGACACAATTGACTAAACATTCTTTTTTAAGCCACTGAGAATGTGAGCTCAATTAAAAAGATGTTAAATTAGTCAACATCTCTTTGACAAAAATTGAGCCAACTAAAAAGTATTCATTGACTGAAATATATGTTTTTATATTTGTAAATTAACAGTGTGCATGTGGCGATATAAGCACTTCCCCAGTGTTAAATGTAACACAATGTGAGTTGCATTTAAACACCATGGATGTCAGTTTAAATCTGGTGCTCAATCTTAAATCTTAGTTTAGACCTGGTGGCAATTAACCCATTGATTCACGTTAGTTACGTTATAAAAATAAATAAATAAATAAATAAAAAAAAAATTATATATATATAGCTATTTTTTTGTTTAAGACATTCAAATCAGTATTTTTGGGAATGATTAACTACACAGCACCTCTGGTAAGTTTAGGAACTAAATCAACACTACTTCTCTGTTGAATCACTTCCCAAAGTTTAACACCGTGAATTTTGCAGTAAGTATGTTAAACACATACAAAAACCTAAGTAAATAGCTTTAATTTTTTTTTGCTCTAAATGTGGAAATATTAACATCTTGATACATCATTAAGTAAATTTACAGATTTACATATATGAGCTATGTGTTCTGTTCAAATAGTTCAAATCAGTTAAAGCGCTAAATAATAATTTTACATTTACATTTCTGCAGACGCTTTTGTCCAATGCAACTTACAGAAGGGGAGAAACAATATGAAATGTGTTACACAGTCAGAGTCTATCTCAGCTTGCTCATAATAGAAGTTTTATCAACTGGTCAATAAACCAAAGCAGGAAGAAAATAAAGACGGAAAGAGTTTTTTTTATTCAAATTCTTTTCAAATAAATTAAGTTCACTTTTTAAGTTAAATTCAACATAAGCAGCCTCTCGTTTGAAACAAAAAAAACTATAAACAAATCATTGGCAGGGAAAACGGTTGTGCAATAAATATGCTATGCTAAATAAAAGATTTCCCGTGCATGCTTTGTTTGAGCTCTCGAGTCCCCCTCTCCCTCAGATCAGACACGGACCGAGCGCGAGACCTGTTGCGGCTGCTGGGATGACTTTCTCTTGCGCGCGCTCTGGAAACTGCGCTCAGCCAAGCGCGATGACCCGCCCGAGTGTGCGAGAGGTTACCGGTCACCGTCATTTACCGCGTCCCGGGAGCCTCTATTGTTCACTAAAAGCCACTTGAACGGGTGTCTAAACACCGAGCGACGGGACTGAACGCTCCATTAGTTAAACCCACACGATGCGCGGCGAGAGGGACGAAATGAGCTTTGCTTCCAGACAAACTAAATGTTCTTGTTTTTCAGGAATACACAATTTCCCTCGACTTAAATATTACATTAAGATCCGGTTACTATTAGACTAAATTAGCGCAAGAAAAATAATCACAATTTAACCACATTACGCACGGATAACGAACCCAACCTAATTTTTTTATTAAACAAAAATCGCAAATTTGCGATTTAAATTTAGCTTTCAAATTGAATAGCTTCTTAAGCACCAGCATAAATATACTTGCACACACACACACACACACAAACACACGCACACGCACACACACAAATGCACGCACGCACACACACACACACGCACGCGCACACATACACACACACACTCGCGCACACGGACGCGCACACATATACACAGATTGTGTGTGTCAAGTGTGACCCGCCTTTCCACGTGAAATTGTTAAAACGGAAATGACAATTTACATGTGCGAATCAATTGTAAATGTAGGACCCCAGTCACCCCATTAGACAGACCCCACCAAACCCCGGGAGGAACTCAGCACAGAAGATCCGCGCTTGCATCAGCAGCAGCAGCTAAACACGCTTCCTAACGCGGAAGAAATCCGATCATTTCTGGCTAATAGTAGAAGCGGAAGAAGATCATGGAACGTGCGAACAAATCTGGTTTCATCAGGAAGTCGACTTTTAGAAGACAATTACACTCTCTTCACATCTGCATCGAGAGATGTCCAAGTTGTCACTATTAATCCCAGTTCACCTCCAAACAATTACAAAAAATAAAAATGAACAAAAAGCGATTCAAAAAAAAAAAAAAAAAGCAAAGTCACTTTTGAACGAGTAAAATTCATAATCAATTGCAGCTGATTTTTGGTATTTGATATAGGATACTTTTACGCAAATGATAATATATATATATATATATATATATATATATATATATATATATATATATATATATATATATATATATATATAAGCAGTAAAAGCATTGGTTGGGTTTAGTTTTGTCTCGTTTAAGCATTGCAGAATATTTAACAATGAATAAATTAGCTATGTAAAGTGTAGTTTAAAAAGTAGTTTATCTGGTATACTATTTTCTTTACGTGGTAATATTCATCGATTGGTTGACATTTTCAGTCAGATATGCTCTAGCCTATTACAGTCAGACTCCTGGGCTTGTGTGCTGAGAGTCTGCGTGGTGCATGCGGGAGAGAAGAGGTTAATCCCTATTTAATGCACCGATGCTCCTGACTCTGGTGCTTCTGTTATCTCTGCCCAACATTTGGGTTTCCCACAATTTCAGCCTAGCCAAAATAGCTGCGAGAGAGCGCAGATGGAGTCCCTCTCGACGCCTGAGGAGAAGCAATATTAATAGCTATATAACTTCCACTATATATACTTTCATTTAATCTCTCTCTCTCTCTCTCTCTCTCTCTCTCTCTCTCTCTCTCTCTTCTATTGTAAAAGTGAACGTTATTCTGTGCTGGACAAAGTATAATGAAATAAATCCAACTTCCGTGGCGAATTCCAACACTTGCATTTTAATGAAAATATTTTAATTGGTCAATTTGGTTCTTTCAAATAAATCACCTGCATTAAAACCTTTCACATCTACTTGCAGATGTCGTTTTTATGTTCGGTTCTTCCGAAAGGTTCAGCTGATGCTCAGACCCCGACCCCAGTCTCTCCCTCCCTCGGAAGCGTGCACGAGCAGGGCAGGTGAGCTGTCAGGCGGGAGCGCGCGCCGGGCTCTAACCCGTTAACACTAATGAAGTCTGGCAGCTTCGCTCGAACACCGCTGTCGCTCATCATATTTGTTATTTCCGTAACGAGGATGGCAGGTGCACGAGATTATTGTTATTGTAATGGCCACTAAAGTAAATCTGGAAGTCATTTAAATCTATTAAACTCAGACACAGAAGGTCTGCTCAGCATTTAGACAACGATTATTATTAGAAGAAAAAATATCACCCCAAAAACAATATGTCAAACTGATTTGACCATTAGCTAATAAACATGTCTACTTTTGTTAGGAAAAGTATTAGGCTACATCAGTTTCAATCCTAAAATAGGCTTGGAAGCTAAACGTGAATGATGTTTTATAGCAACTTGATTATTGAATAAACTATTAATAAAATAATAAATAATAAGTAGTTCAATAAAACAAAGTATTTCATGCAATAACAATACGTTTTCCAAAACTGCGTCATCTCTAGCAGGAGTATATCACGTGTTGTGTATTACACAAAATTACAACGTTTTAAATAAATAAATATACCAGATCATATAAACTGCAAATCTCATGAATTTACGCCCCGGGCGAATAAATGTGAGCCGTTTAGAGATGAAAGTGAAAAGAAATAAAGGAGCTCAGTTTAATCAGGGCTTAAAAAGCTCCTCCACTTTAGGTTAGAAAGAGGGAGGGAGAGAGAGAGAGAGAGAGAGAGAGAGAGAGAGAGAGAGAGAGAGAGAGAGGGAGAGAGAGAGAGAGAGGGAGAGAGAGAGAGAGAGAGAGATAGAGAGAGAGAGAGAGAGAGAGAGCGAGAGAGAGAGAGAGAGCAGAGAGAGAGCGAGAGAGAGAGAGAGATGAGAGAAGAGAGAGAGAGAGAGAGGAGAGAGGAGAGAGAGAGAGAGAGAGAGAGAGAGAGAGAGAGAGACTTCTCCCTCTGAGATACTCCCCAGCAGCATTCAACAAACTGGGCTGCTTTTCGGTCTTGATATTAAATATTATCCGAATTTAACATTTATTCGATTCATATGAGTACAACAATGATAAGACAGCAAGAAAAAAAAACCAAAGGCGCCAATTTATGACATAATTTAAATTTTTTATCAGTAACCAAACTAACCATAATTGGTTAAAAAACACGTAAAATTGTTATTATTTTAAGTAACATTCTTTAATTATGTAAGTTAAATATGTAACTACATGTTTTCGATTTGGTCAAAAATAATCTGCGAATTTACGCACAAGTAAACCCGGACAAAAGAGGCCTTTTACACCATGAAATGTTGAGCTTATACCCTTAAAAACGCTCCACATATTACAAAACTATCTATCAGCAGGGTGCACTGAATAATTTATCCTCCATTCTTCCCCGAACTGCCCTTTGTAGGAAGTTTTGCTCTCTTTCCTGGGCTCTTTGAATGAGGGTCACGGGTCCGGCTGCTCTTTTTTTGCTCCGCAGCTCCTGAGCTGAAACTCTTTTGTATCCCAATCTAAAGGTTACAGAGGCTTAAAACTTGCCTGTTTAGAGGCAGGTCTAGAAAAATATATAGATAAAAGACGAAACAAATAGACTTGGTAGCTGTTTTAAATCAGAACAGGAAAAATAGGCAATTCGAAGGAAAACCAATATTTTTTACATAAATTACCAATAAAATAATTGTAAAAAATTCCAGAGCTTGGGATAAAAAAAAATTTGAAACCAACCCCCCCAAAATCCATCTCAAATCCTGAAACGAGTCAACAGGTTTAAAGAATATTTTCGATTAAACCATTTTATTATTATTATTATTATTATTATTATTATTATTATTATTATTATTATTATTATTATTATTATTATTTCAGGCTTATCCAAAACTCAGACTACAAACTCGACAAAAAATACACTTTACTTTTTTAACATACATTTCGAATTATATATATTAGATCATTTTAATATATTTCATAATTATTTAATTTAACACTGCAAAAAACTTCTTCAACATCTAATTGCACTCGTTTTCAAATACAAAATGGTAGTAAATCTATATTTTTGGATTATATTTTAACTTAACTGACTTATATTATATAATTCATTCAAGTAGATGAAATACTGAAACACAGATTAATGTTTTAATAGGGATTTAAGTTAGTGACCAGTTACTGCTTTAAATAAATAAATAAATAAATAAATAAATAAATAAATAAATAAATAAATAAATAAATAAATAAATAAATAAATAAATAAATAAATAAATAAATAAATAAATAAATAAATAAATAAATGCAAGATGCCGGCTGTATAAAAGTTAAACACATCGGATCCTCAAACGGGTCAGACTGTCGGTTGTCGTTTGGAGGGTCGTTAAAATGGCAGGGAAATGGAAAGTGTCACACAAATTAATCTAGCAAGTTAAATACCTGACGTCAAGACTCACATAAATAATTGAGTAAGTACCGAGGAGCCAACAGCATGAATAATGAGAGCGATTTGCGCCGTTTGGGGAGGACGAAAGCATGCGCACAGATTCCCCCTGGCGAGAACGAGGGGGTGCAGCATCTGTGCTTTTCAAATAACAAGCTAATGAAATATCAATCGCGACAACAGCAGCAATTACAGCAGCGCTCCATCACGATCTGTCAACGGATCCGCACCCCGAGGTTCACCCACAAACAACCGCAGCCACCGGTGTTCCTCAGAGATCAATCTAGAGCCCTCTGACCTTTATCCCCGAGAATCCCGTCGATGCTGTGCTTGGTTTTCTTCTCTCCGTCTTCATCCTTTTTGTCACACTCGTCATCGTCATCTTTCTTGCCAAAGCGAGCTCTCAAAACTCGACTGATGGAGCTCACTGCGAAGAGAAGCATTCCATGTAAAGATTGCGATACAGTGATTTTAAAAATCATTTAAAAGCATCACACTTTTAAACACTTCAACGGGTAATAAATTAAAAAAGGAGTTTCTGATCGACTGTGAAAACAATGTCAGCATTTTTCTTAAAGACCTCCAATGCTTTAAATCTTGTATTTTGATCGAAAAATGTGTCAGGTTTTATTTTATGGATATTCCGATCTGATTCTGATATAAATATGATTTAAAACCAAATAAATCGAATATTTAATTCGGTTGTCTAAATGATACACTGTGGTACTAGCTCCAAACTCAAGATAACGTTCGATAAAAGTCGTCGAGACGTCAAAAGTAAAGAAGTGGTGCTTACCGGAAGAGGCCTCACCTGAAGGAACCGTGCCCCGGTCACACACGCCGTCCTTCAGCAGCTTGTCCCGGATCTCCCAGCTGAACATCCCGGGGGCGTCGCGCTTGTACTCCTCGATCCTCTTCTCCACGTCCGGTGTCGCCACTTGCTTTAGTTTAAACCACACACACACGAGGGAAAAATCACACAAGAGAGGGAGAAGAAGAAATGAGCGCGTTTTTAGAGTCCTCTGATTCTTGCACTAAGCATCAGGTGATTCAGCCTTTGTATATGAATGCAAATATTGTTATTCTGTAGTGATAAGTAATCTTTAAATTAAAGGAATAATCTGCAGTAATATACAATCTATAAATGAATTAGGATACATCTTATTGTGAAAATAGTTTTTAAAAAATTATATAAAAAAAAGAAAAAAAAAAATATTTGTAAGGGTGAGTGGGAAATATGTTACCATATAACCCAAATTAAATTAAAGTCTTTTTTTTAAATACAATATAATTTTCAGATATTTCAAGAAAAATTATACATCACTGGTCAATTTTTAAAAAATAATTTTTCCCAAGGAGGTGCGTATTTTTATATAGTTTCAAACGATACATACATTTATTTATTCATATTTTAGACCAAATTTCTTAAAATTCCCAGTTTTTTTTCTCCAATAATTAGATTGTTTCTTCCAAGCGCATAAAATAAACCTTCATTAAATAATTAAATAAATTATTTCTAAAAAAGGTTATCTTTAATTATAGATTTTCCCCAAGAAGGGAAGTCAATGCTGCTAAATAAAAAATAAGACCACTTAAAAGAGGTTTTTTAACAGTAAGTGAGCATTCATGATTAACTGTCTCCAGTTCTGCAAGTATTTCGTTAAAAAACACGTTCTGCCTGAAGAGAGAATATCTTTCAATATTCACTCAGCATTGCAATATGTTAAATGATAAAGACTGAAATGACAAGAAGAGAGCGTGATCGGTCGCCCACTCACCCTCGGTTTACTTCCCCCGATGGCACCGGGGCGGATGGACCCGGTCTCCTGGTACCGGCAAAGGATTTTGGAGACGCATCCGTGCGATACTCGCAGCTGTCTGGAAATCACGCAAGGACGGATGCCGTGATGGGCCATTTCCACGATTTTGTGTCGGATGTGGTTTGGCAGCGGCCTTCCGTTGATGAAGACTCCACCGAGCTGGTTCACTCGCCCTTGACCCAGAGGCGTCGAGACTGCGTGAGGAAAACACCCAGCGCCTGAGCATTAGGGTAAAAACCAGGGAAAGACTACAAGTGTGAGCGTTTGTGCAGTAGTTGTAATTATGCAGTTGTATTTTTGATTTGAAAAGCTGCAAATGATCCAAAATAATCTCAATATCAAAAACACACTTTAAAAATTGATACAACTCAATTGTTGTTACGAATATTTTTTTTTGCATTATTTTCTGTTAATAATTTTTTATTGCCGTCTATTGTTCTTTAGTCGCTTTTATTAGTGATAAAATAAAGGCAGGTGTTCGCCATAAACTTGTTCAAGCTTCAGGAGGCATTTTTTTAGCGTTGCAATCATTTTTACCTGACGTTTTTTTACGTTTGTTTCACACTTTCCTCCAACTTTTGAGGGTTTATAGAATTTGCAGTTAGATGTTTTTTTATTATATTAGTCACCAGCATTTCTGTTAATTCGCCACCAAGAGAACGTTTTGCAGTTTTAAAAATGCATTTCATGTTAAATGTTAAATAGCAAAACGTCTTCTGCAACAAAAGAATCCAACATCTCAAAAATATCGGCATGCTGTCATTTTGAATAATCATATCAGATTATATCCTCCAACACGTGATATGAAGAGATTCGGCTAAAAGTTTATAAGTAAAAAAAATCGAATATTCGAATAAGAATTATTAGTTGGCTAAGGATATAACCAGAATGCTCACGCATTTTATTTGCCCTAAAAGAATCGTCCTCTTCCATCAATCTATATCAGATGAGGGAAGACTCGAGGACTCTAATTGGCATTCAAGAGGCCCTAAAGACGTGCCACTTTAAACCTCGATTATTCCCAGTCATGCTAGACAAATACAAGTGTGATGAGTTGAACGAGCCCTCAGCTGTGTGTTTTATTTCCTTCAGAGCAGCGAGATGCTTCAACAAATCCCGCAGATCGCAGAATCCCACAAGCTTTTCGTCGAACTGCTCTTAAGCACGCGTTCTCTCCAGAGACGGACGCGTTTCTCGTTTAGCGCGCGTCGGGAAATGCAAATACGTCCCAAGAACCATTTTAAGACAACGTGCGAAAATAAAAACGTTCAATTAAGTGAAGATTCGTTTTATAGATGCGCATTTTGTACATTAATAGCTGCATTTTCTTGTGATCTGAAGTATCCGAACTTTTTTTTATTCGTGCACAAAAGTATTGAAATATAAATTCAATAAAGATGACACTTAAAATACAGTTTTCTAAATGGTTTAATAGGAACAAATATTCTACTTTAAAACTATTTACATGCATTTCAACTAGAGAAGAAATAAAAACGTAACGCATCTGTCTGAAATAGTTTTAAATTCGCTTAAATCGACATTAATTGAACAATAAAAGCGTCGTACCTTCTAACGGAAATCCGGTTCGTGGGTAATTCTGGCCTGGTGCTGGCCGCATCATTCGAGGAACAGTTCCCGGTAAAGTAGCCATTCCAGCTACTCCCAAACTACTGAAACTTTCCCTAACAAACTCAAGAATTTCTTCACACAAAGCTCTCCAGAGTGGCTCGCGCTGCAGAAACTGTGACCGGTCTCAGAAGCTTAAAAGAGATCCCAACACACAAACACGTCTGCGCACAGCGCCCAGAGAACAGAACGAAAGGCAGGTCGCTTCTCACAGTGGAGACCCAGAAAAGAAAAGCGCGAAAGAGTGTAGCATCAAACGTGCTCTGAGGAAACTTGGAGAGGATATTAGTGAGTGCTCGTGCTAGTTTTGATGACAGCTCCTGATTGAGGCTGAAAGGACTTTAAGTGGCCAACTTTGGCGCGCACAGTGGGAGGAGGAAGCGCGCGTAACCACCGGCTCTCCAGCACTCTTTTATTCTCCGTGGAGAGAAAGGGTGAAGCTCGAGACCGGCCGTCCAATCCCGCGCCACTCTGCACAACACACGCACACGCACGCACGCACGCACGCACACACACGCAACACACACGCAACACACACACACACTCAACACACGAAATGTTAAGGTTTCATTCATGTCGCTTGAGCGAAAAGCGATGTATTCTGGAAATAACAAGAAGAAAATCTTCCAATCGGAAATACGTGATCAACATAGAATATAACAAAAAACGTTGAGTAGAAAGAACTAGCAATTGACAATCTGTCTGGGTTGTTTCATCATTTTATTTAGATACAACAGCAAATCAAATTTACGAAAAGAAAATGAAATTTAGTTGACATTTTTTTTCAATATTTCCTAGCGTTGCATTATAATTAACAGTGGGATAAGATGCTGAGTGACGTTACTTTTGCTTTTGATTATTCAACATGATTTTAACGAGAGATCAGAAAACGTGGCTAATAATCATATAGAGAAACCTTTTTTTAGTTATTTAGCACCGGTTTCTATTTAGAACTGACATTCAAAATTGCTATTTAGAACCAACCACATTTAGACCCTAAGATAAACCACACTTAGAGTCCAAATAACAATATAAATATACCTCTGTGGTCTTTTTCTTAAGAACCGGTTAAACGTGGTTGGTTCTAAATTGCACCATTTGAGGTACTAAATCGCACCAAATGTTAATTTATGATCACGAGCCAAATGACTTGGTGCTTTGCATTGACGTTGTTAGGGTTTTTTTATAGATTTAAGAACATTTGGAAAATAAGTTAAACATTTCTTCAACCTCCCTAAACAGAACTATTCAGGAACAATCGAAAAGTTTAACATTTTAAACTCGTTTTAAGTTTAGACAAGTCGATCTAATTCTTTTGCTGACAAAATGACGCCGTAAATGTAAGCGTTTGCAACTTTTAGTCATTGAAAAGTTTCAAGTAAAAATTGCAAAAGCACCTTCAATTGCACTCGATTAAGATCCCAACAACTTTTTTTGTCCGCGTGCGAGTCTTGCCTGTTGTCTCTTCTTGCGCAACAGCACACCTGATGGGAACTCTTTGGCTCTTTGGCTCGAGAGCGCGCGCGTTCGAGTCTGTACGAGAGGGGGCTCTGTGGGACCGCCGCGCACTCAGATTGTCTGGAAATTGCCGTGGCGAACACTCCTGGTGCAAAGCAATTTCACAAATAATTTTACAACAATTAAGGAGTGTGCCGGGGTGAAATGGCGATTTCACATGCAGATGCTCCGGTAGGGCTGAGCTGAAGGCCGGCAGAGGAGTGTCCAGATCTGCGTACCCGCGCGGAGCTCCTGTGCAGAAGAGGTACCTTGTGCTGAAACTGGGAATTGAACGATATCAATAAAAATCACATCAAAATGATATCACAGTTTGCTCATTTCTGTTCGCTGACTCAACATAATCCGAGGAAAGCTAACACTTGCATTGCATCGGAAATCTTTTAGGCTTTAGAGTAGCAGTCATTTAAGAGAATGTTGTACAGTTTTTTTTAAAGATGCGATATATAAAAACTAATTGTGAAAGTCAATATCACATTAGTATAATGCAAACTCCTTGTAACAAGTTACAATAAAAAATGATTCTACAATAAATACAATTAAGTATCCAGAGCACTAGTTCCTCCTTAACTCTTGATTCAGAGTTCTAATTGGCTTAATTTATAAAAATATATAAATATATTAACAACCTCTAAGCCATATCTCAAATGTAGATCTACTGATGGTTTCTTTTGGAAACAGCACAATCACCGATAAGACCGCAAAGTCGCTCACATTTCTTTTCAGAAACTCATATGTGTCGTCATGGATAATGTTATGAAAACAACAAACTTTAAAGTTAATATCCGGTTTGGTTGAGCGTAACCCTCCCGTCCATTTTAGGGCACATTTTTCAGCTTCATATGGGTGATTTAAAGCCATTAACCTACAAATATAATATTAAGAATGTACGTTATTTTTCTTGTGAGTTTATTAAACTGTTAAAAACGTATAGTTTACGTCTAAATGGTAGCATGCATAAACATTTATTGTTATGCCAAATCTAATAATTTATTAGCAATATCTACAAGAAATGTAAAACTGGCAGTTATTGTCAATTCTTATTTTTGTAAATAATTTTTTTTAATGAGAATTGAGAGTGGATGAAAGATTTGAACTTTGGAGGTGTATCCACAAGTGGGCGCTGCAGGATATTTAAACAGACCAGTAGTGCATAATGCATGATGCTCGGCAAATACTTGATCAGCACTGATCTTTGTTCGATGTTCAAGTTTTCATCAGACCAATCTGATTCTCGAGGATTTTTTGATATCTGGTTTACATTAATCAGGTATTTTCAGGTTGTTCGTCATCTCTTAATCGTAATTCCGCTAAAAATGAAGAAACACATTCTAAATGTTCTCCTAACCCCCCCCCCCACCCCCCCCCCCCATTTAACATTTGTTTTGATGATGATGATGATGATGATGGTGATGGAGTTTACATTTGGTCTTAAGCTGCAAAAATGCGCACGTGACGTTGACGTGTGTTGCTCCACCACTTATTATTATTTTTTCCTTCTAGAAGTGGACGAGGCGTATGTATGTATGTGTGCGTGTGTGTGTGTGTGTATGGTGTGTGTGTGTGTGTGTGTGTGTGTATGGTGTGTGTGTGTGTGTGAATGTATGCGTGGGTGTGCGTGTGCGTGTGAATGTATGTGTGTGTGTGTGTTGTCAGGTATGCTGGAGTGTAAGTGACTCATCCCGCAAGTTTTGCAACAGGTAAATCAGGTATGGTTGGCTGGAAAACGCGGCGGAGGCGACTCCTTCATACCTTTTCACAATGTCAGATCAGTCGTTTGCACCCATTCAGGGTGATGAGAGCTTCTAGAAGAATGAACCACCTCATCACTATTACAATCCTGAGTCAAAACCGGGCCACATCAAATATCTTAATTTGAGTAACTTTGTAAAAAATTAAGAATATAGACTTACACTCAATGATGTATTTCTAAATAATGCTGAATCTTTGACTATAGGTATGAGTAAAACGAAGTCAGTGTAGGTCAAACCCTTTTCTCTGTTCGTCTTCCCCAAGGACCCTTGTTAACTTGCTAAGGCATGCTCACATCTGCGGAGAATTATCGCAATGTGTTATTGCTTCGCTCACAGAATTATTTTATCATGCAGACGAGCAAAGGGGATGTCTGTTAAAAAGCTGTGTGAGTGTGCGTGCAGGACAGCTGCTTGTTTCACAGTTACTCTCTCTTTCTGTCTCTTTATGAAAGGATTTTTAAAATGTGCTAAAATTTTTACAAAAATGTAACATGTACATTACCTTAGCGTACTTGAAGCTACATGGGTCACCATTATATTTTAAGTGTATTTGTGAATAGTTAATGAGACGCATGGTATTATAGAGCAAGTAATTTAGTGCTAAACATATTTTCACTTTTTATTGTAAACAATTTGTATAAAAGCTCAACTTTAAGTGTGTTTACTTTATTTTATTTGCTAAAGTGGAAGAACTTAAAGTATATGTAATATATCTAGAGTATATGTCTTTAAATGAGCTTGGATAACTTCAAAATTAGTTTTTCCCGACTGTTTGCACATATTTTCTGAAAGCATGCCTCACATTCTCAGAACTCAAAACCAAAAAACACACACACAATGGGCAAAAGCTTTTTGTTTTCAAATGACACACACAAACCATCACATCAATAGACATTTATAAAAACCAGTTGAACACTGACGTGCTCAATGTAAAACATACTTCTACATTCATCCTAATTACTTAGGCCTTTTTGGTTCAGTGTTACACATGCTACATACAATATATACATAAGTGTGTAGTGATGTAAAATATTTGAGAATATTGTTTTTTAAACTGAGAAGACACAATTACATGGTAATGAATATATTTTATTTTTCCCACAAAATCAATGTACACAGTGTACATCCTAACCAACACAAACAAAAGGATTTGCTGTATACAGTTACTGTAAAAAAAGAAAGAAAGAAAAACTATGCTGCATCCTGTCTTCTGTTTCAGTCTGGCCACAGCACCTCTTCCACATCACAAGCAATGTTTTCCCTGGCCAAACAGCGGGGGAAATATCGCCTAGCATGGCGAATCCAGCCACGAAAAGCCTCAACTGCTAAATCTATACATGTGTCTTCTATAGCTTGGAGAAGGGGTATACGCGTCTGAGGATTTTGCTCATACCCTTGGCCTTCCTTGTCCTTGTCCGTGTCCTCCCGGTCCTCCTCAAACTCTTCCTCTGGCTCTGGCTCTGCCTCTGAATCCAATGTAGGCATCCATTGCTCCAAAACAGAGCTGACCTGTTGCCCTTTTGATACTAAAGCTCTGATTGCTAATAGTAAACCTGTGTGATAGGTGTTTACCATTGTGATAAGTCAGTATGCATGGTAGGACAACTTAACTTTAGTATTTGAAAAGTAGTGTGTTCCTTGTGAAAACAACATATTTTTGTCATGAAAATTGCAATTTGACTGTAAAGCACAAATTGTGCTTGTAGTTTAGCAGAATTGGTTCAGGGGGTTGGTGCACGAGTGATATGTTGTGGTCAACAATCGAGAAACACTGTAATAACTTCACTTCACAATTATTTATTCTAAAATGTACTGGGACTTTCAGTTTTCCTTACAGTGACATTTTTGAGCATACGGTTTAAAAAAATGAAAAAAAAAATGAAAAAAAAAAAAAACAAAACAAAAAAACTAAATTATGAAATAAGTACACTTTAGAATGTTTGCGTATCTTTCACTTAAAGTATATTTAACAAAATACATTTCTAAAGTTTCTATTTCTATTTAGTTCAGCTGCTCCCTTCTTTTAGAATAAACTTTCTCTGGATGTACGGAATAGTCCTGAAAACTTTCCTTTTTAGACAGACCTAAAGTATATAATGTTTATGTTCTTTCATATTTTACCTACTCGGTTTATTAATGTTGTTTTATTTCTAAATATGTTCAGTTACTATGTGCTCCATTGTATGGTGTTCTTGAATAACAAGAAATGCGTCTCCAAACAAAATGTATCATTATTATTTAGTACAATTATTTCAATGCATGTTAAAAGTGTTGAAGGCGTGATGCAAGTTTTCTTAAAACATACTTCCAAAACAGTACAATTTATTGTATGTAATTATATTTTAAACATATCTGAAGTATAAATATACTTGAAGTACAATCAAGTACTTTTTGTGCTTGGGTGGAAATTCAAGATTTTCTAAAATCGAAGTCAAGTAACACAATATTGATGCATGGCCATCCAAATTCAAACTTTAACCAACTATTTTCAAAATGTATCCCTTTGAACTTTATAGTCCACTGATGTTTTACACAGTTGCTGCATCTCTTTTAAACAAGGAAAGTTAGTTAGAGCGAAACACTCACATGCCTGAAGCCCATGTGCCAGGCTTCAGAGAAGGCACAGTAGGAGTCCTGCTGGATTCACAGAGGGATTGCAGGGATGGAGAAGACGAAGCCATGGTGGTTTTCAAGACTCCTGAAGCACTAGAGCAATGTGGGGGCTGATCAAGGCAAGCAAAGGCGTCTCCCACACTCTGGTAAACAGCAGGTGAAAAGATCATCCCCTGCTTTGCCAAAATCTATTATCACATAAAAGCAGACATGACATTTTTAGCATTCAAAATGAGAATAAATCATGCTCAGTAAATGTAAGTGTGCCTCTGTTGAGTAAGATTGTAGAGGGTGAGCAAAGAAGGAGCAGATATTTTGTTGTAAGGGATCATATAAAAAGGAGAATCAGATCAGTAATTGAACTATTCAAACTGAAACAACTCTTTCATACGTTTACAAATTAACGTTTACAAATCTGCAGCGATACATACATTTCTTTTTGCACACTGATCATTTAGAAGATTTCTCCAACTTAATGATGATACAATTTTTTTCAATGTATGGATACACACATTATAGTAGAATATATAAGTATATGTAAATGCTAAGTATATTTAAATGCAGTAATCTTTATGACTTCTAACTTAACCTAAATGCATGTACAGGGCACTGTAGAAGCATCCTCAATAACCGAGTCATAGCTCTGCCTAGAAAACCATGGAAATGAACTGATATCGAGATCTATTGACCCAAATTAAGGCCCCGCTGTGCTCCTGATTACCCCTCTTGAAGGTCCTCATGAGATAAAATTGCAATTTTCTTAAAAATGAAACCAATCTGCTCAGTTCGTACCTGTTAAAAAAAAAAGTTTGCATCTCTGTATTTTATGTATTAAATCTTTTTTATTAGTTTTCCCTCAGATATATATATATATATATCTGAGAGAAAACTAATAAAAAAGATTTAATACATAAATGCATAAAAATACATAAAACACAAACAATACTTCAAGTAATATCTTCAGAAGTCATACGTCTGCGGTTAAGTCATGATTTTTTGATAATTTTGTGCTATTTAAAAAATATTCACAGCACTGACAGACTTTCATAGCAGCACTATTAATAAAATGTTTTCCAAAATAAATATTAATATGGGTTTATTAAGACATATACACATGTGACATAAGCATCTTCTAAGTGAAATTTGAAATAAATTTAGTAAATAAATAGAGCTTAAATACTACAAAAAATGGCTTATTTTTGACACCAGAATGGCTACAAAAATAATGCAGGCGGAGTTTAACAAAGAAACATTCTATTTTCACTCTTTGATCAAGCTAAAAGTACAGAAGGCTTCAGATCCACTGCAAAATCTGCTTTATAGATTTATGTCTGTTTTTGAAGAATATGACCTTGCTTTCTACAAACCCGCCATTGAGATATTCAGACCCATAGACAGACATATAGGAACCGTCTCCACTCGTGTCCTGCAAACAGAAGCATGACCTCTCTAACCCAGGGGCTCAAACACTGGTCAGTGTGATCAGGTCGTGACACTGCAGCAGTGTAAGATCACCAAAAGCTCTTATCTTTAATGAAGTGTGACTCTCCTCTGCTGCTGCTGTCTGTCTGAGCACATCTACAATCTTAAATAGGCTTTTTCCATCCAGTGAACCCTTTAAAGTCAATGAGAGAATGATTGGTTTCTATTCTCCTCCAGGACAGATTTATTCGTGTAAGGCCACTTAAACAGATCTGATAACACTTCTGGCTTCTGGCATTGTTTCTGCCCTTTTTTCCTAATGGAAGCATTTATGGCGGTCATCTTCGCATACTAATTGCTTGATAAAGCCTTTTACTGCAGCTTCTTTTCCGATAACAGCACAACAATAGTATTGGTTTGTGTCTTATAAGAGTCACTGCTCCACTGTTTTCAGTGGAATATTGTTGTTTTTATAATAAAGCAATATGGGAGGATACAGAAACCCATAAAGCTGATATGAATTTCCCAGTTTATAGAATTCATCAATGTAAATATATCTTAACTGCCAGAGTCCAAGACTGCCAATGGATGCTGCGTCAGTAAAAATGTGAGGTGTAAGTGTTGAATAGATTCCTAAATAACTAGTAAAAAAAATGGATTGTTTCATGATACATATGAATTCTATATGGGTAAATTGCATAATGTGTGTGTAACTAATAAGCATATTACTGGCATTTGCATTAATTTTGTAATTTTCTACATCTATTTGAATGAGTGCATGTATTCAAAGTAAACTGAAGTGTTTAACAAAGTCCATAAAAAAATGTCTAACTTGTGAGCAAAAATACTTTACAATGGAAACAAAAGCAAAGTAAACTTTTAGGTATGACTTAAAATTATTTTTGCATTTTGGTTGAAAATGCACAAGAAGAGGGAGGAAGAAATGAATGTGGAGAATGAGGTAGCGACGAAGACTGCAGAAACAGAAAGAAAGAGCATGATATAGGTAAGCACCCAACAAAAAAAATGTATGTTACAAAAAACGTAACATACAATTACCTCTAACACTTCTAACACAATTTGTTTTTAATGTTATGGGAACCTTCTCTCAAAGTTATTAAACACATTTTAGATTGCTCTCTCCACTTCTGTGTAACTAGTAATATAACAAAAACATTTTAGAAATGTTCTGAGAATGGTGTTTAGATAACGTTTTAGTTCAACGTCATTAGAATGTTAATAGAGAGTTCTTTTTAAAACACAACTAACATATAGACAACCTTTAATAATATTAGCCAATGTTATGAGACCTTCCTTCTTAGCTGGGCAAGTGGATTGATGATTATCTTGCGCAAATAGCTAATCATTTGGCAGATGCTTTTGTCCAAAGTGACTTACAGAAGGGGAGAGACAATATGCAATTTGTTACACAGTCAAAGTCTACCTGAGCTTGCTCATAATATAAGTTGTATCTATTGATCACTCAACCATAGCAGTAAGGAAATAAACAGTATAGAGGAAAAAAGGATTTTCTTTTTTATAGTAGGTGTTCCTTGAAGAGAAGAGTTTTCAGTTGCTTTTGAAAGCTGTTAGTGTTGCAGCTTTCCTGACTGGATCAGGAGTTTGTTCACCAGCCAGGGACAGTGAAAGAGAAGGTTCTGCTAATGCATTACACTAAAGTTTTTTTTATACAATGTATATATTAATATACATTTTCCTGTTTCCTAAACTTTCTTCCTTCTAGTTTTGGAGTATTTGTATGATTTAGTTAAATAATGAAAATTAGTTGACAAAGATACTAGGATAGAAAAAGAAAAATCAAGTGAGAAAGAGCACTTCTAAATGTGACCAAAGCTAAATACAAAAATAATCAGGTATAATGTTACTTTAGACTTTATAATGAAAATGAAGTTGCTTAGTATTTTATTCTAAAAATAACCTTGCTGCATGTAAATGAAGGTATGCCACTTCAAAATAAACATTAATACAGTAAAACAAGGCATACTATTTACCTAGCATTATTATAAGACAAGTTTCCTTTATTTTGTTTAATGATGCCCTTTTTTTCAGAGTCTTTTGCTGTGCACTATGTATTCAAGAGCTGCATGGGAAACCCTTAAGACCTCATTCCAGAATCACCCATACTCGTCTTAACAATATCCTCTCATATGCTTAAATGAGTGTCATACGAGGTCTATTGGTTCACAGTTGTGAGAGCCATCCAGGAGAAAATACCTGAACATAATCGTAGTTCGTCGCAGGAACAGGTCAGATTGGGTTTTCAATCAAAGCACATTCACTCCTAAGTGGAATAAATAATATGTTGTGTTATAATTGCTTAGAGAAAATGCCAAAAATGCCACTCACTACTCTTACAGCTGTGACTCAAACAGGGACATCATTTATCACACAATGCAACAGGGTCCTCATAAATATTTCCTTCTGTACAATATGAGATCATGTTTTAACTAAGTTAACATTTCTCACTTGTTTAATGTGTTTTTTTTTGTTTCACCTTTCAGTTGTCCACTATAGGGAAGGCACCAAAATATGTGTTATAAAAATCTATAAAATCTAAACTGATGGATGCTGACTTTTTCTGTAAAATAGTCTCATATCTCATTTTTTCCCACCTGATTATCAGGTGCAATGCATAAAAACAGACTGAGATGTTTGAGACTTCCAGATAAAATTAACTCCAAAATAAAAAAACGTTATCATCATTCATTTTGAATTGAAATGCATACTATACAATTATTCTCAGAAAATAACTAAGCTTCCACTTGAACTAAATACGACACAGGGATCGCAAAAGCCTCTAAATGAAACAAATGCTTAAACTCATATTGTGTTCCCAAATCAAACAGTCATGAGACTCTTAGCTTCCATAACGGCATGTGATAAATGCATCAGCATATCTTAATCCATTCAGATGTGGCACTTTGGACAGAATGAATGAAACTCTCTGTTTTACCGTGATGTAAGTGACAGGATCCATTTTGCATGCAGTCCAAATTAGTTTCAGTGAAACGCTTGACAAGCCCTCGACAGATAAAACTGATCATTTGATCCTTGACTTGCAAAACCAGAGAACTCCTTTCAACCTATAGGAGACAAGACACATACACACACACGCACACGCACACGCACGCGCACACACCCACACGCACACACTACTATTTTTGAGAAGACTTTGTATAATTTTAAGTGAAATATAAGCTTGAAGGTGTCATTTACAATATCGCATTGACTACAAGATACCGCTCCTTGCCTTTAAGGCGTTGAATGGCTTGGCTCCGTTCTACCTGAGCAGTCTCCTATCACGATATACTCTAGCTTGCTCTCTCCAATCACAAGAAGCAGAAATACTGATTATTCCGTAGGTTAGTAAATCCACCAGAGGAGGAAGAGCGTTCTCATATAGAGCCCCGAAGCTCTGGAATAAACTCCCGGATGTTGTCCGGAGCTCAGCTACGCTCACAGAGTTCAAAACTAAATTAAAAACATATTTGTTTAATCAAGCATTCGAATAATTGACTCCTGGTATGTGTCCAAACAGATCTGGTGTCTGAGCACAATAAACATGCAAACTGTTTAAAAAACAATGTGGTTTAATGTTCCTTTCTAACCTATCCTCATCATTTATCACTCATCCTGCAGCTGATGCTGATCACCTGTTTGTTGTCTGTGTTAGAGTTTTCTAAACGTTGTTTCTTCATTTGATCGTTTCTGATTTGTCTTTGTTTGTTTTGTTTTTTCAGGTCCTGTCCGGTGAACTGTTCATCGATGGATATTAAATTTGTATATTCCTTATGCTGGGGAGGAGACTAGCACCTGCGTCAGTCAGCGAGAGTCCCCTCACAGAGGGAACTCCTATTTACTCTACCTCAGGGGTGTCAAAGTCAAATGGACGAATGGCCAAATAAAACATTTTGCTATACAAGTCGAGGGCCGGACTGTCCGAATGTTCATTGAAATCAAAATTTGACCTACTGAAAACGATTAGATAAATAAAGCAATATTTTCTTATGACTCTGTCAGTAATTTTTAATTTTCAACAGGCTGGCACAAAAGACAAATATGTCAATACAAAAACACCTCATAACATGAACATTAAATGAACAAAGTGATATTATTCAAGGCACCATCAGCTATATTTTCTCATTTAGCAAAAGTGGGCAGAATTTAAGCAACTTCAAAGAAATAAATAATATCAGCAATTTTCTGCCATTCACTCCACTGATAAAAAAAAAAAAAAAAAAAAATATATATATATATATATATATATATATATATATATATATATATATATATATATATATATATATATATTGCATTGAAATACAATAAAATAAAGTACAAAAATCTATAAACCAGAAACAATACTTTCTTCAAGGAAAAGTCATATGTGCAGTGAAACAAATATTATTTAACAGAGTAAAACTCTAAACATGTTATTGCACAGTAATGTTCACTTTTTTGAGGCTGATGATACTTGGTGGTGTCTCATCTTTTGTACAAGCTCATCAATGTTCGGGGTCAGGCTCTGAGCTGAGTGAATCCTCAGAACTGAGTGAAGGTGTTCAGCAGTAAGTCGACTTCTGTGTGAGGTTTTGTTCAGCTTCATTAATGAAAAAAGTTGTTCACACAGGTATGTGCTGCCAAACATAGACAAGGTTTGAGCAGGCTGGGTGCGCGGCTGGGGCATCGTGTCGGGGAGGAAACGTGCAAACTCAGCAGCGCCCACTGCTGCGTATTTTGCCTTCAGCGCATCATTGCATTGTAGTTCGATCAACTCCATTTGGAGAGTTGGCGGTGAACTTTCTACGTCAACTGCAAATGGATTACTGAGCAGTGCAAGCCTGCTTTTTTGTGCTTCAAAGTCCGCAAATCGGCGTCGGAATTCAGCGTCGAGTACACTAATTTTATTAGCAAACCTTCCGTTTTGTCATTGTTGATGGGTAGGCTTTTTGCTGTTATGCTAATGACCGCTAATAAATAAGGAAATGAAGCCGCCTCCCGCTCGGTGCGTCACCGTTGCATTGTGTAGTTTTGGTGCGTACATAATATCTGCGGGCCGGATCTAATAATAAATTAATATCATCACGCGGGCCAAATAAAACCCACTCGCGGGCCTTGGCCTTGACATATGTGCTCTACCTGATCCTCACGAGGACTCTGTGAAGCTGCTTTGAAATAAAAATAGGATTGATTGATTTATTTATTCCTCATGTTTATGGTTATGATACATTTTGGTGGCCAACCTAGCTCATATACATTGTTAGAAGCAGACGAAAATGCAACAATGACTTGACCGGAGAAACTGGATAGCCTTGCACTTAAAGAGCATGTTCTGGAAGATCCTCCTTGGTTTAAGAAGTATGAGTGAAAATTCCGTTTAAGACTTAAAAGTATAAAGTTTCAAATATCCTATATTAAATGCTCTCTACTGAAAGCAGATTAACAAATAGTTGCCAAAATGTGATTAAAGAAATAATTAGATGTTGTTTATTTCTTCAAATGTAACATTTGTAATGGTCAAATAATAAAAAGTTCTTTACCTCTACATGTTAGTTATTTTCAAGAAGTCATATTACAACATTATGATGATACTACTCAAACACTAGTCTTTTTCTTTTTGAGTGGTTCCAAAAAATAATGTGCATACCAGGTTTCAAATTCCTAAATATCTGCACTAATATTACATTATTTCATTTTAATCTAAACAAAATTCATTTAGGGAAATGTCCACTTGTTACCCAAAGAAAGTTTTTGGTTATCTGATCATCTAAAAAGTTAAATGTGACATTCACGGAATATTATGATTATAATAGTAGGTCTTTTGGCCCAGAAGAGCATGAGATCTTCACGAGAATATCAGGCACCATGTGAAGAGAATGAGAGTTTTCACTCAATGTTGTTCACTGATTCACCGTACAAGATGAATTTGGTTTGCTCTGAAAGGCTTCAGTTCATTCACTATTCATTTCTCTTTATTTAAGACTTCATATTTAAAAGGTTGACTTCACTCAACAACAGAAAAGAGACTCATATTACATTTGTTAAAATTTTAAAGAGAACACTCGCAAAAAAAAACTAAGAACTATGAAGAACACAAGAAACCATTGATTGCAATGACTGTGTAAATATATTACTGGGTCAATACAATCTGTTATCAGGTTTCTTCATAATAAAAAAAATAGCAAAAGGGGTTGTTACAATGGCACTATTATTCATTTTGGGTTGGTAATTTTATGATGATAAAATATAACAGGTACGACCAGTTAATCATATAATCACATGCTCTATTGAATTGGATCATGATTTTAAGCTCACACACACACACACACACACACACATATATATATATATATATATATATATATATATATATATATATATATATATATATATATATATATATATATATATATATATATATATATAAAGAGAGAGAGAGAGAGAGAGAGAGAGAGAGCTCGAAAATGGATTTTAGAAACAATTGCACCACCTAACGACTGAAGTTTGGTCTACAGTTGACGCATTTGGTATTGTAACGTCATGACGCAAAATTTAGATTCAAAATAAAAGCCCTCGCCCTAGTAGTAAGCGCGTCCTTTACGTTCGTGTAAAATGCAAGTCGTAACCTTGAGTCAAAACTATTTTCTTTTTTGTTGTTGTTGAAATGCAGCAATTTCTGGCCAAAACGCTTAAACGCATTGCCCTTACATGCTTAATACTCATGAGTAATTCTTTATAAGTCAGCACTTCCGGTGTGGAAAACATGTCGGCGCCCTTGCGAAAGTCATGCTGTTGATGTTCTTTAGTTCTTGATGGGCGTTTGAATGCTTAATACTGCCTACAATAAATGCAAAACATCTAACTGTAAATCATTACACACAAACGACGTTTCGACTATCAGGCTATGACTTTATAAGGTAAGACTATCTGTCTCATTTAGAATGAAACGTTTCATTTTATTTCAATTGAAACCGATCTTGTAACTCTTGACCTCATAACAATTTGCATATCATCTTTATTGTCAACAGAGAATCTCTCAATCATGGTTCATCTATGTAAGTATTCATTTGTAAATTGACTGTTTTTTGTTCACACAACTGAATCTCATGTTCACATAGTTTTTTTTCCACATATGTTTTTTCTTCCATTTATTAAATGTAAAGATACTGTCGTGTTCATCTTTTGGTGTATTAAAGAAATGTTTGGTGGTACAGAAAGGTAGTTGAGAGTTAATTAAGATATGAGTTAACAGTCACCCCAACACCAAAATTGAATTAAAATATATGTTCAAGTCAACCCATTGCAAAAATGTTAAACTGCTTTATGTTTTTGTCTCAACAGCATCTCTTCTGCTGAAAAATTACCATGGAGGTAACGTGGTGATCAGATTAGCTTTGGGAGGTGCCACAAACAGACCCTTCTACCGAATAGTAGCTGCTTATAACAAACGAGCAAGGGATGGAAAATATCTAGAACAACTGGGCTCCTACGACCCTCTCCCAAACACACACAATGAAAAACTTGTGGCATTTAACTACGAAAGAATCAAGCACTGGATCGCATGTGGGGCCCATACAACAAAACCTGTGGCTAAACTTCTTGGTGAGCCTAAAGGGTCTCATAACAATAAACTTCTTTAAAGATAAAAGCTCGTTACTGAGTTAACTACCTTATAGTTGTGCATACAAGTGAAATATTCACAACTATTTCAATTGAGTCTTTAAGCAGTGAGATGGTAATGTTCATTTCTTTTTTACAAAACTTAAATATGGAATTGTTTTACGCATAAGATATTAAAGCCTCAGTTATTCTTTTCTTATTAGTGGCTGTGAATTATAATTGCCAAAATGTCTAGTAAAAGTTTGGAAATAAAGCCCAGAGTTATGATAAATTGTGTAGATAAAGCAGATGACACATGCATTGTTTCTAACATCGTGGTTGCGGTACAAGGGACTCCTCTGTTGTTGAGCCATGCACAGTGGAAGCAAGCGTTGAGCTGGTTGCGTCTGCCTGCTGGCGGTTTGTTCCACACCAGCCGAAGAGATTTCTCTCGTGGATGATGTCAAATCAGACGTACTTTGCTCTTCAGTTACCGAGGAGTGAAAATAGAGATGTCATTGTGTGTGAATAATGTGGTTGCCAGTGTGGTCCACTTTCCGGTGTAGTTTTCTCCAAAGAAACGGTGCTCAGGAGGGAGTCATCTGTTGTATATGGTGGATGACCCTTGTACAGTGGAAGACCGTCTGGACTGGTTCGCGTCTGCTGGCTTGTGGAGTGTTCCACACTAGCTGAAGAGATTTTCTGTTGAAGATGACGTCATCCCCTGTCGCAGTTTGTTCTGGCTGTTGAAGAGGACGTTAAAGGAGGAGAGGTGAAAGTTGTGAGTGGTGACGTTTCCGGTATAGGGCCACTTGTAATTGTAGACGATTCCATTGGGGCAGTGCTGAAAGGGGGCTTCGTTGTTGTAAAGGGTTTCGATTCTGTTATGGTGGTAGAAAGAGCTGGACTGGATACGCTTTGCTGGCTTGTTTGTTTAGTACCGGAGGCTGAAATTTCGGTAGTAAAATCTGAAAGAGCTGAAGTACTCTGATCTTCCGTTTCAGCAGATGGCTGAGAACGGAGGGGTTGATGATGTGAATTGTCATAGAATCCTGTGTTTGGCCACTTTCCATTGTTGAGTGTTTGAATGTAGTTGTACTTAGGGTTAACTCGGCTTTGAAAACGGCAAAGATTGCGTTACTGTGGAAGATAGAGTTTGACTGTCCGTGTCTGCTGCTTGCGGTTTGTTCTGCGCTGGCCAAAGAGATTTCTGTTGTCGATTCTTTTGTGACAGGGAAGGTACTCTGTTCTTCCGTTATCGAGGATGACGAAATTGTTGTGAATAATGTGGTTATCGGTGTAGGGCCACTTTCTTGTGTAGACTTTTCCAAAGAGGCTGTGCTCGTGGGGACTCGTCTGTTGCAAAGGCTGTCTGTTCCTTAACGGGGGTTGAGCTTTCTGAACTGGGGCTAGTCTGTTGGCTTACAGTTTGTTGTTGAGAAGACGATGATATTTGTGTTGTTAACTCTGAAAGTGTTGAGATCTGCCCCCCCTGTCATAAAAGTAGGTGATGAAGCTGGATATGTTCCTATTGCGCCCGAGGTTGGTTCCACCGTTTGTTCCCTTGCATTGTAGTTTCGAATGGCGGTACTGCTCACAGGGTACTCTGCTGTGGTAAGCGTTGCAGGTTCTGTAGTTGAGCTGGAAGAAGAAGGATGCGCCGTTGTCTGGGGACTCGTGGTGCGTTCAACAGTGCTTTGCCCTTCTGTTGTGGAGGACGACATGGATGGAGGCTCCAGTTGTGTGTAATGTGGTGTCCAGTGTTGACGCTTTCCATGGTTGATTTTTGGATCGTGGTTGCGGTTACAAGGGACTCCTCTGTGTTGTTAGCCATGCACAGTGGAAGCAAGCGTTGAGCTGTTGGCGTCTGCCTGCTGGCGGTTTGTTCCACACCAGCCGAAGAGATTTCTGTCGTGGATGATGTCAAATCAGACGTACTTTGCTCTTCAGTTACCGAGGAGGATGAAAATAGAGATGTCATTGTTGTGAATAATGTGGTTGCCAGTGTGGTGCCACTTTCCGGTGTAGTTTTCTCCAAAGAAACGGTGCTCAGGAGGGAGTCATCTGTTGTATATGTGGATGACCCTTTGACAGTGGAAGACCCGTCTGGACTGGTTCGCGTCTGCTGGCTTGTGGAGTGTTCCACACTAGCTGAAGAGATTTCTGTTGAAGATGACGTCATCCCTGTCGCAGTTTGTTCTGCTGTTAAGAGGACGTAAAGGAGGAGAGGTGAAAGTTTGTGGTGGTGACGTTTCCGTATAGGGCACTGTAATTGTAGACGATTCCATTGGGGCAGTGCTGAAAGGGGGCTTCGTTGTTTAAAGGGTTTCGATTCTGTTATGGGGTAGAAAGAGCTGGACTGGATACGCTTTGCTGGCTTTGTTGTTTAGTACCGGAGGCTGAAATTTCGGTAGTAAAATCTGAAAGAGCTGAAGTACTCTGATCTTCCGTTTCAGCAGATGTTGAGAACGGAGGGGTTGATGATGTGAATGTCATAGAATCCTGTGTTTGGCCACT